>JAHHFK020003375.1:0-383494 GCA_024533555.2 Aedes koreicus
TAAATTTATTTCACTATATAAAATAACCAGTGCAAACTCAGCTTCCGAGTTCCTAAAAGTTCACTGTACAGTAGAGCACCGTATTTTTGCGCTTGCATTAATATCACCTAGGACATTTTACTGATAATCATTATTTTTCTTCCTGCTTATTTTGGAAAAATTTGGATACCGTTGATAAATTCAGGTCCGTTAAAAATGTTTTCAACACCTGACCTAACCGCCATCCGCGATTTAAGGTGTCACGCTGTATTTCCCACTTACTTCACCACGCATCCCAATCGGAAAAGTACAGGATATTGCCTCTTATTCCCCTAGAAAGACCAGTAACTTAAAACCAATAGTCTGCGACGGGTTTCTTTAGCATCCCGTAAATATTCAATAACCTATATTGAGCCATAACTTTTTACTCCTTTGGCAAGAATATGGGGGTAAAATGGTGTTTTCTGCTGACTTGAACCAGGGGTGCAAGGATCACACAAGTCGATTCAAACTAAAACTCTCAACCGGTCCATATTGGCCGCCTTTCGGTACCCTTTCCTACAAGGACCAACCGATGAGGACCCGAAGTGTTGTGTATTTATTGGCATTGACTGTTGAAGTGTTTGCTCCTTTCTGGAAGGAAACAAGGGCTTCATTGAGCAGTTGAAATGTTGCGTTTTCCGTTCGAACGCGTGTTCTCAAACAGTCATTTCGATTTGGTTAAATAATGTGGCTCCTGGGGTTGGCACCAGGCAAACTTACGATGACCATTTGCTTCGAGTTCAAAACAACTGTTCAGAGTACGTAGGAAAAGGGTTGAAGTAGTTCTTTGAATGGTTGTTCGGCGTGAAAAGGTTACGTGTTCATGGTTTGAATTTGAATGAAATGAAAATGATGGTAATTTCAGGGGAGTGCTGTACAAAATGTATATGTTGGTAATTTTACATATAACATAGTTCTTCAAAGCTGGGTGTACGTTAAACCCCACACTTCACTATAAGAGTCTGGATTTATTCGATAAAATGAAGTTTCTTGGGGTTGAAAAATAAAAATCCAGCTATTACTTCAAAATGGAACTAAATGGAATTCTCACATCACTGTGGCCGGGCATATGCAACCCATACAGTTTTGTAAAGGCAACTGTCTCACTAAAACGATCAACATGTGCAGGATTTCTATGCACGGTAGTAAGAAAAGCTTCTACGAAATAAAGCGCAAACTGGTGTTTATGGCATTTCCAAACGATTTTACGCTGCAGAATCTGAAAACAGAGAATTTATGGTGCCCGATAAGTTAATGCACGAGGAACTTATTGGTTCCTGAGGAAACTTGAATTCAATGAGTTTTGGCATTTGTGCAGCAACAGGGCACGGCATCTTCAGAAAATGGTTTTGCACTCGTGTTAGGTGTTTTAATTTTATTTAAATCTAGTACGTTTATTTGGGAGGCTGAATCACGTAAGCTTTATGGAGCCGACGTTTCGTTGTTTTTATTATGATAATAAAGTGACTTAATACTGGCAAAACCTATACGGCACTGGCAAAACTTTGAGGTAATTTAACTTCAACTATCAATTCGCAGGGCTGGTCTGGTTCTTTACCATTTAGGAAAGAAACACACTAAGGTGTGGCGCAGTTAGCATTGGAACATAGACTATTGCGCATATTTTGGATACACATTAACAAAATAGTATTCTGTTTTTACTTAAATGTTCGACTTTATGTGAACTTAAGAGAGAAAATACAAAAAAATGAATCATCTCGATTTCGAAGAAATTTGCGGACTTTTCCCGGAATACATTTCATTAGGGAGTCAGAATAAAAGTACAATTTCACCAACGTATCGTTCATGAAAAATGATTTTCAAATGGATGTCGAATGGAATTTTCATGCCAGTTCACGCGGAAAATGCCCTTGTGATAGAGTAGCTGGGACAATCAAACGTGCTGCTTACAAATACAGCTTACGTAAAAACAGAGATGAGTTGATCACAGATGGTTTATCGTTTTATGAATGGGCTATTGAATATCAAGGAAAATCAACGGTGGTTACGTGGAACAAGTCGATTACAATGCAGCTATGACTAAACTTCATCTTCGAATGGAAAATGTGCAAACGATCAAAGGTGCACAAAATTATCATTGTTTTTTTACCGCTAGAAAAATAGATACTAAAAGTTAAAAGATACTCGAAGAGTTCTGAGCCTGAAGTAAAAAACCTGAAATTTGAAAGATGAAGTTCTAAGAAAAAGATATTTCCATTATTCTGTTGTGTTTTCATTGATTATCATTCCACTTGATACAATATGTTGGTGTTCTATCAGTAAAACATAATGTACTTGTAGTACTCTGCATAGCGAATTAGATATAGGCGGTAGGATATGTTTCGCTTTGGAAGCGATTGTCACGTGTGAGTTATTTTGGTCTTCAAGTAAAACTATAATATGACAATACATGTAATGTACATATTGAGAAAAATGCACTATATAACTTGTATACACTTCCTAAAAAAGTTCTCGTTAGTATATACATATTCATCACACACTTGTTGCACGTGCTCAGCTTATGATTTTGGTTTCATTGATTTTGCGTCATATGTCATAAATTGCAAAACTCGCTACAGAACATTAGCTATGAAAGTAGGCAGAATCCAATGCTTACCTAATTTTATAAATGTATTAGATTTAATTTTTTTCAGCTTTCCGATGATTAAATTAAACAAAATTGAAATCGGTTGTTGCGAACATAGAAGAGTACGTTTTTCTGATGAAATTTGAAATGGCGGCCAAATCCAATATAACGGTAGAAACAATTTTTCATGCCCTACTTTTTTTCTTTCTAGAAACATGCTGTTCACAAGAGGTTTTAAAACAAATTCAAAAGATATGGCATGATAAGCAGGTTCAGAATTGCAAAAAATCGAGCTTTTCACAGAACTGTTTGAACCCCTGGCGAGTGAGGGGTTCATCTCATTTTTTTTACACCACTTTCGACCAATCAAGCAAAAATCAATTTCAAAAGACCTCATGTCAATGGCGGCCTGGTTTTCAGGAAATTTTTCTAACTTTAATATTTATAATCTGCTAGCATATCTTATGTGATGTGATGTGATGTGATATGAACTCACCATCAGTGCAAGGATTACCTATGTCTGCCGGACTATCCTCAGCAGGTTGCCCCGAGAAAATAGCCTACCTGATGGCTTGTTGTAGCAGGGCCAGTCGATCGCAATGAGGACCTTCGGAAGACCACGGCAGGAAGAGCGCGTGTTCTCACATGACTCCACGAACCCTTGTCCAGTCAAAAAATCCTTCGACTGCATTAAGCTATCCCTCCAATGCCAGTTTTATAGTTGTTTTAGAAACAGTGAAATTTTTTAGCAAAAATGATGATTTATAAAAAAAAAATAAGATACAAGTTGTACGAAATTCCACGGCTACGATTAGATTTCATTTATACTAGTGAATGTACTGAGATATTGCAAATTTCTACTGTTCCTAATGAAATAATTGTTAAAACTTTAAATAACTAACCATAAAAGCATACCAGTATCTTTGTTGTGTCATATATTCAAAGAATACAACTTTCAAACGCATCTTTCACTGCTTGTGCGGATAGGACTCATGTGCTTTTATAAGCTGATCCAATTTGAAAGGAATCAAAACTGAAATACATACTTTGCTCGTCTTTTACAAGGTCTTACTTTCCTAACATAAAAAATTAAGATATCATAGAAGACTAAAATACTATTAATACAAATTTCCAACTTGAATGATGAACATGGAATTTTAAGACACATATTAAATTACTTGACCATGTAAAAGGTGGCTACAGTAAGTCAATTCGAGAACACAATATGCGTATGTACAATAAAATATATGACAACCACTGGATCGTAACCGAAAAGAAATTTAATTAGATTTGAATTAATATACTACTAGCCCTGGAAAAGCTGAAAACAGAAAAGATTATTCCATATATCAAAAGTATAATTTCAATGAGAGATATTATTTTACAAGACATGTAGTAATATTTTTTCATTATACTATTATGGTAACATATCAAAGATAGCAGTTGGAGTGTACGAAGAGCCCAGTGTGATGGTTTCTGAATTAAATGGCAACTTGACAACTTGATTCTGTTTCTACACAGTTAGCATTTTATAAAACTATCAAATTTTGTAAATCGCGTTACAACAAAGTGAAATGATACCGATGTTTAAGAGAATGCGAGGATAACTTTTTGACGTAGTACTCGTTTGTGTTTTCAATACTGGGGTACACGTTCAAATTGGGAAAATTTGGAGCGTCCTGAAAAATGTATAGGTTTTGTACGTTAATAACTAAGTCATTCCACGATTGTTTTCAAAAATGTTTTAACCAATCGATCGGGACATTTTCTACACTTCAATTTCAATATTTAATTCAATTCAATATTGATTTTTAACATTCATCTATTGAGATTATCGCAAATATAAGGTGATGTCTTAAAATGCCGATTTTTTAGAGTAAATTTACTAAATGCACAGTACTTTCCTATCACAGACTTCAAATTTGAGTAAGGAACGTCTCACATGCAGCAGTGCACGATTTAAAACGGGGCCACCTTCAAATTTTCTTCATTCGCTCGGCAGCCATGGAGCTGTGCAGAGCGGCAATGGGCCAGTACTGCTCTGGCAGCTGGCGGTTGCAAGTACCCTGCAGGAGGGTACACGGGCGAGCAACCTGCCAGAATGATGGCTCAGCGGCTGTCGCTAGCGAGTGGCTGGCTGGACAGCCATTTTTAATGTAGCTCATGGCAAGTTTATCAAATTTTGTGGGAAATATGTATGATTCAGTTGGTAGTCATATTACGATCTGATGTACATGCATATGTATAGATATATATGTAGATGATTTCGCAATATATGTAGATGATATAGATAAATATATAGATGTATATGGTCATGATATTGATATATTTGTAGATTATATCGATATATATGTAGATGATATAAATGTATTTGATGAGGATATTGATATGTTTGAAGATGATATCGATAAATATATAGATGATGTAGATAAGACGCAACGTTGAGTGTTAAAAATCCTCAATCACTATGTTTATACAGGCAGAACGGCATTTTTCGGGGTAGAACCATCTGTGTTCTCAAATTTCGACAGAATGTCAATATCTATTATATGATGTATTTCACAGAAAAAGATCTCTTTAGGAATACTATTCTGATTTTGAAAGAGTGACACCTACACAATTCGTAAAACCTGGCCGATCCTGAATTTCGCGTAATTTCTGTTCGATAAATACCTAATATTTCTTAAAATCATGTTTCGGTATAGAAAATTATTCAGGGTCGCTTAAAGTTCATTTTCCTTTTGCAATCGCAGCCCGCTGGTTTTTATTTTTATTATAACAAGTTGTTCAATGTTGGTAATGATCTCTTCAAAATCCAATCAGTGCTTGAAAGTGTTTCTGATCGTTTTAGTGCGTTGGATAGAGTCCCTACCTAGCAATGGGAATCAAATATTTTGAGAAAGTGTTTGAAAGAGAAACTGAAATGTCGCAGAATATGGCTGCAAAGTATCAGAGCAGCAATCGGAGCGAATACATCGCTAAGCTATTTTAAATAATAGCATGAGTTTAAAGTCGACTTTCAAACGTTTGCAGAAGTTATTAAGGGTTTATTGAATTCTTGCAAAAAAATTATCGTTTAAATTGATGACCACTTAACGTAATGATTTTTAAATCTTGTATGTACTTGTACATAAAATTCATATTTCGAACAGGTTAACTATCTTTCATGCCATAAAGAACAGAACACTTAAACCACACGGCCCCATTCAGAGCCAACAAATGCTTTCTAAAGAATTAGATTTTCAATAGAATTTACTCACATACTTACTTTCTAATGCTGGGCTCCGAACGCTATTTTGACCTAGATTACGTCCATCGGCTAGGGTAGAGGTCAAATGAAAATTTGAAAAATAGCGACCATCACGAATATTTGAAACATTTTGAACGCTATTAACGTTATCATTTCTCGATACATTTTTGAGATTAATGCTTCAATCAGTTGGAACTGTCAAGTCAATGTTCAAAAATATCATTAATAATTGACTTTGAATTCTCAAACAGACTTTCAACTATCTATAACGCGATTAGGATAATAGTCTCCAGCTAGTCGATCATATCAACATAATCCCCACTGTCAGCACCACTTCATCATACCAACATTTAAATGCAGTCTAGCACCGCCAAAAGATTTGTAAAGAGCATATCATAGAATTTTCTAACATACTTACTTATCTATGCCGATCCAACATCCCATTAGAACAGCACCTACGTTTCAATGTTGCTCTACGAATTGAACGAAACTAATCTTCCATGTTGAACCAGACAATGCATCACACGGTTTAACCTTATCTACATAAACCGGTCGTGTGTTTTACATTGATTTTCGGCAAGGCTTCTTAATCCAATCGATCAATGCAGCCTCTATTCTAATACAGACAATTAAGAATAATAATAATAAAATTCATTATACATTGCTACCTAGTCCTACGTCAACTTTGCGTACAACCCCAGTGGGCTGTTCCTTATAGTTTTTTTTTTATGGATATCGTTCAACCAAATAATCAACCAAATATTAGTGATCAAAATATAGAGAGGTGAAATAATTTGAAAATCGTGTTGGAATAATTTTATTTTTTAAACGCTTTCAGATTTGTGGATCAATATTCTGTTCTTCTATGAAAATTATAAACGCCCTTGAATAAACCCTCGAGAATAGAGCATTGCTTCAGAATTTGAAAAGTTAAAATGTATGTTAAATTATATCTACATTTGGAAGAATCAGATATCCAATTCATTCGAAGAATGATACATCGTTACAGGTACATGTTCGGTTCAAACTTTGGAGGAATGGGTAAAATTTTAAAATCGCATTTTGTATTGCAAAATTGAGGCATATGGCTTCTACGGACAAACCAAATACACTACCAGCTAAAATAATTTTGAATCCATTCTTAAAACGTGAAGAGTTTCTTTGATATTTCTATGATATCTATGCAGACATCTTTAAATTATAGATATCTGGACAATAGTGACAGCAGTAGTTTGAAAATTGGTTTTCTTTGTTTACTTTTACCTGTTTTCTCAGAATTTCAAACTACTGAATTCCACATAATTAAATATTAATAAATTTAAGATTAAATTAATCTAATAGCTGCTTATTTGAGAGGGATGTAAATAACGTCCTGAAAAGAGGATGCTTGGCTAGCATTACAAGTAAAACAACAAGGTTCCATACGCTGTCAACAACAAAAAATCAATCCATTGGAACAAAGAATTAGAATAATCCAGAAGCCACACCATGTTTTTTTTACTAAAATATTACCGGAGAACAATTGAGTGAGGATTCTATTCAGAGGTTCAAACAGAAGAGTAGAATAAAATCCTAGTATTACTAACTCTTCCATAAATTCTAAATGTGGATTGCTCACAATTTGATAATACTTAATTTTGGTCTAGATTACACAAACAATCTCCAATTGTAAAATGTATTTTTTCAATAACTTTAGACAAAACTGTTTATTAACAGAAATAATCTAAGTATGTAGGTGGAGAATATCAAACCATTCCAAACATGTATTTGTATAGAACTTGTAGTGCAATTAATTGCAATTATTGAAATGTATTGTTATCAGTTGACAGAGTTAATTCAAAAACATAATAGCTAATGTTTATTACGCTTAACTAGTGATCTCACAACTGTTTATCTAATTTGGGAAGATAATTTAGTTCAATTTTACGAAGGTAGCTATTTTATTTATATTAATTAGTAAGGATTGCCGAAATTTAAAATTTTACGCTCTCTTTTAAAAGTTTAACAGTAATAACCACTACCATAAAAATCATAGCTAATAAAGGTTGAATAATGAGCACTTTAAGCCATTTTCTTTGTTAGGCCTATACAATAACAACATCCTGTAGAAACCCTTACCTAGTCTTATCAGATTATGTATTGATTAATTTTTCATTCATATCAAAAAAACATGTTGTCGGTAGTTTGCATTTCATTTGGATAGATTTCAATCGTCATCACTGTTGCAGTGATGCTCAATTGCAAGAACGTAACATTATTTATTGACTTTATGTTGCGTTCTCATAATGTTGCGCATGTGTCTCAAAAAACGCATTTTAAAAACCTGAAGTATAAGAACTCATCATTAGAAAAAGAGTGTACCTTATGTGTAATGTTGCACTGGAGGTCAAAATTACTTCATAATAAACATCACATAAACTGGAAAATATTAGGTTTGCAACGTCATGATTAATTTTACTTAGCTGCAAGTTTACATAGACAAGCATGTCTCGATTAACTCCAATGTTTGTTTTGAATGGTCTTGGCAAACCATTTGAGCAACATCAATGAAATATATAGTATCTCGTATACGTGAAATAAACTCTGCTGCAACAAAATATACTCTCTGTTACTGCTTAATTACTAAAATGAAACTATGATAAATATAAAAGATGTGTCGTGTGCTACTTGGGAATCCTATACTGCTTATAGGCGCATGCCAGTCTTTTATGAATATAGTAGTTAATGTTCAGAAGTGCAAATTTAAAGTAAATGTTATGCCGAAATGCTGAAAAACAAATTGAGCCTTTCATCCATGTCATGTTGCTCCAGGCTCTTGAGATAAATGGTTTTGGAATGCAGAGATGATTCCAAAGCGTGCTGAAATTATTAATTGATATGAGAATGGAAAATTATATGATATGATTTACAGGTTGCACCCCCTCACTTTGCTATTGTCAAAATGACAACATTGTCCAGGCTACGCCAACCAGCGTCTCCATGTTTCAGCTGGCAGTCTTTTGTGATCATATGACTCGTGGAGGCGTGAGGCAGAAACATGCTAGGACCAAAGGTCGGTTGCACCCTCCTTCGAAGTTGTCAACTCACCATATGAAGCCCTATAATCTGCTGGCATATCTTATAGAGACGAACTCTTCAAGCATAGATTTATCATTTTGAATGAATTATGTAATTTAAAAGTCCTCATTCTTTGTCCTTTGGTTTGTTCCACTCAAATATAGCTATGAATGTGAGTGATACCATGAGAAATCAACTCCTTAGGAATGGCGTTCGGTCTAAAGGTATTCGGCGTAAAGGCGTTTGGCCTAAAGGCGTTCAGCCTATTGACCCCTCATCTTGTTCTGCTCGCATAAAAGGAAACGTTGAAATCAATGCCTGCTGTAACTTACAGTTCTTGCCGGCAATGTTTTTAATTTTCTCATGAATTGTTTTTGTTGTTTCGTATTAACATGACTTTAAGTCTAAAGAAATTTAAAATAAAATTTGTATTTGCATTTTTTGTTCAATTGATGATGGTTGTTGCATCGAATTAAAAATAATTCATTCAATTTTGTATTCATTTATTGCATTTTTTTCTGCAAGACTTGATTATGTTCGGAATAGAGGTCAGAATAAGGCTTAAACACTTTATTTCTGAAAACCCAAATCATGATACAAATGATTCCATTTCCTAGTGATAGAATATATCTAAACATGTTTTAGCTAACCATTATGTTTTTATTATGTTCAGCTAAATATGTTATTTTTAAAACAAACATTGTATAGCAGAAAAGCACAAAATGTGTTGACTCATAACACACGCTTGGTTAAAAAAAACATGAATTGCAGTACATCAAAAAACCATAATTATTAGCTAAAACATGTTTCAAAGCATATTTTTTCACAAGAAAAACGCCTCGTGAAAAGTTGTGTTCACCGAAATCTATGAAAGAGACATGTATTGGAAGAGTATGATAATTTTTTCTATGAATAAATTGTGTTACTTGGAACTATATTTATTACTGTATTATCAATACCAATTCCAATTCAAGCTGCAATTTCCATTTGTGTGTGGTCATTTATTTATTGTGCTATCAAAACAAACACATTTATCGTTCGGTCACAAATAAAAATACGTTTTCTTTTGCCAACCATCTCGTTTGAAGATAGATTTTCGTTTGTAAAATAAATCAAGCAATAATACAAAGCTCCGGTACAGTAAAATATGTCATCAGCATGGTTTACTATACCCTAATACACATAGATCAAAACGACGCTCAGCAATTGACCTTCAATTGACACTATTTCTCCTGTTGGCTTCTGACGACGAAGCGCAAGCGACAGCATTCGTGTAATTTTATTGAAGCCATAAAGCTCCCTCAATTTTCTCAGTACCGCGCTTTACCAGGGCAGGATTTTTGGCATTGAAGACTCAGCACCGAGAAACATGCTAGGGGTCTTCATCAATCACAATATTGCGATCACATAAAAAAAATCGGACGGGCTGTTGTGATTTTAACAATCGCCTAAAACATAAATACGAGTCATTTGATTAGTTTAGTCATGAAGGTGTACGTTAGACGTTATTCATATTTAAATTCATTCAGCCGACTAATAACAATCATAAATCAATTATTGATTTGTCATGTATGTGTTACTCAGCTACAATATGTTTGTTTACGTCTGATACCTTGTTTGCATATTTTATTATAAATGTGGAATGCTATAAATGTGACATAATAAATCTTCAGCACTTTGAGGGATAGATAAACGCAAGAAATGTCAAACGTCAACAAATCAAGTGAAGTATGTTTTGTTTGTGTCGCAAATGAATCTCCACTTATCTGGCGAACCAGCCCAGGTGGCTGAAAGCCACTATAATAAAGATATAAAAAAAAAAAAAAAAAATCTCCACTTATGTTTTCTATTACGTTGGTAGTTAAGATAATGGTTAGGTTTAAGAGGATTTTTATTATTCCACATCTTATATGTCGAATCACATGTTGAAATGAACGAGTGGGAAGAAAATCCGGCTACCTATGTAGCACACAAAAAATCTTCATTATTATTATCATTATTTTTTTTTTTTTAATATTTTAGCATCTTTTTATAAAAAAAAATTACTGTGACTTAATTTTATTTTCACTCGTGGTTCAAATGGATCGATAGCTAAATAAAACGGAGGCTGCCGACAGAAGCTACACTCACTTGAGAAGTTTGACGCATTCTTAAAACACTTTTAAGCAGCTCAGGATGCTTTCGTCTATTATAATAGAAAGAGAAGCAAATAAAAAATGAATGTAAACTTACAAAAACGCTTTGCTGCTAAGCTAGTAGAGAAAAGTTTTTTTACTGTCAAGAGATACCAAATTAGACAGCACATAAAATCGTATTAAAAAAACTCTTAAAGTGATCGTTGTCACATTATCAACTTTGATCCTAAAAACACCATTACCGTGGAGTTTTTGTTTTGTCTAAGAAAATTTTAAAATTTTTATTTTTTCACGAAATAGTTGAATACATCTTTTGAAGTTTTTCGCAGTATTTCATAATAATGATGATGTTACTTTTAATCGAATTTAAAAAAAAAAACAGTTGAAAACGTTGAATGCATGGGCCATCCCATTTCCATAAATTCGACCCTGTTGAACAGAACAATGTATCTGGTTCATCTTTTCATTTCCTTGACTTTTATGGTTGCCTTTTCCGGTGATGTAAACATGATTATTCCCAACTTCTGGGATCATGTAACGATAGATGGTTAATGTTTAGTGAAGGTCGGATGGGTTTGCTTCTCTCAAACTAGAACTAGTTTATACAACTTTTTATGCGTACAAAAGTAAAGGATCATTGTCAAACTGGGTTCTGGTAGCTTCGTTAAGGATGAAGGGCAACGTTATTTTTTTTTTTTTTTTGGTTCATGGAATCTAATCATCGAGAAAGATTGTAAGGTAACTGCTCCCATATTAATTTCGATGTTGCTGTTTTAATTATTTACCGAATCAAAAGAGTGGAACATAAACAGGGAGGAATTTATGTTTTCATTTATTTGATTCTAACATTTTCATCACCAGTATTTTGTAAAATGATGAACGAAGCATGTGCAGGCCAAAATCTCAAATACAATTGCAGTCAACATTTCAATTCTTTAACTCTTTTACATACCGAAAAAAGAGCGTTTCCAGATGAAATCAGCCGGAAAAAGTCAAAATCTTGCACGACCCTCTCCGATTTGGATGAAACTTTGCACATGTCTTCGGAATTGGTGATGATGGATTTTCCGCGGGTTAAGGGAATTTTTTGACTCAAGACATTTTTTTCAAAAGGGCGTATGTGTTTTGTCATGCGTATTTTTCAAAAAATCATAACTCGAAAACCGTTGGTTGTAATAAAATTGCGTCTGAGAAGAAGTTGTAGTTAATTAATTTGACTTTATGAAAAAAATATGTACACTGTAAAAAAAAAAAAAAATTTTTTTCTTCAAAAAAAATCAAAAATTAAACTTAAAAATCAATTAGCAAATCTGTCCAACGTACGATTTTTATAATTTTTTTTTCCAAAAAGACTTTAAGTCATAAGAAAAAGAATAAAAGTTGTTCTACGATGGAGCAACTTAAGATAAAAAAGTTCTTAGAAGTAAGAAAAATTCAAGTTTTTTTTTCCAATTTGTTGTTTTTGCATAATAACCATATTTTAATAATATAATACGATTTTTCTAGTGATTTTAAACAAAAATGCTCTTGGTGAGCAACATTCTATATGTACCCGTTTTCGAGATAATTTGAAAGTAATGTCGAAAAAATGGCTTTTTCCATGAAAATATCCCTTTTTCAAAAGTTAGTCGTGATTGTCCATCTTCAAAAGTATTTTTTTCAAATTGTACATAAAATTTTCAACAACTATCCTTTTGACACCAAGAAGATTGAACATCTTCTTAATTAACGAAATTAACGAATCTTAATTACCAAATAAAAATTTTGAGTTTTTTTTTTGTTCATACATGATTTATTTATTTTTTCTACTATTTTTAAAAAAAATTGTATTTACATTTTTACAAACACTATTTCCTAACATTCCTATAAATATTATGAAAACTCAGTATTTCGTCAGTTGAAAATATTTTCGCAGCGATTTTGTTATCTGCAACTGGAATGAAGGAGTGATATTTCTGTGTACCAGGAATCATTTTTGTTTGCTGATAACTACCACCCCATTCTGCAGCTCCCTCTTCATATTCTTCTTGTGAAACATAGCAAAATGATATTTTTGTGAAATTTTCTTGATTTCTCTTAATAGCCCAATCATACAAAGTTTTCGCACTTGTTATTGGATGTTCATGTTGTTTGGCCAAGCTTGCTCTTGTTGCCATTCGTTTTAATGTGCCGCCAATTGCATCACATGGTCCCTTACCATGTGAAGTTGCGAAAAAATGCCACTCAGAATCAATGTTGTATTTCTCTTTAAACTTGCAGAGGCTTGCAAATTTTTTTCTATTTTTGTATTGGGAAGCAGCCCCATCAGACATAAAAATGGCCTTTTTTATATTCATTAGTTGATTTAAATACGTTAGTAATTTAGAAATAAATACTTGTACCGCAATTGTATCATGTCTTAGAACTTCTGATATTACAACAAAACTTAGATTTTTAAGCATTCCTGACTCCATATAATAAATAACAAACGGATGAATTGTAGCCTGATCATTGTTCCAATGATGACTTTGAACAGCATCCTGAAGTACAAATGAATAATTCTCTGCAAAATCGCAAATAATAACTACTTCTCCTTCTTTTAATGAAGACTTTGTATCTTTTAAAAATTTAGATTGCTTTGTTTTTATATAATCATGAGTTAATAGTTTTTCTAATTTCTCGCTAAAATATTCAACAAATTCATCGACAGGTTTTAATAGCGTTTCTAAATTACATCTATCAGTTGTAATCCATTGTTCGAACGATATCTCAGACAAGTTATGTTTCTCAAGTTCTTTTAAAAATCTTATCTCAAATTCTGACAGCGTGGGACAATTTTCGCATTCACGGAGGTAACAATATTTTGATCTTGATGATGAATTACACAATAACTTCTCAAAATGTTGATTACAATCAGTGTTGAATGAATATTTTTTTAAACTGTGAAGCATTAAATCAATATTTTCGTGAATTGCGCAAACACAAACGTTGTGAGAACCTGAAGCATTTAGCAATTTACAATGTTTTGGTCGTAATGCTGCAAAAGTACTAAATCCAATTTTATGTTCACTGACTTCTTTAAATCGAGTGAAAGTTTCTCTAAGTGATGAAAGTAATAACCGTTTTTGAATTTGTTGACGCTTACCATTAGTGTTTACAGAGACATAATCTCTTTGTCCCGGCATGGCTCTGCTGATGTCGTCCTCGTCAAAAAATTGTATCACTTGATTCTTTATATCCGGATTCAAACGATTCCCCGATCTGTCGTTGGGGGTAGCCAATACTCCATTTTCGGCTGCCAATTCTTTTGCTTGTAATGCAAGGTATTTGTTTGTTTCAAATTTGCTCGTTATCTGCTGAATCGTCCACGAATTAGGCAAAACTGTTAATATACGTATTTTATCTATTCTCGAACAATCTGGTTCTATGAATTTTTCTTTCAATTTGGAAATAATTTCATCATATTCCACAACCTTTGTTTTCAATGTAGCTAACTCTTCGACTTCTTCTTGTGGTGGTAAGCTGAATAGATATTTTCTAATACCTGCTACAATTTCGGCAATTTTTGCCGAGTATTTATCATTTTTATATTCTCTACAGGATATCGAGACACATTTATTTCAAGCAATTGAGACATTACTGAATAACTCAATGTTGTGTATCCTGGAATAATCTTCACTTCCAAGCAGGTAATTAGATTTCACTTTTACTAACTTACTTATGACTTTTAATTTTCCTTTTTATACACTATGTACTTTACTGGTTAAGCTAAACAGATTATCTACACGATCTTCGAATGATCTTAATTTGCAGAAATTGAACTTATAAACCAAATAATACTGCCAAGATGTACAGAAAATAGTCACACGTTATAAACAAACAGGCCACATAGGTAAAATAACAATGATTTAACAAGAAAACCATAGACCCAATGTTAGGAACATATTTTTTTCCTCGTTCCCAACTATGGCCTGTTATATGGAAAGCGTAGTAAAAATGTTGTTATTGGTAAAATTTACAATAAAAATGTCTGAGTTTCGATTGAAAGTTTTTTATATGGGTCATCTTAACACAAACTAAAGGAACAACATCTGTGTAGAGTGAATTATAATGTTTTGATCATCAAATGGTCGCTAAATCATATATGAAAATCACTTAAGTGTTTCTTAGCAGTTTTAGTATAGTTTGATTTATGAAAATGTTTGTTGGATAGAGCGAATACTGCTGGAAACGCATTGAATCAAAAAATCAGACAAAAAATCGTACGAAGACAACATTTAATAACAAATCTGTCGAATGGGACGAACTTGCATCCATGAATAGACCCAATTTGGCGCTTATAGACCGACATTACATCCATATCCCTCGAAAGTTTCTGACTTTAAAAAATGAGTTGTGTAACTTTTCGTGATACATACTACCAAATGGCATATTGAACATATCTAAGCAAGTGTATAACTAGTTAAATATCGCTTACAGCCCAAATACTTTACGAGTTATAGTAAAAAATGTAATCGATTGTTGCATATTAGGCTGAGTCAAGGGACACATACCCTACTAATTATTTTTGTTTCGGGTTAGGTTTTCATAATATACTGTAAGTAAAAGCAGCAAATTTTGTCGTGTTACCTACAGTAAATATCAGGAATCAGTTTGTCTAGTATTCTCGGTAATTAAAGGTATATTGTAGAAAATTTTATGTACAATTTGAAAAGAATACTTTTGCAGATGGACAATCACGACTAACATTTGAAAAAGGGATATTTTCATGGAAAAAGCCATTTTTTCGACATTACTTTCAAATTATCTCGAAAACGGATACATTTAGAACGTTGCTCTTCAAGAGCATTTTCGTTTAAAATCACTATAAAAATCGTATTATTCTATAAAAATATGGTTATATATGCAAAAACAACAAATTGGAAAAAACTTGAATTTTTCTTACTTCTAAGAACTTTTTTATCTTAAGTTGCTCTATCGTAGAACAACTTCTATTCTTCTTCTTATGACTTATTGTTTTTTTGGAAAAAAATTATAAAAATCGTACGTTGGACAGATTTGCTAATTGATTTTTAAGTTTAATTTTTGATTTTTTTTAAGAAAAAAAAATTTTTTTTGCAGTGTACATATTTTTTTCATAAAGTCAAATTAATTAACTACAACTTTTTCCCAGACGCAACTTTATTACAACCAACAGTTTTCGAGTTATGATTTTTTGAAAAATACGCATGACAAAACACATACGCCCTTTTGGAAATTTTTTCTTGAGTCAAAAAATTCCCTTAACCCGCGGAAAATCCATCATCACCAATTCCGAAGACATGTGCAAAGTTTCATCCAAATCGGAGAGGGTCGAGTTCAGTCATTTGCTCATATGGCAGAGAAATGCTCAGTGGTCAAAAAGTCGATTTTAACGCTCTAAACTGACAGCTGCCTTGATAGTCGAGCAAGAGCGATGGCGTCTTTGGCAAAGTTGATGGATATGACAAGCTTCGTATTTTGACGGAATGACTTTTGTGATCTATCCTCCAAAAAGTGAGATAAAAATTCAACTTTTTTGGATTATGAGAAAGAGAGTTGATGTCTTCAGCAAAGTTGTAGAAATAGTCAATACAAATAAGAAGACATGCTGAAGACATATAAGTCGTATATTTAACCCATTTGGAGTTAGAGAGGGTTTTATAAGAACTAACCTCCAAAAACACATTTTCACCGACACATTTTTTTTTAATTTTAAGGACAATATAATGTTCTACAAAGTTATTTGCAATACCAAAATAAAAAAACTTTTGAGAACAAACTATACCTGTATTATTTCAGTGCGATGAGTTATTGAACTTTTTTCCGTTTTTTCGTCATATTTTCGACAACTGTACCACGCTTAGGAGCAGGTAGAAGCAGATAGAATCGGCTACATCTAATAGTACATTATATGATCTTTTAAGTGGTGATAAGTTTATCCGTCCACGACCGTCTACTGGAGGGTTATGCTCAAAACAATTATCGATGGTTTTACTGTATTTCATGATTCAAACAGTATAAAAAAAAATGCGTAGTCATGGTAACCATTGAAAACAAACTCATTGTTTTCAACTTAATTTTGCAGTTTTTTTTTGTCAATATTTATATTTATTTCAAGTTACTACAATTAAACCGATTATTATTTCAATTATTATTAAACATTTATATTGTCTATTCCGTTTTTAATTTCAACCACTTCTTTTGCTAGCAGGTTACTCATGCTTTTTGGGCCAACCATGAATGCTTCTTATCAATGGATCTGATAATATTAGAAACCAACTATCAACTATCAAAAAAGGCTACGAATTGTGATCTTCTACAGTTCGTAGCCTTTTTTGATAGTTTTTAATTAGGTGTTATATATGCAGAGCTGAACCAACCGAAATGAATAACACCGACAAAGTGCATGAACGTGCAGTAAATGAAACGGCTTACCAATTCGGATTCGGATTATCTACACTTCATGTGTGGATTCGATGTATTGAATATTTTTTAGACGTGGCGTATCGATTTAAAATACAGAACTGGCAAGCTCGCGGAGAAGACAGAATAAAGTAGATGAACGAAAAAAAAAAATCCAGAACCAATTCAACGTTGCACACAATTTTTTTGTGAACGTGAACATTTTGAAAGAAACGTGTTATTTCCTGCGTTATGCAGTACATGCAAAATATGGAATGCTACATTGGGCTTAATTTTATGGGATATTTGATGTAAATTTAGGCCAGATGTTGACTGATTCAGGTCTGCTGTATGAAACATTGCATACATTTTTTTTGTTAACGCTTGCTTTGGCTAACAATTGGACGAAAGCGTCCGTTAAAATTTTTCATTTTTTGTCGACATTACAAGTCTTGTACTGCTCTCTATCGTTGTGGGAATATTGCAAGCCATGGCATACAGACGTAAGATTAACACAACCGCAATGGATGACTATTGCAATGAAACTGCGCGTTTGCTGGTTAGTTTATACCCTTGGTATACCAGCTATCGTTCAGCTGATATATCGTTCAGCTATTGAAAATAGATCGGCCGAGATAAATCATTTCCTTGTTCAAATCAGTCAGCTGTCTGTAGAAGCTCAAGAGTCAACAGGATTGGAAGAGGTGTATGCATTTTATACTGATACCAACGAATACATTCACAGATAAAAAGAAACATTGAATTGACAAAAAAAAAGGAAAATTAAGCTGAAAATAATGAGTTTGTAGGTGGTTACCATGACTACGCAATTTTTGTATACTGTTTGAATCATGAAATACAGTAAAACCATCGATATTTGTTTTGAGCATAACTCTCCAGCAGACGGTCGTGGACGGATAAACTAATCACCACTTGAAAGCTCTTATAATGACTATTAGATGTAGCTTATTTTATCTGTTTCTACTAGCTCCTAAGTGTGGTACAGCTGTCAAAAATATGACGAAAAAAACGGAAAAAAAGTTCAATAACTCAACCCACTGAAATAAAACAGGTATAGTATGTTCTAAACAGTTTTGTATTTTGATATTGGAAATAACTTTGTAGAACATTATATTGTCCTTGAAATTAAAAAAAAAAATCGGTGAAAAATGTGTTTTTGGAGGTATGTTCTTATAAAACCCTCTCTAACTTCAAATGGGTTAAACATACGACTTATATGTCTTCAGCAAAGTTATTTGTATTGTCTTTTTCGACAACTGCTGAAGACATCAACTCTTTATATCAAAATCCGAAAAAAGTTGAATTTATATCTCACTTTTAGGGGGATTGCTAACAAAAGTCATGCCGTCAAAATACAAAGCTTGACATATCCATCAATTTTGCCAAAGGCGCCATCGCTCATAAAAAAAAAAGAACAAGGGAAGGTGGTGGAATTCGGTTCGAAGCGGCCATATCACCGCATCTGCTTTGAAAGACGTTTGTAATACTTCTCTGGTCAAAGCTGTGCTATCCGGAGCAGATGAGTATTTCTTCTGTGAAAATGGTTTTAGGCATGAAGAGAGTGCAGCGGACAATTTTTGTTTTGCAGTTTCAGGCGTACACCAAGAAAAACATAAGTCTGAATTGATAATATCACCAGATTATCCACACTTAGGTGCATCTCCAAATGCTATTTTCCGTTGTTCTTGTCATGGATACATTACGGTGGAGGTCAAATGTCCTTACTCTGCTAGGGGGAATACAGTCTTGGTAGATTTGTTTCGTAATTTAATTGATTCATATATATTGAAGCAAATTAATTGCAATATTTGCCTTAACACTGGATATAAATATTATTACCAGGCTCTGATGCAGGTCCATGTTGCCCAAGCATCTTTCGGATATTTCTACATCTGGTCTCCAAATCATACATTAGATAGGAGGCTGTGCCCGTGAGCGGATGTGACGTTTGTTTTTTTGCTGCAATTGAAAATTATTACTAATAATGATGTATTATCTAATGGTAGTATTCGAAATACGTTTTTCGCATCTCGTCAAGTGGTTGTAATTAACTGTGATGAAGCAGGGTTTTGGAAGTCAAGCAAACCGGTCGCGTTTTCTAATCGGTAAAAGAACAAAAGAAGATCTCGCTGGCGGGTGCCGTGCAAGGATCGACCAACTATCTGGTCAACTTCGCTCGCTGTATAATATAAGTATGTGTGTATGTGTGTATATATATATATTTATGTATTTATGAATGAATGAGAGGATGAACGTAATTTTTCAACTCCGATTTGATATTGGTAAGTAAGGTGTGGCCCAGTTAGAATTGGAACATAGACTATTGCGTATATTTCGGAAATACATTAAAATATCGTATTCTTTTTTAACTTCAATGTTGTGACCTTTAGAGAAAATACAAAAAAAAAAATTCGAAGAAATTTGCGGGCTTTTCCCGGAATACGTTTCATCAACCGGCGCACACTATTCTTATCCATCGTTTTGGCAATCTTGGTTCTCAAATCATTGATGCTTTTGACGACAATGCCATTCACCTTCAACTTCCTCTTCATAATAGCCTCAATCGGTCTGATCTGGGGACAGTTTAGCAAGTTTTTGCATAGACTACGAAGGGTTCTCCAAATGATTGCGCACAATTATTTTTCTTCTTTCTTCTTCCATTTTGCATTTCTCTGAAACACGTTCGAACTGCACCGCGAGAACACATAAGATGTCATAGTTTACAAATCCGACCACATGGGTCGCTGTAAGAATCAAAAATGTTTGTTCCAATACTAAATGGGCAACACCTCAATACTTCCAGTCATTCAATTTTAATCAATTTTAATCAAAGCGTATATATGTATATATACATATATATATATATATATATATATATATATATATATATATATATATATATATATATATATATATATATATATATATATATATATATATATATATATATATATATATATATATATATATATATATATATATATATATATATATATATATATATATATATATATATATATATATATATATATATATATATATATATATATATATATATATATATATATATATATATATATATATATATATATATATATATATATATATATATATAAATATATCGACATTTTTCAATTTTTTTTTATTTTTAAGAAATCATAACTTCTGAACCACTGGGTCGATTTGCAATGTCTTTCTATGAAAAAAAAGCTCAGTACTTTAAATTTTTATTAAAAATATTGATTAAAATAATTAATGTACTTAAATTTGCTAAAATGGTCAAAGTATTTTTTTTATGATTTTAGAAATGTTGGATTACAACGACTATTTATTTTTATATTTTTTTATCAAAATTCAAACATTTTTACATAACATATCAAAAAATCAGAAATGTTCATTGAGCCGTTTTTGAGTTATTTTTTTTTTGAAAATTTCAAGTTTTTTTTTCCCATACACACATGGAATGAGCATCATTTTCCATCAATTCAAAATAACTGCGGGAATTATTTCATTGTAGTTATTTTATTTTAAATCAAAAGTAGCTGAACATATATTCAACAAAACTAAATGTAGCGGAAAGCATAGCAATCCACAAACAAATCCCAAAAACTTGCTTAGCAAGGGTCAAGGAAACGGATATTCGTGGCTGTTTAAATTTATACCTTCATCACAAAAACAACTAACTAAACAACACAACACCAATTTGACTACCTTCAAACGAAGTAATAATGAATAACCTTGTTGGTATCAAACAACATTTTAGGTAACAAACAAACACATAAACACACTCAAGTACCTCCCCTACCTCACACACTGCGGTACCAACAAACCTACTATAAATACTAGACCTACTGTGATGTTCCCTTCAAGTCGAGCACTCGAAGTCTGTAAGTAAGCTTCCAGTAGAATTAAAAGGAATTTGCTCGCGTGTACTAGCAAAAATTTAAGAAAAGTGTTTCAATGTTTTATTTTTTATTTTTAAAAAGTCATCAAATGAAGTGTTAATTTTAAACGTTGAATACAATGAAGCACGAATGCTCAAATTGCCATGTTTGGAGTAATTGTTACAAGAAAGTTACTCCTAAACTATATGGTTATGCAGCGGAAAGGAGAATAAAATTGGATAAAAGCTGTTCCTACATTTGTAATACCTGCTATTGCAGACTTTATCGCTTTATCAAGAAAGAAAACGAGCCAGCAACTCCAAGTGCAGTTAATCTAGAATGTGGAAATCAAGAACTCACCGTTTCTGAACCATCAAAACTTGATGATCTCGCCGTTGCCGGACCATCAGCCACCACTAATTTTGCCGTGGCCGGACCATCTAGAGTGAACAATTTCGCCGCACCAGCAAACATCAATAATGGTGGTTTCGAAATAATCGATCCCAATGCCGCTAGATCATCGGAAATTGACGCTGTTCCTAGTGTTGGTAAGTAGAATAATCTCTTCTTTTTGTTTATTCAGACGTCATGATTTGCTACGTTATACAAGTTGTACTCGATTATTCAGAAAATTTTAAAAAATATCAGTTCCGTATAATCTTACCTAATCCGACCTGGTAGCTCAATTTGTATAATCGAATACAATCTGTATTACATTATACAAATAAAAATGTTCCTAACTAATTGTGATATTTTTCCATCTTGTTTTCAGAATCTTTGTTTTCTTTGGAATCAACGAGTGCTGAATCAATTGGTAGCGCTGCTGCCCAGAAACCCGGAGACGGACAGGAAATTCTTCAACAAATGAAGGCAAAATTTGATGAAACATCTGACAGAAACGATCGATATAGGATTCTAACTCCCCAAATCCTGGACTGCATACAACATTATGCAAGAATTCGGTGTTTCGCAACGAACTGCTCAACGTGCAAAGGAATTACAGATTGAAAAAGGTTTTATGAGCACACCGGAGACCAGAGTAAATATGTTATCTTTGAGCGATGATACTCTAACTGTAGTTAGGGACTTTTATAATAGTGACGAGATAAGCAGAGCATGTCCTGGGAAAAGGGATTTCGTCATTGAAAATATGGCAGAAGAAAAAGTGCATGTTCAGCGCAGGCTACTTTTATGTAACCTTCGTGAAATTTATTTGATTTTCAAATCCTACTTTTAAAATTGGATTTTCAATGTTTTCCAGCAGCCGCCCAAAAAATTGTATTCTGGCTGGTTCAAGTGGAACGCATACTGTCTGCGTATGCATTTATCATCAGAATGTTAAATTAATGTTTGAAACCCTTAAGGATAAGAAACTTATTCCTAACCATTTAAAAACGTATCATGACTTGTTTTTTAAAATACAATGTGAAAATCCTACAGAGAAATGTTGGTTGAAAGCCTGTGATCATTGCCTGGGTACGCAGACACTGGAGAATGACCTGATGAATTTTCTTGAAAATATCGATTCCTTAGAATTTAAGCAATGGAAGCAAACAGATCGTTGTCATCTAAATTCAATGCGAATGGATGCAGAAGAGTTTGTGGAAACATTTTTAGAAAAATTAAGCGAATTATCTCCGCATAATTTTATTGCAGAACTACTTGAAACAACTAAAAATTAATTTGGAACCAACTGACTGCATTATAATTGTTGACTTCTCTGAAAATTACTCTTTTGTTAGTCAGGACGCTATACAAGGTTTTCATTGGTCCTTTTGCCATATATTATAAGGATGAAGCACAAAATTTAAAGTTTACAAGCTTTATAGCAATCGCAGAATTTACTAAACATAACCATGTTGCCGTTCGGCTGTTTATAACAAATTGTGTGAATTTCATTAAAAAAAAGCTACCTCACCTGAAAAATATCCATTTTTTTTCTGATGGATCAGGCAGTCAATACAAAAATAAGATGACTGCTTTCAATTTGTGCCACATGTACAAGGACTTCGGTCTTAATGCAGAGTGGAACTTTTTTGCCACTTGCCATGGTAAAGGGCTTTGTGACGCTTTAGGAGGTGTTCTAAAGCGAAACGCTTCAAAAGCAAGTTTACAAGGCCATCATATTACAACTGCATACGAACTTTACTCTTGGGCTGTTTCTAAAGTAGATTCCAAAATATATTACGAGTTTTTCTCGGAAAAAGATTACAATGCAATGGAAAAGAAAATAAAGAACCGTTACACTCGTGTAAAACAAATTTCTGGGACACAATCGTTTCATTACTTTAAGCCACAAAGTGAAAATTACATTATCCTGAAACGGTTTTCGTTTTCAGATGAAGAAAAGTGCGTTAAATTGTAAGAATGTTGCTATGTAATATTTTTTTTTGATGAATTATGCAAAATCAAAATCATTAAATAATCAAAATAAAAGCTGAGTTTTAATTGAAGGTAATCTGAGAAAACCCTTGCTTGTAGTCTAAAGCTTTGAGATTTGAGCTCCAATTCCTTAATATAGCAGAGCCTGGTCCAATCCCGACCCTGTGGCCAATTCCGACCTCCCAAGATTCTCTCAGACAGCGCTTGTTGCCAAATTTGGAAAATGATGCTCATTCCATGTGTGTATGGGCAAAAAACTTGAAATTTTCAAAAAAATATAACTCAAAAACAGCTCGATGGACATTTTAGATTTTTTGATATGTTATGTAAAAATGTTTGAATTTTGATAAAAAAATATAAAAATAAATAGTCGTTGTGGTCCAACATTTCGAAAATCATTAAAAACAAATACTTTGACCATTTTTGCAAATTTAAGTACATTAACTATTTTAATGAATATTTTTAATAAAAACTATAAATAATGAGCTTTTTATTGACAGCTTGAAAGACATTGCAAATCGAATCAGTGGTTCAGAAGTTATGATTTTTTTTTAATAAAAAAAAATTGAAAAATGTCGATTTTTCTGGTAACCCTATATCAAACATGGTCATCCTAATAAAAAAAAAAAAATACGGGTCTTATTATTTTCAATGAAGAACATACCTAGCGATTTTGAGCAAAATCGGACAACTTTTTTTTTTTCAACTCTATTCTTTTCCCGTGGAATTGCTGTATATATATATATATATATGTATATATATATATATATATATATATATATATATATATATATATATATATATATATATATATATATATATATATATATATATATATATATATATATATATATATATATATATATATATATATATATATATATATATATATATATATATATATATATATATATATATATATATATATATATATATATATATATATATATATATATATATATATATATATATATATATATATATATATATATATATATATATATATATATATATATATATATATATATATATATATATATATATATATATATATATATATATATATATATATATATATATATATATATATATATATATATATATATATATATATATATATATATATATATATATATATATATATTTATATATATAAACATATATATATATAAATATTTATATATATATATATATATATATATATATATATATATATATATATATATATATATATATATAAATATATATATATATATATAAATATTTATATATATATATATATATATATATATATATATATATATATATATATATATATATATATATATATATATATATATATATATATATATATATATATATATATATATATATATATATATATATATATATATATATATATATATATATATATATATATATATATATATATATATATATATATATATATATATATATATATATATATATATATATATATATATATATATATATATATATATATATATATATATATATATATATATATATATATGTGTGTTTGTGTGTGTGTGAGCGTATGGCCGTGCGTCCTTCTTCTTTTTTCAGAAAGTGAGTAAAGGCGTTATAGCCATAATGTGCGTGGAGATCTGAATTAATAACTGTGGTAGTGTTTCTGAAATAGCTGAGAGCAGTTCGTTGAAAAACGTGTCAAAGCTAGATAGAAGTAGAAACATAATGAATAACGAATAACGAATAACGAAGTGATTAGTTTTTAGAAACATGTACCTTATGGGGTTTGCCTCAATGATTTCATGTTTAAGCTTATATTTTCACACAAATAATCAAAGGATGCCAACGCATCAGGTACCGAAAAAAAATTGGGTTAAGGTGAATTGCTGCTCCATTTATTTTTTATTTTTTACTATCTCTTATCTCTCTCTCTCTGTCACAAACTTACCTCGCTATTTCAAATTGATAGATCTCGGTTGTTTTTGAATGAACATCGAATCGAATGCCATCAGATTGCTCTCAGCAAGTAAGCATACAAACTGATGTAATCAAATATTCAATATCCAGTACAGATTCTGATTGATATCAATTCAAAATTTTGAGGTAATGACTGCCGTTGAGAGTGCTTCAGCGTAAGCCCTTAATTTCTCGAGCCAATGACTTATTTCTGTTGACAGTGTATTTGTTTATGTGTACTTTCAAGTGCTGTATCAGAATATTTGTATTGGTTTTTTGCAAATTTGTGAGAATGTACACCAAAGAAGTGATTGCGAGTTAGGTACTCGATACTGATAGGTACTCGCCCTGAATACGCCGAAGGAGATTGCCAATGTCATTTGGCCACAGTTTATCGCATCAAAAAGTCTCGGCATGATGGTCATAAGGCGCAGCAGGAAAGTGCTAAGATTGCTCTCTACCCGTTACGATCGATAAGGAAACTTGCCAAAGATGCCAAACTTCTACAAAAAAAAAAACATGCAAAAAATCATCAAAGAAGACTTGCATGCATCTTCCAGAGCAAGATGGAAACGCCACATGATTACGGAGCGGGTAAAAGAACTACGAGTGACTCGTTCGAACAGATTACTTTTTTGTTGAAAAAGGAAAATACAAAAATCCTGTTCTCCAACAAAAACCGTCGATGCTGTATTCAACTGGCGCAGAGAGTGGTTCATTTCACCGAAGAAACATAAGGATTTTCCGGACAAGGTTTATGTTCTGAACCAATCATCCGGCTGGTGTCATAATGTTTGGTTTGGTGGCGTCCAACGGTTTGAAAATGCCACCTGTTTTTATTGATGCTGTTGCTAAAATCAATTGTAAAATATTGTGAAGGACCAAGGATTAACTTCTCTGAGGATCAATACGTTGTCCTACAACAAAATGGAGTGCCATGTCACATGTCAAATTGGACCCAACGAAGAGTGATGGAAAACATGCAATTTTGGTAAAAAAAATGTGTGCCCCCCAGCAGTCCGGACCTTAACCCGTTGGATTATTTGATTTGGGCGTATTTTGAAGTTTAATCCAGCAAAATATCTCACTCTTGTGTGAAGACCCTGAAGTCTGTCATAATGTGCACATATCGGAGGACTGCGTTCGAAAGCCGTGTTCTATGAATATTAGACACATCTACTAAATTTACTTGAAATGACCAAATAAAGAGAACTACTTTCGAAAATGTTGGCATTATTGTTTAAAGTAGTTTATAACGGGATTTGAAAGAAATGCCATAAGCAATGCGGAATGATTGCCTCTTACAATCAATTTCAATCAGTGGATAAACTTTAAATTTCCGGTAATTTGTTGGTAATTACAGACATTCGGCTGTTTTATGGTCAGATAATGTTAAAACGTCATATTGTACTAAACTTTTTGTAAAAATATATTTTACATTCTGACTTCAGCTGAAAAGATACTAAACTTCTGAAACAAAATTGGGTGTACATAAAGACCCATAATCTTTCATTACTTTCTAACCGCAATATCAATAATCTCTCGTATAACGTCATAATTCGAGACATCTTTATAATTTTAATTGAAAACCCCCACTAACTCGGCATTTCTTTCCTTTTGCAGCTTTTTGGCCCCCATATAGACTTAAATTACGGTGAGTAACAATTTCCATTTTAATTGTTTTTTCGTATGGAGTAACCAGCATGGTGTGTCTAGCACGACATCAGCACCATCGAAGTGAAAAATGACCACCAAGAAATGTTCACACCAGAATTCTGATTTCCTTCCACACCATCAAACACCACATACACAGAAACGCACCTCCGTCCATTCCGGCGCATACTCACCGACGGAAACGAACATTACGAATTACGATAGTAAATTTATGAAGATTAAAACGTGCAGCAGCATGAAATTGCTTTCCTCTCCCAGCAGGACAGTAGGCAGGGCTAAGTGCCTCTGAAATGCATGCAGTTTGACTATATTGCATCCTTGCTGGTATTGCAACACGAACAACAACTCAGCATTTCCCGCGCCACAACTGTGGCAAACTACTAACGAGCTACTGCTGCTGCTGCTCATGCTGCTACAAGTGGCAATGAGTTGAGTTTTTAACAATTTCATCGTCACCGCAGCTTGCAGCAATACAAAACGTAATTTTCCAACCCTTATTGGATCCATAATTGCGGCCAACGGGTGCCAATTACCGGTTAGTTTTATTTTCGTTTAAATTACACCTACGGGCTACATGTGTTTAAATCTGAGCAGCTAAAGGCACGTCCCAACCTTGAGCATCTGATTAATCGCATATATATGTAGACGGTATTGAACTTGTATTTATTACGCACATAGTTAGTATGCTCAGATTGGTCCTTATGAAAGAACACTCAAGTTTTCGGGCATCAAAGTCATTGAATGAACGATTGAAGTTGAAAAACGAGGTGTAGGTGTTTGCTTGCATTCACTTTCTGTATCTTGAGTTTGACAATGGAAACTGGAATGATGAAGATTTTTCATTAGGGCCTAACTGACAAACGTAACCAATGCCTTTTTCCGTGAATTTTTCGTCATTGAAAACTCCCCTAATCAATTCACTGCGCTCGTTTCGAAGAGGAAGAGTTTATCTATCCGATAGAATTGGAGGCTTACATGAGTAGCTTTTGTGCCACGAGAAATTTGCGGAAGAAGCCATTATTTACGTTTGTCAGTTGGGCCCTAGTGAAAAAGTTTTGTCAAAATCACTCATAAATCAGATAATGACAGTTGAGGAACAATTTAGGGATTGCTTTACCATTTGAACGTCCCCTTAACTTGTTTATTGTGGGTAATTGATGCAATAATTACATTATGCGACTTATTTTTTATGTTCAATGCATACATTCTTAGATAATTCTACATAATCAAATTTCGATTACGTTAGAGTCGAGTAATTTATTTATTTATATATGATCCTCAATCAAATGGTTTTTTTTTATCTTGCCTCCTGAGACTATGCAATACAGCACGCACTATTCTAAAAGAACTGACAGGTTTAAAGATATGGCGGAAACTAAGAGCGTGAACGGCATCTGGCAGCATATTAGTGCTCGACGGCGAGTTCGAGTGCGACGTCACCATCGGAAGCAGTACACGACGCGAACTCATCCGTGTGACCGAGAACCAGCTGCAGTTACTCGGATCCGATTTGGTAGACAGTTTCAGCCTATGGTCCGTGCCCATGGACACTTTCTGCTGCCTCGTGTCAGGATCGCCAGCGTCGACAGCTGCACTCAAGTCGGCTTTTCCAAGGTCTTCAGCGAGCAGCTCGGCGTGTGCAGCAAAACGAAGGTGAAGTTGGAGCTGAAAGAACACGCTATGTATGATACCGTTGAGCATGAGCTCGACCGTTTAGAGAAGCTTAACATCATCACACCGGTTGACTATTGGGAGTGGGCCGCTCCGATCGTCGTAGTCCGGAAAGCCAATGGCTCCATCAGGATTTGCGGAGACTAATCAACGGGTCTGTACGCAGCGTTCCAACCACAGCAGTATCCTCTTCCACTTTCAGACGATATCTTAGCCAAGCTGGCTAACTGCAAAATCATCAGCCAGATAGATTTGTCCGATGCCTTCTTACAGGTGGAAGTCGATGAATAGCACCGTAGTTTGCTGACTATCAACACGTATCGTATCTCTCCGGCGGGGTGTAAAGCTCATGCCTGGTGCGTTCCGTCATCTCATCAACACCATGTTAGCCAGACTCTAGGGTTCCTCTGGCTATCTCGATGACGTCATCGTCAGCGGCGAAACAGAAGAGAAGCACGACCATCATCTACGGAAAGCTTATCCAGGATTTCTGACTCACGATACGAGTCGAGAAGTGCGCATTTCGCAAGCAGCAAATCCGTTACTTGGGGCACATTGTCGACAGTCGCGGGTTAAGCCCTGATTTGGCCAAAATAATGATCTCCAAGCTGCCATCTACAACCGATGTATCCGGTGTGCCTCCGTTCTTGGGGGTGATCAACTACCATGGCTCCTTTGTCCCTAACATGTGCATGCTACGCTACCCGTTCGACAATCTCCTCAAGGCGGAGGCTAAGTTTCTCTGGAGTCCGGAGTGCCAGAAAGCGTTCAAGCAGATTCTCTCATCGGATCTACTCCTAACACACTACGATCTGAAGCGGGAAATCATCGTTTCTGCTGACGCTTCTTCCGTTGGACTCGGGCGACAATTAGCCACAGGTTCCCCGACGGTAACGTCAAAGTCATCCAACACGTATCCAGGGCACTCACAAAGGCAGAGCAAGGCTACAGTCAGCCCTACCGTGAAGGTTTGGCCATCACGAAGTCCCACAAGATGCTCTTCGGACGGCACTTTCGGCTGCAGACCGATCAACGCCCTCTGCTTCGTATCTTCGGTTCCAAGAAAGGAATCCCCGTCTACACTGCAAACCGTCTTCAGCGCTTCGCCCTCAACTTGTTGCTGTACGACTTCGACATTGAGTATGTGTTCACCGAGAAGTTTGACAACGCAGACGTGCTCTCGAGGTTGATCAACCAGCCTGTCAAGCATGAAGAGGTCTAAGACATAGCCTTCCTCAACCTGGGAGAGGATCTTAGGTCAGTAGTCTCTTATTATTATTTTTTTAGACGGGATGGAAAATCTCCAACCAGACTCCTGAAGAACTCAGTGTGTGGGGATGAGGGTGCCATCTCCTCGGCTCACTAAACACCCACCCATATCTTAAGCCCTGGACCCTCCCCGGAACCACCTTTCTGTATTACTTCGGGGAGTAGGTTAGTTGTCTCTAATACAGTTGAAGTGTTGCCTCTCAATTTCAGAGTCGTCGCGCAAAGCACACAAGCAGATCCGCTTCTCCACCAAGTCCACCACTACGCCCAGAACGGCTGGCCCGGGTCTACTCTCGACAGGTCAAAACTTCGGCGGTTCCAAGCCAGACAGGAATCACTCTCTGTGGTGGATGGGTGCATCCTCTTTACCGAATAACTCGTAATCCCGTCGCTGCATCGGAAGCGGGGCCTCTAACAGCTTCATCGTGATCATCCGGGCATGCAGAGTATGAAGGGCATCGCAAGAAGCTACGTGTACTGGCCCAGTTTAGATACCGACATCACAGGGTTGCGATTTCTCTGGGGAGAATCACCCGGGTGCACATTTCTTGTTCTCTTTGGTGAATCTCACTCAGTCTCTACGGAGATTTTTTCCTTACACCACCGTAGAGATTGTTCGACTCAGCACGGGAGAGCGAGAGAATCGACAGTTCGCTGCCTGCGCGTTCATACACTCACTGCAGTGTGAACGACGAAGAGTGAAAGAGAAAAAAGGACTCCACCGCACTGACGTGAGTGAAACCTTGATCTAAACATTAAGAAAAAATGGCTGAAAAACGGGATGAACGTTAGGAAATAGGGGCCTCAGATAGCCTAGTCGGTAAAGGCACGGATTCCCAGTCCAGTCGACGTAAAAAAAATCTCTACTTCCATGGGCATAAGAGTATCATTGTGCTTGCCACACAATATACAATTTCATGCATTGGTGGCTTCGAATGCTCTCAATTTAATAACTGTGGAAGTGCATCTAGAATACAAAGGAGAGATTCTGGCAATAAGCTTATTACGATAAGCAATAAGCTTGGATACGCCGAAAATAAGAAGAAGACGAACATTACGAAATCAGTAACATAGTAAACATGTTCAAATTCAAGTTTTGTGGTATAAAACTAACAATGAAGGTTTTCACCAGGGTGACTCTCCCCGGTGAAATAATTCTGCTCTCTTCGGTGCTCCTCAGAGATCACTCACACGCTCCAGCCTGTTGTGTGGCGAGGGTGCAAACGATATACACTTTGGTGTCACTCAACTTGTGATATCTAGCAGAGAGTGGAAACAAAACAAAAATATCTCGGGTGAGTTTGCGTTTGCCAATGTGCGGTGTAAATTTTCACTAAGCACCCTGTTTCCACCGAGGAGAATTGCATCCCTGCGACATCATCACCTTCAAGGCATGCCAACAATGTGCGTCCGCAGCTAGATCATCTCCTCATGCTCCACCGGTGCCGTGGCCCAAACCAACTACTTCGTGGCAACGCGTCCATTTTTTCGCTCGACTTCGCTGGTCGGCAGACCGGCAAAAACGCTGCAGTTTGGGGAAGCCTTAATACGTGCTCGCTATCGATGCGTTCTACAAGTGGCCGGAGATCATTCGATCGACCCGCATCACCTCTGCAGCGTCCTTCAGCATCCTACGTGGGTTGTTTTTTCGGCTGAGTATGCTCGTAACGCTAGTCAGTGACAACGGCACCCAGTTTACTACTGCTGAATTCGCTGATTTCTGCGCTTCCAACGGCATACAGCACCTTACGACAGGCTCGTTTCACCCACAATCATCAAATGGCCAGGCGGAAAGATTCGTGGATACCTTCAAGCGGGTTGTCAAGAAAATTCGAGAGGGAAGAGGGTCGATCCAGGAATCACTAGATATCTTCCTGTCAACGTACCGAAGCACGCCTAACCTGATCTACCGGATCAGAAGTCACCATCCGAGATCATGTTTGGTCGAAAAATCCGAACGTGTCTGGAGAGACGACCGCAAGAAACCGAGCTCCTTCAACCGAAACAATCCCGTATATGCCAAGCTCCATGGTCGAAACGGTTAGAAATGGGCTCAAGGTGTCGTCGTCGAAAAGATCGGAGATGTAATGTACAACGTGTGGGTCGAAGATACCCGAATGCTGCGCTAGCATGTCTACCAACTTTGGAGTCACCTTGCTACTGACGGTATGCCGAAGCCATCCACTGAACAAGTCACCTCGCACCAGCGTTCGTTGCCACTCGACATTCTGTAGGGTGCCTGGAATCTGCCAAGCCAATCGCCAGGTACGATGGCACCGTCACCGATTGTACCTATGCCCTCAACTGGTACATCTTCGCCTGCACCTAGCCCTGAGCACGCCTTGTTAGGTTCCACGCCGGCTCGTGCCATGTCACGAGGTCTCGGCCGTCCCATCTCCGTCATCATCATCAACAACAACGTCAACATCGACCGAGTTCGAGTGCGCTACCGAAGTGGAACAACCAGTGGTAGATCTTCCTAGGCGTTCTTCACGGATCTGAAGACCACCGCTAGGGTTAGATCCGTACCACCTCTATTAAGAGGGGACATGTTGTGGATCACCCTATTGCGAGTCGCTTCACTTGCCTACGTTCAACCGAAGCAGCGCAAAGCTGCAGGGCTCGCACACGGCAGCATTTCTGTCACTTTTCGACGCTGAAGATGCGCGTAAATTGATTTTTAATGTCGTAGTGATTTATTGTTGTTTTTCTTCAGTCATGAAACGTCCATTACAGTTTGCTTTGTACCGTTTTTAATGTGTCGTAAACAAATGTGTGGTACAAAAATTATGAAATAAATAATATGAATCAAACACTTTTTTTTCTTAAATAAATTGTGTGTGTCCGGATGTTGGTGTGAAAGGCGTTTACGAGAATGTAAACTGATTTATGTGTTGAGTTTGATATTTTTTTTATTGTGCATGAGATAAATGAGATATAATTCTCGACAGTTTATTCAAACAGACGTATCTGATTTTGTGAACAAAGAGGAGAAGAAAGATTCAAACGGTTCAAATTCTTTAAACACTTAACACTTTTATGCAAACAAGGACCATCAACACAAGGAATAACAGATCCCTAACATGATGGTGATGTTAGTTTCCGTGGGCGTCCTGAATTTTGAAAAAATTACGTTTGAAACTTCTTCCCCTCTTTGTTTACAAAATCAGGTACGTCTGTTTGAATAAGTTGTCGAGAAGTAAGGCCATTCAAAATAAAGCTGCTTTACGCTGGAAGTCGTTTCCAAATTTTCCTTGAAAAATGCTTAAAGCCACATACCGAAACCAACCACCCACATGATCACCCCCTCTCCATAAGAGAGCACAAGTACCCACGACTGCTTTCTCTGACAGTTGAAGTTCATTCCGGGTCCTTTGTCAGGCCATTCTTCATGTTCAAAAGGTTCCATCGCGCCGTATCACATCGCTCCGTTTTACCAAGAAATTTAAAAACGCTAGTTCAATTGACAAAACCTCTGCTTAGCCCCTGCATGCTTTTGAGTACTTTCCGCACCTTGATATCATGTACCGTCTGAAAATATAGTCCACCCATGCCGAAGGGAGAGGAAATGTGTAGGACTACAGACGACAGCATTTTTTTATCCTTTCGTTAGAATTCATGCCACTTTCAATACACTCCACTCAATATACATTCATTCCTTTTCATTCAGTACCCTTTTGTCTGTACATTCGGTTTGTCACGATCGACCTCTCCCTCTCTATCTCTCATACTATTCCTCTTCATTTATCCGTTTTCCAAATTTTTCTCTACTCTTTCGCAGGTAGCTGTACGTTAGGAAATACGACATACTTCCACGGTGAAACATTCAAATTGGATTGCCGAACACAATGCGTTTGTCAGGTAATTGAATTTCCATTACACCCGTTTCCGTCGCAATTGGTTCTGTTCTTCCATCCTCACGTATCGTGTTCTTTTTTTTTCTGAGTAATTTTCCTTTCGTTTGCTAAAATTTTCCTAGGTGCCTCCAGTAGGAGTGATCTTTCGTCGAGTTGAAAGCATTTTTTCCCCACTTCTGGACTTGATTTTCTGATTTGCTGACTTTTATGATTTCTGGCATATGACGTTGATGTACAATAAAAAACGAGAAGAGGAAATGTTGAATTGTCGAGTCGGTGGAACATTTCCAGATTGGCTTAATCGGAACGGGAAAGCCAATTTTCGGCTTATTAGCTCGGCTTTCAAAACCGATGGGAGGACGCAAATTGACGGAGAAAATTCTGAACGGTTCAAATGATTTTTGATCCGATCGAATCAGCAAACGGATAGTCTGATTAATTGTCGGCTGGATGCCTGCGAACTCACGAATGACAAACACGCCTCTGGACGAAGGGAAGTGAGTGTAAATATTTGAACTAATTATTACTTCTATCGTTCTATGGCTCTTCTGGATTGGGTGAAGATATGACTCAATCTCTTCGGTCTAGTTGGTAGACCAATGGTGACCAGCCTAAAAGGATTCAGCTGCTCGTGTTTAAGACATCAATAAAGCGTTGAGACGAACATCAACATCTTCAAGTTATATGTTACAATTCTTAATGGTTCCGAATCCTCTCAATCAAAGACTCACAACTGATGGGTTGGATGTTTCAGAGCGAGAAGATTAATTACTTCGAGAATGTTTACTTTCCCTTTTCTAAGATAAATCAACCGTTCCTTGAAAATGATGCTTATTAACCGTTGGGTAGGTGAGTCATTTTTTGCCCTATTTAGCTAATCAGCAAATGGGTCCTCCCTTAGCTCAGTTGGTAAAAGCGCAGCTACAAAGCAACACCATTCTGGAAGTGGCTGGGTTCGATTCCCGGCCTGGTCTAGGAATTTTTCGTTAGGGAAAATTTCTCGACTCCCTGGGAATAGGGTATGGTTGTACTTGCCACACAATCATAATAATGCAAAAAATGGTACATGGCATCGAAAGCTCTCAATTAATAACTGTGGAAGTGCATTTAGAACACTAAGTTGAGAGCAAGCAATAAGCGAATTGTGAAAGCAATAAGCTTGAAATGCTAAAAGAAGAAGAAACTAATCAGCCAGCCTTGTTTGGGATACGTTCTGAAATGTACCATTCCACTGTTTTGATTATGTTTTCAACCGTTAAGACTAACTGGGAACATGGTGTAGAGCAACTAGGAAACAATTAGGATAAGCATACCTGCATTGGGCATGGTCATCTTTTGGTCATGTTTTCACATTATATCACACGAAAATAAATCTGTTCTCAAATACGTGAACAAACAATCACGTTACTCTAATCTGATTTTTCATTTGAATTTGATTAGTTCTCATAACCTTGATCACGTTATTCACATTTTCTTGAAATTGATCTCAAATCCATGAATTGTTTATTCATTTATTTACCACCGTCTCGACTGTCGATTAAAAAACAGTTCCACAGACTATATTTTATTCCAAATCCATATCATTTACGGTATGCGTGAATATGTTTGCACCATCGTACAAATAAGGCTCCCGTTTGAGCTGTGCATACAGTCCGAAGCCAAATGTTGTATTTTAAAAAGTTGGGACTCCGTTTCATACCTCACTCCGCTCTCAGAAGTAGTTGCTAGAACATCTGCTGTTCTTAATCCGCTGAATGAAGGCCTAAGCCTATTCTAAACGCCACTCTAGTCCAGCAAGCCTCAGACAAACATTAACCCGCACCTCGAGAGAAATGGATCCAGGCTACATGATTGGGACCTGCCGTGTGTTTCGAATGTGTGTGGAGGGGCCTTATTCCAGCTAGTGGAAACTCGATCAAAGATTGATGATAAACATAGTTTAAGACTCTCAGACACATCTCCGTTTTGAATAATGAATTTTGAATTGAATTTTGAATAAAGGAAATCGCTACCGAAGTTTATGAGATTGTTTTTAAATTTTGACATTGCTCAATGGTGCATATCTTTTCACGCATACAGTACACAATTGAATGCATGGTAACTAATGAGCAGTAACGTTTGCATTAGAAAAAAATGGACTTTTTTCGGATGATGACAAAAAAAAAGCTAAGACAAATAATTGCTCTTGATAAATTTCCATTGGAAGGTAATTATTTAAGCTAACTTGCAAAATAATTCTACACCCTTGCAAGCGGCCTTCCGGCCGTTAACCGGAACATTCACAATGGCGGACGAAAACATGCGAGTAGGCATCTTTTTGAATTTTTTCTTAGTTTTATTCATCAATTCCTCCTCAGTTTTCGCGACAAAATTGTTGGATTAGATCTTACGCTTCTGGTTGGCCCAGAAATTCTCGATGGGACGCAGCTGGGGGACGTTGTGCGAATTCGCCGACTTGGGTACCACAACGATATTCAGCCGCTCCATTTCCTCCAACGATCGCATCAAGCAGTGGGGCGACGCCAGATCCGGCCAGAACACCGCGTCTTCGCCCTTATGGTATTTTTTGATGAACGACGCAACTTCCGGCAGGCATTTCGTACTGTAAATTTCCCCGTTTACGGCCAGTCCGAAGCAAAAGAAGAGTGGCTCTGACATCCCCTTCTCGCTGATTTTCAGCCACAGCAGCACCTTCTTGGGGAACTTGGTGTGTGAAATGAACTTCACCTCGGAGCTCACTTCCTTCGTGGGGAAGTAAAATACGAAGTGCCCTGCCAGTCGTTGCCATCCAGGGTGAGATAGGTCTCATCGTCCATCACGTCGCGATTCACCGGGAAAATCGAGTTGACCATCTTATTGCCTGCAGCTCCGAGACCAGTGGACGTGACTTCCGCTTTCTGACATGCATGTTCATGTTCGCCTGGTACTTTTTCACTGTTTGGCCGGTTGAACCGACCTCCCGGCCAAGCACACGCAGTGATGTAGCCACTTTTCCCTCGGTCTTCCTCTCCAGCATCCTTTGGAGCTTCTTGTCGCTCAGAGTCGTCGGCCGTCCGAAACCGGGCTTTCTTTCGATTCTCTAATAGTGCCAAGATGTTGTAGATGCTGGAACGGGCGTATCCGGCGTCCACAAAGTGCCACACGATGTCCGTTTTCGACGCGGCGGGGTGCCGTTCTTTGAACGCGCACACTTCTGAACGGAGTTGCTTCACTGTTTTTGCCATCATGGTTAGAGGTCGACTGATAGAGCTGTCAAATTTTGTCTGCTGATTCATGGGTTACTATGATTGATGCTGCACGGATAGTTTTGTCAGTGCGGGTGAAGGTAAACCCATAAAAAATCGGCAATTTTTGTCCTCTATTTTTTTCATGCAAACGTTATAGCGTTTTCATTGCACATATATCGTTGAGGTTGCTGGAACGTGGTCGAACTAATCCGAGGGCTGCAAAAGATTAAGCGGTAATGATATATGCTCGTTGAACTGCAGTTTGCAATCGACAGCTATTCCGAGGTCATAGATCCGACCAATGAATTGAATTCAATTTGAGATTGACGGCAAGAGAATGCAATGGACTTATACTAGCCACAGCAGAGTTAGAAAACTAGCTACGAATCTTGAAACCTCCTTCATTGATGATGAACCAGAAGGGTTTTGCTAGCTCAGTAGCTTTTCCTTTTGTCTCGGTGCTGCACTGCATGTCGTCTACGTCTTTCGCTGCCTCCAGGTAATGTTTGCTGAAGCGTTCCGCGTTAAGGTTCTTCACGAACTGCGCAGTTTTCGGAGAACAGCATGCCGGAACGTCATTACCGGAACAACATAAGTGTTAAGCGTATTCTCGTAATCCTGGTGGAAGAAACGCAGACTGTCCTGAATGCAAACTTGTTGAAACATTTTGTGTTTGTCTCCTGCAACAGCGACTCGGAATTCACGAAACTGTAAGAGGACGCTCACCAGCGGTGTGAGTTGATAAGATCCGGTGGGTGGAGCTGAATTAAGCGAAACTCCATTTGTCGTCACAGCTGCATCCCAAACAAGTCTCACTTTTCCTGGTTTGTTGGGGTTCGTGACGGGGTGCACTAGCAAGTACTAGACGCGTTCGTAACCATTCTCTTCGTATTCTTCAGCCATCAGCTTAGGGGCTATTCATAAACCACGTAGACTTTTCTTGAAATAGGGGGGGGGGGGGGTCTGACCAAAGTCTACGCTCCATACAACATTTTAAAAAAATGAATGGAGAAAATTCTACGGGTGGGGGCGGGGCGGTGCTATGAGATTTTCGAAAATGAGTCTACGTGGTCTATGAATAGTCCTTAATGTATATATCTTTTGATTCGTATTCCGCTAGTTTTACCTTTACTATCCGTGATAGAGTATGATCCTCTTCCATACGCCGTTTGAAATTATAGAACCGCTTCAGAGCCGTGGACTAATTATCAGGCATCCGCACATCGTCGCGTCTTCATAACAATCCGCTTTCAAACCTCTCTCCGTTGAAATGAGTAACTTCGCGTAGCAGCTTCAAGGTCCGATCATCGTCTTGGGAGCGTAAAGTTTTGACAGGTGACAAAACGTCGAAGCTATCGTAGGAAAAGTACTTCTTCATTGCACGTTCCATATTATTGTCGCGTTGATGTTCGCAAGTGCAAAAATGATAAGTGTAATGCTTACGGATTGTCTCGTTAGGGCTCCACCGTAAACCGACCAACCTAGGTTGGTTTTAATTGCGATCGGTTGACCAGGCTTCCCTTCACGGCTTTTCCTCACAAGCGTTACGTGGTGAACATCAATCGGAAGGCGTGGCCTGACGTTTCGATGGGATGGGATGGGATGGGATACGTTTCGATGGGAATCCCTTTCAGATAGCAGTTCTCACTTTGAAGCTGCTTCATCTCAAGTGTCTGACGCGGTAGTTGAAGTTCCTTCAGTATGCGAACATCGTTGAGGTTGACTCGCTTCCCTTTCAGTACAGATATTTAGATGTCTACGCATTGTGAGTTATCCTCCGACCGTTTCACTAAACTCATCAACTTCGGAATACTCGTCGCATAAGTCCATATTTTCGGCACCTTCATCACACCACAATTTTTGCATCATGTAATCACTATCTTCTTCCTCGCCATCTTTGATTTCTGCTTCCTTTTCTTCAGTGTAGAGATCCACCAACTCCTCAAGGACACTAAACCGCTGCTGCTCAATTAAAATCTTCTTTTCTTCCAGCCATGTCTTTTCCGCTTCGAGTTTACGCAGTTGCAGCTTCAAATGTTCTCGGGAAGATTTTAGAGAAGCTGACGACGATTCCGATGCTGTTTCGATGTTTTCGCTATTCGCCGAGTCATCCTCTCCATTGGTTCTCGTTGATTCACTCTGCTATCCGTCTTCTTTTTCTGGATCAATACTGCCTTTTCCTACGACCTACGTTTTTTCTCCGCTTTCCCACCACACTTTGAACACCGCCAAGACTTCTTCCCAATATTATCGCTAACACCCACGCAGCTGCAATGATGCCAGTCATCACAATCATCACACTGTGCCATACGGCTGCTGTCCGTGAGCTGACACGTGCGACAACTACACTGATAGGCAAAATAAATTGCCCACCTCATCGTCTTTTCAATTTCTCTCATTTACTTGGTTCAAATTAAAGTAAACACACTGTATTTTTTTTTATTATCTTATTTTTTATATTCTTTTGAAGTTTCACTTATGGAATACTGAAAAAAAAGGAGTTTTACTTCAAGGAAAAGAAAATCAATTTGTGTTGAAAAAAAGAACAGTGACAAAATAAAGTGCCCACTTCATTTAGGCAACAGAAAACATAAATTAAAGTAAAATAAAAGCATTTCAATAATTGATGTGTCCTCCTTTGGCCTTCAGGACCTCCTGCAGGCGCTTCGACATGCTCTCGACCAGGTTCTCTAGGTTCTGTGGATCTAGCTCTTCCCAGGCGCGCTCCAGGGCTTCAAAATAGTTATTTTTATTGGTAACACCAGTTTTGTCAACCCTGGCATCGAGAATCGCCCACAAATTCTCGATGGGATTGAGGTCCGGGCTTTGTGGAGGCCATTCCAGCGGTTTGATCCGACAAGACCGGAACTTGGTCTTCTTGGCAGTATGCTTCGGGTCGTTGTCCTGCTGGAATACGAACTTCTCTTCAAGGCCCCCTCTGGATCAGCGAAACCTCCAGATTTTCTCGCAGGATGTTGATGTAAGAATCTGCCGTCATTATCCCGTCGATTTTCACAATGCTTCCCACTCCACCCCACGAAAAACACCCCCAGACCATCACATTTTCTCCTCCATGCTTCATCGTGCCTTGGATGTGGCGCTCCTGAAGCTCCTCTCCCGATCTGCACCAAACACGAACCCGCCGCTTTCGGTTAAACAGCTCGAATTTTGATTCGTCCGTCCAGAGAACCGTTTTCCAGAACTCTAGGGGCTTATCAGCATGCTCCTTAGCAAACTTAAGTCGTTTGGATTTGTTTGCCTTGCTGATAAATGGGCGCTTCCGGGCAAGTTTGCTATTCAACCCCTGTGCTACGAGACGGCGACGAACAGTTCGACCGGAAACTAATAACTGAAGGGTTTCCTGGATCTCGCGGACAGTTACCTTCGGGTTCTTCTTGACTTCGCGCATGATCTTGGTCCGTTCTCGCATCCGTTTTCCGCTTCCTGCCTCTGCCAGGGCGATCCACCACTGATCCAAACGTTTTAAGCTTCAGAAGAATTTTGCCAACCGCTGCCTTACTGATACTGTACTTCCTAGCGACAGCCCGGTGCGATTCATCGTTTTGTACATCACGAACGACCAATTTTCGGATACACAAGGGAATTGCTTTCGAAAGCACTGCGTTCTCCATTTTTTTCAATTGAATCAAATGCGATCACGTATACAAATGCACCAGGTTGAGCCGTTTGCTTCAAAACATGTCAAAATATCAAAACATAAACAATCGAGGGGTCTTCCAATGGAAACTTATCGAAAACATATCAATTTTTGAAGTGCGCACTTTATTTTGTCACTGTTTTTTTTCAACACAAATTGATTTTTTTTTCTTTAAGTAAAACTCCTTTTTTTCAGTATTCCACAAGTGAAACTTAAAAAGAATATAAAAAATAAAATAAGAAAAAAACTACACTGTGTTTACTTTAATTTGAACCAAGTAAATGAGAGAAATTGTAAAAACGATGAGGTGGGCACTTTATTTTGCCTATCAGTGTATGCCCGATTTCCCTTCCGGGATTAACCGATAATTTTCGCGATTTGGCGAAGGGTTTTAAAAGTGCTGCTTTTATAAAAGGGTTTTTTTCTGATATGTCTGGGATTGGCCAAGGAATCTTTATCAACATTAGGTTCAATGTGGGGGTTTCTGTATTCTTCGCATGTAGATTCAATAGATGAGCACTTACCTGGATCAGCAATGGTAGCTGCATTGCTGGTTGGATTGGACATCGTTAAAACGAATTTAAAAATTTGCTGCTTTAATTTGAAAATCAAGCGATGCTAGAGCTCTCAAACGTCTACGGATAGTCAGACGAAAATACAGCTACACGTATGTGTAGACGCTCGGGAGAACAGCACTGCAGCTGTAGCATGTCTCTGTTTTGCGGGGAGCAAACAAGGGAACTTAGTGAATTTTTGAATTATTACTCACGAGTTTGAAATAAACAACTTCAATTGAAATACAATGCGAACTTTTTTTTTACTTAAGCGTGTTTTGAGGTTTACTTTAATGTGGAATCAAACCGTAAGAGAATAGTAAGAGGAAGGAAGCTAAAGGGTAGGAAAAAATGGAAAAAGAAAGGGTAAAAAACAGAATCTATGACTATGTGGCTAAAATTGGTAGATGGGTAAACACACTCATATACACTCAGTAGCAAAAAAAAAGCCGAGCAAAATTTTGCTTCCAAAAAACACCATGTTCAACCTTCTGTAACTTTTTCAATTATCAATATTTTTGGTTGAAAACTTGACAACATTATAACCAATGTATAAACCTTATGTGACAACAATTTAATGTTGATTAAGAATATAAATTTGAAGTTTTCATAACATATGTGAAAAAAGTCATTTTTTGTCATACCAATTTCGAAAATCCGTATATCTGTGAAAAATTGAGGTAGCCTAAAAAAATATAGGAAATTATGGGGACAAAATTTGAATTGTTTTCATTAAGCGGTTTGGACTACAGCTGGCATCAAAATTGACGCCCCAACATGAGTATTTCCCTTTTTCACCCGATATTGACCATGCTGAAATATCGGTGCAAAAAAAAAAAGCCGAGGCGAATTCATCTTATTAATACACATGATATGTTACGCGTGAAATATCCCAAATAACTAGTGTTACCCACGAAGAACTTAAAAATATGACATACAGTATGAATTGGTTTGTGAAAACTACGTATACAGTTTTATACAGTATTTTTAGTAAAATTTGCCTCGGCTTTTTTTTTGCACCGGTATTTCAGCACGGTCAATATCTGGTGAAAAAAGGAAATACTCATGTCGGTGCGTCAACTTTGAAGCAAGCTGTAGTCCAAACCGCTTAATGAAAACAATTCAAATTTTGTCCACATCATTTCCTTTATTTTTGTAGGCTAAGGTGACATTTTTAATATGCTACCTAAATGTTTCACAGAAATACGGATTGTTTAAACTAGTATGACCTAAAATGACTTTTTTCACATATGTTATGAAAACTTAAAATTTGTATTCTTAATCAACATGAAATTTTGATCACATAAGGTCTATAAATTGAATATAGTGTTGTCAAATTTTCAACCAAAATAATTGATAATTGACAAAGTTACAGAAGGTTGAATATGGCGGTTTTTGGAAGCAAAATTTTGCTCGGCTTTTTTTTGCTACTGAGTGTATGTGCTCTCGGTATAAGTAAATAGAAAACATAAAGAAGTGGTTAGATATTCTACCATTAGCAATCGCTATCTGGCCATGTTTGCATCACAATGTACAAGGTAACATTGATCTGCGTTGGTTGTTATGTGTTGCGTTTATTTGTTTGATGTGTAGACAATTAAAGTAAGATATGCAAAATCATAGCCAGATACTAAATGAGTAAACACATTTTTTCTCACAATTTGAGCTCAATTGGATGCGAAGTCATACTGCACTGTGGTTTTGAAATTTTTATGAGATCTGTTATGGGAAATCCTATTTTTTGCGAACACGACGTGACCGCAAGATACACAACACTCGTCTAACGTCAGCTGACCGGAATCAATCTCACAGGTGATTTTCTCCAATTTGGGAATAACTCACGAAACATATTCAGAACTGTCGACAAACTTTTTAGACATGTTCTAACGAGCAAGAAAAAAACCCGCACTCCCTCATTAATATGTTGAATTTATAACTATAAAAATTCAATAGAGCGTTACCAGTCGAAATGGCCTACCGACCAACTTCGAGTGTCTTCGATTTAATTGAAAATTTGTAAACACGTTTGACCCACGAAAGTAAGTTTTTTCCACTGATGAAATAAATGTTTAGACTCTAGAGTCAGTTTAAAAAGGGCGTAAGCATTTTGAATAGCACTTCAATTAATAATTTGTAGCTCGAAAATCGAAAGTGTTTGCAACACTTTACCTTACTGAATTCCATTTTGAAATTATTATTAAACACTCAAAATAAATTTGTAACTGATGCTTTCCGAGAAGGGGAACGAATTTATATACCAAGTACTGGTAGCTTTAGATTTCTAAGTAAACTATCGACAATACCCAGCAGCGGGCTTCCCAACGGACGAGTTTTTAAAGCTACTGAGAGCCTTTGATGCTACCTAAAATTCAGGCAGGTGGTATGTTGGTCCTCCCTTAGCTCAGTCGGCAAAGGCGCAGCTACAAAGCAACACCATGCTGGAGGTGGCTGGGTTCGATTCCCGGTCTGGTCTAGGAATTTTTCGTTAAGGAAAATGTCTCGACTCCCTGGGCATAGGGTATGGTTGTACTTGCCACACAATCATACTAATGCAAAATGGTAACTGGCATCGAAAGCTTTCAATTAATAACTGTGGAAGTGCATTTTAGAACACTAAGTTGAGAGCAAGCGATAAGCTAATTGTTAAAGCAATAAGCTTGAAAACGCTAAGAAGAAGAAGGGTATGTTGGTCCAACATTTGAACAAAACAGATTATATACTGTAGAGGACCCATAGCGCTGACGTCGTTGGCAAAATATCTTTTCCTGGTTTTAATAGGCCTGTGACATAACTTTCAACGTGAAAAGTATGCGATTTGACAGTTATGTACCCGGCATATTCGCGTGTGAGAACAAGACGAACAGTAGCGCTATGCATCCTCTATTGTTTATAATCTGTTATATTTGAACCATTCATTCAAGCATCTTGCGGTCAACGAGAGAGTAGCATAAAATTCAATATACATTTTGAAAAATCAACTTTTGTTGGTGGAGAATCTTTGAAAACTTATGAAAAGGTCGTATTTTCGAAAATAATTCGAGTATGATACAATTAAATCGCAAATATCTCGAGAACGAATGCTCTTACGAAGGTCATCAGCCCGGACGGAATTTTTTTTTTAAATATTTTAAAAATTAGATTATACCATCGGTATACGTTTATTCCTGCAAATATAAAAATTTTGAAAAATGCACCAAAATAAATGTTCCAGGATTTTTTTTTTTACATTTCTTCGTCCTGGAATCTTTGTTAAAATTTGCGTTATAGCTTCAAGTTTTTACGATCAAAAAATAAAAAAAATAAAATTTTTTTTTTGATATATATTAAGTTTTATGTTAATTGTCTATTTTTTCCGATTTTTTTTCTCAGTGTATATTTTTTTCACAATCTTCAAACATAGGGTCACAACTTGTTCTTAGACAGTTTTTTTGTGCAACTAAAGGTTTTCGAGCTACAAATTATTAATTGAAGTGCTATTCAAAATGCTCACGCCCTTTTAAAAAACTGACTCTTGAGTCACAAAAATCTATGTAAGCCGGGAAAATGCTCAGATCCCTAAGCCAAACGCGTATGCAAAGTTTCATTCAAATAAAAAAATATCGAAAATAATTTTCCACATTTCCAGTTCATTTCGTCTGGAAGCGCTCAATAGGTTTGAACGAGCAAAAAAAAGATAATCTAACAATGAATATTTTACCTTGAATTGAACATTTTCCCGTCATCGATACAAATTAGAGCATTATCTCATTACTAACTACTAAAGGGTGTCCACGATGAAATTGCCACACACAAAATTGATTCGCAAAATTCGAGTTTTCATCCGATTGCCATCAAATTTTCAGGGATTGAGAAATAACTATTAAACTTCATTTTACCATTTTACTCGTATTTTATTTACAGTCCATACGCAAATGCCCACGCCTTGGCCTTAACCCCGGCCATAAAATTCAGCACAACCTGTGAATCAACCGTTTTTGCATGTAAACCCATACTTTATTCAGTTCCTCGACTGTCTTCACTACCTTAGGTCGTTTAAGAAGGTGCTGCTTCATAATCGCCCAGTACTTCTCGATGGGGCGGAGCTCCGGAGTGTTGGGAGGGTTGAACATTTTCGGCACGAAATTGACCTTATTGTCCGCATACCACTTCAGCACGTCCTTGGAGTAGTGGCATGAGGCCAAATCCGGCCAGAAGATTGTTGGGACGTTGTGGGCCTTCAGGAGAGGAAGCAGCCGCTTCTGGAGGCACTCTTTTATGTACACCTGTCCGTTCATCGTGTCCTGGGTCACGAAAGGTGCACTCCGCTTCCCGCACGTGCAGATGGCTTGCCAAACCAGGAATTTCTTCGCAAATTTGGACATCTTCTGAGTGCGGACATGCTCCGGCACGCTGAACTTATCCTTGGCCGTGAAAAACAGGTTGCCGGGGATCTGTTTGAAGTCGGCCTTCACATATGTTTCGTCGTCCATGATGCAGCATTCAACTTTCATCAGCATGTTGAGGTACAACTTCCTGGCACGGGTTTTGGCGGACTTGTTCTGCTTCTCGTCGCGATTAGGGGCCTTTTGTACCTTGAACGTTCGAAACCCAGCCTTAGTTTTGGCCTTCTGGACAAAACTTCGGCTTAGGTGCAGCTTCTTAGCCACATCCCGAACGGAGGCGTTCGGATTTCGGTTGAAGGCCCCAACTACGCGGTTGTGATTTTTGGTGTTGTACGGAATACTTTTTCCTGCACTTCTGGGCTTCCGATCGGTGGTCAACCGTTCCTCGAACCGCTCAATCACTCGCGACACCGTGGAATTCGCGATTCCCAACGTTTCAGCGATGGAACGATGCGAGAGATCCTTGTTCTCGTGATGAATGCGCAAGATTTTATCACGCACGAGCTGTTCTTTCGACTCCATTTCCGCGAGTTTTGATCACAGGACTTTAAAACTTGCAGGATGTAAATAATGCACTATGAACTAAATCCACCCAAAATTTTAATAAAATTCTACCAAACGGTTAAAAAGTTAGAGCAATTTCATAGTGTGGCAATTTCATCGTGGACACCCTTTAACTAGCATTCGATCTATTTCAATCGAAATCATCTCAACCATTTATCACTTTATCCCTCTCGTCTGTCGTATGGTGGAGATAGAAATGGAAATGGCCCAATAATCAATCTCTTCCTTCCATGTGAAAACTTCCCATCGGGACTCAGGTGTCTTCTTCCGCAGCTCTGCCTGTCCGTTTCGAAACGGTTTTCTCGCAAATAAGGTGTGTACTTTGCATGAATATTGAATAATTCTGCATCTCTTTGATGACCCTTTCGGCTAACCTTGCCATATAAGGCACATTCGCTGGCCAGCTACGATGGAGACTGACATTCCTGGTGTGGAGCAGCACGACAGGCACAATAATTGATGAATGACCTACTTCGGTCAGAGTTTATAATCCTCCTCTACCGCACCGAAAGGGATTAGTGTCTGTCTCGTTTGTTTGCATCTTGTCGTTCGATAATGCAAAGCGGTCACATCTAATTGTAGGTGAACGGGGAAAGGAAGGTCAAGGGAAAAACTTTTCCACCATGAGTAATTACCTCCGCCCACCGGGACTCCAACACCCATCAGGTTGTAAATAGGGTATTGTGGAATCCTCCTCCGAGTCGTGTCGTGGCGGTTTAGCTGAAATATCAACAGTGTTTCCAACAACCGAAGTAGTTGAGAAAAGGGAAATCGCGAATCGGGATGTGGGTTTGCTGAGCGAGTAGACGATTAAATTTCAACTTTGTTAATTACCGGTCCAATATTTACGCACAATCATGATAGCATACTCGACTGGTGTGAAAGGATTGGCCGGTTTTTCCGTCTTTCGAAGGTTTGAATAGATAGGATAAAAAATGTGCGCCATAAATTGTGATGCGACAGTTTCGAAATTCTCTGCATCCGCTTCTTTTTTTATTCCTTTCTATCTATTGATTCTCATTAAAAAGTGTTTGCCATAATTTCAGGTTTATTCATGAAAAACGAGCGTTCCACATCCTTTAAAATTTCCCGGTTTCCATAATGTCAAACCCTTTTCAGAACGGAAGACATGCATGTTCGACCCTTTGTCCACACGAAAATTTGCCGCCTCCCAACGATACGGCCATTTGCGTCGGAGCGAGACTGGTGGAACTTCCGGATCACTGCTGCCGGGTGTGGCTTTGCGAGCAGCCCACCACCGATGGTAAGTTTTGGGTTTGATGTGTGTTTGTTGTTGAAATTAGCAGGTAGGCTTTTTTGTTTCTTCGTAGAAAAACCGAGGTTAGGCTGAATGTTAAGAAAGTGATTTCGGTCAGAAATCTTATTTGAATCTTAAGAGATCAGTAATGGGTAAGCAAATTGATGACTTATTAATGTAAATCCTCACTTGAATGTGAAAGTGTTGCGATATTAACAAACTTGTGATATAAAAGTTAAAAACAATGTGAAGATTAGAGATTAGCTGGAATTTTTTTTTTTGCTTGGGTTTGCCTTATTCCATTAGCGTAGAAAGAAGAAGTGTTAGCATAGACGTGCGCAGACCTCTTCATTAGGAGAGGCCAACAAATAAGGGTGTGGGTGACTTATATATAACATGATAAAGGGTGTCAGGCTGATATGGGGACGGGTGTGGTTTTTTTTATGACCTAAGCTAGTTATTAAATAGTCCAACAAAAAACAAAACACCTCTAAAAGACCGACAGGGAACCCAACAACCAAAAATGAGCATGGAAATATCCAACCGATTTGGAATACTTTAGCAGCTTTGGATTAAGAAAATCAACCACTTTCTAAAAAAATTATCTTACAACCGATGGAAGTGGCATATTTATAAAAAATTTCAATAGAAATCCGAAAACTTCATCCTTGAACGATCACTCTGGAGAAGGTTTCCATGGGATCACGGATGGCTAGAAAATTATTTGAAGTGAACCCTAGCAATATGGGTGTCAACATTCTTGAAATCGTTCCTGAAGAAAGTTTGCCTTAGTTATTGGACCATCCGGTCAGTTGGCTTCGAAGTGGCAGTTCAGAGTAGGTAAACCTACCGCCAAAGAAACGCTCTTATTACAGGAAATGAACAGTAAGCAATACAGATTAGAATTTCCGTCTGGTGGTTTGTTAAAAATAGGGTTAGCAGCCTCTCTGTTGACTGCCGGAAGATAATTAAACCTTCGGTGATCTTGATCGGACGATTTCCATCAAGGAAGGCATAATTGTCATCCATGACTTGGGCCAGATAACCACGAATCCCTCATCCTGCCAACACTTCATCTGGCACCCTGTATACCCCCCCTACCCTTTGGAATTTATGTATATAATGTACGTATTAGTATATCATATATGTATTGACAAAATAAAACTGACCGCCACTAAATTGTTACAGCAAAATAAAAATTGAATATGTATTAATATCTAAATAGCTCTGGAAAAACTGAAAAGCAAAGTAGATCAGTTCTTCCAACGAAGATAAAATTGCAATGAATAGATATTTGAGTTGTTTTATTTTTTTGAGACTCAAAAGACTATTCTATAGGTCGAAGAAAGCATTTTTAGTGATCGAAGAGCCTGGTTCAATGGTTTCTAATATAAATGGAATATCTTATCATAATATCACTTAACACATATGTTTAAATATAATCCTATTCTGCCTATAATCACATGCCAGTCTTTTATGGAACAGTAGTTGAAGTTCAGAAATATAATTTTAATGAGAATGTTATGCTGAAATGCTGAAAAACAAATTGAACATTGCAAGCATAAAAATATCATGCTGCTCCATGCTCTGAAATGCAAAAGTAATTTGAAATGCAAAGATGTCACAAAGCATGCTAAAATTATTAATTAAATGAGTATGGAAAATATATCCTGCTTGAATACGATCTTCAGTCGGAGCCACTCACTTTCCAGGCTACGCCAACCAGCTTCTCCATGTTGAAATGCTGAAAAAAAATGTGTAGATAACTACAGTAGAAAAACTAATTCATGTGATATAACCACATTGGAACTGACTCTTAGCTTTGGTTCGTGACAGAGAATCCCCACTTAGCCCTTGCGGCACGTCAAGTTTCTTGGACTTAACAACCCATTTGATATCTCTTGTCTTTGGATTATTTTGGGTTCAATATATCTCGTGAGAACTAATGGATGTAAAATATGAAAATATGAAATGGCTTTAAAGTTAAACCTTTGGAGATAGATTTGAGCCCACAAATGCTAACTGTTAGACCTCCAATTTTGCTGACATATGAGTTTGCCGTGTTTAATCCAAACTACCTGTTTATATGTTCGTGATTAACGCAATATAAATAATCAAGATATCAAGACGTTTGATTGAATACCGCTAACTAAAGGGTGTTTCGATCAGAATTTGGTCGACTTAAACTTGACGTATTTCCTTTTATCGTGCATTAAACATGTTTTGCACGCCCCTCATTTCGAAGATGTGTGCGTGTAGCATCATGCCACTATTTTGTTTTTGAGATTAGCACTTCAGTTATCAAAATGTCGTCGAAGGAAGAGAAGCAACGCATCAACATTTTGCACGTGCATGGCGAAAATCCAAACTTATATCACGCCAAGTTGTCGAAATTGTTGAATGTGGCTAAATCAACTGTTACCAACATATTGAAAACGTTCGGTGAACGTTTGTCGACAGCCAGGAAAGCTGGATCGGGGGAAATCGAAAGACGGAGGCCACAGCGACGACAAAAAGAGTTGCCCGCTGTTTCGAGCGGAACCCCAACCTCTCCGTCCGAGATGTTGCAAAGAAGCTGGGAGTGGCGCCTTCAACCGTGGATAGAGCTAAAAAACGAGCTGGACTGTCGACTAACAAGAAAACAAGAAAATCGCGAAAGTTGTACACGACGATGCTGACGAAGTTTGATTGCGTGGTACAGGACGATGAAACTTACGTCAAGGCATACTTTAACCAGCTTCCTGGACAGGAATTTTATACGGCAACAGGACAGGAAAAAGTGGCAGATATTTTCAAGCACACGAAACTGTCAAGGTTCGTGAAGAAATATCAGGTGTGGCAGGCCATCTGTACCTGTGGCTTGAAGAGCAACGTTTACCTTGCGACCGGAACCGTCAACCAGGAAATTTATCTGAGCGAGTGCCTACAAAAACGTCAACTGCCTTTCCTGAAGCGACACAATTGTTCCGTTCTATTTTGGCCAGATTTGGTACCTTGCCATTACGGAAAAAATGCCATGGAGTGGTATGCTGCCAACAATGTTCAAGTGATGTCCAAGGACAAGAACCCTCCCAACACGCCAGAGCTCCACCCAATCGAACAATATTGGGCCATCGTCAAGCGGAAGCTTAAGAAGACTCAAGCAGCTGTTGTGAGCGATAAACAATTCAAGGCAAACTGGCGTCCTGTGGCGAATAAAGTGGACAAAGAGACTGTACAAAATCTTTTGGCAGGTGTTAAACGAAAAACCCGGCAATTCGCATTTAGTAATGAGGAAGCTTAGCTGAATATTTCTTCTGTATTCTGTATTGACTGAACTTGAAAAAGAAATAGAATTAGACTTATTAATAAAAACTTTGATCGACTAACACACATTACTGTTTGACCAAATTTTGATCGGAACACCCTTGAATAACGAAAAATTGATGGGAATTGGTGCGCTACCAAAATTATGGGACTGGGACTTTTTTTAAACCCCTTTTTTCAAAAACACTTTTACGAACGTAATAGTAGAGTGATTTTTATTAGAAAACCAGGAACATTTAAATTTACACTTCTTTTGACGCATTTTTTAAATATTAAAAATAAAAAGCTGAAACACTATGTTTAAGTGTCATTAACAAATGCGAATAAATTTCTTTAAATTCCACTAAAAAAAGCTTACTTTTTGACTGATAAGCCTATTTCATCTGCGACATACAGACACCTTCAAAGTGCTCGACACTTAAAAAGTCAGTATGTCGCTGACAAAATAGGCTAATCAGTCAAAGGTTAAGCTTTTTCTTGTGGAATTGAAGTGAATTTGCTCGCATTTGATGAAGTTTTTCAGATTTTTTTTTATATGCGATTGAGTGAAGTGTTAATTTAAAGATTTAACAACGTTTGTGTTAATGCAAGTTGCAAGTTCACGAAACTTATTTCGAAACAAAATTGACAATTTGAATTTTTACAAAAAAGTGTCATTTTGGAGGCGGCCTTTGGTCAGATCTATCTGATTAATCTGATGAAATAATCAAAACCTATTATCAATTAATACTTTATGCGTGCCTGGTTTGGAGATTTTACATTTTCAAATCGGAATGTACATAGCAGTACCCTCCTCCAAATGATGTTAGTGATGTTTCCGTGTGGGATATATTGTATGTTTCAGTAACCTGCGACGTGTCTCTTCAGAATTTCTGAAATGGGTTGCTGGATTTGCAGTAGAGCTATCACTTGAAGAATTGTTGCAAACGTAATTCTTCCATTATACCGTTGCCGGCCAATGGGTGTTAGATTAAATACACACAATAGATACAATCAAAATTAGACAACCGGCTTCTAGGGCTTTCTTTATCCTACTGATTCGATTATGATGCTGTGAATTCTACTCCAACAGTTTCAGTGAGAGTGACGCGCCCTTCTCAACAAGCCATCCTGTAGAAAGCTTAATTAGTATTGCGAATTGGGTTATTCGATTTGTTGGATCGTATCGTTGGGAGGAGAATCTTATGTTTCCGCGGGATTCACCTTAGTGTCTCTGCTACAGGTCCGCCCTACCGTTTTTGGCTCTTCATACAGCGTTACTGTGAATACAAACCGGTAGTTCAATTTTATCGTGCTATAAAGTGGAGCTGCATACATGACAAGGTCCTAGAAGGGATGGTGGCCTTACAAAAAAAAAATGCTTAGTTTTTTTTCCATTCTCATAGTCAAATTAAAGTGTCTCTTAAAAAAAATAAGCCAAGGGACTAATAAAAATTAACATTGTTTTCCTTATGTTTCTTATGAGTTTTCGAAGAAAATATCTAATTGAGTTATGGAGAACTGTCACTTTTTGTGTGGAGAATTTAAGGTTCAGTGATTTTTCAAGGTTATATATTTTTTCTTTGGAAAATTTTGATTTTTTTATTGAAGGTGATAAATGTTTCTTTACAATAGAATTAATATCTTTTTATTTGTTCAACCCATACACTAAAAAATTTTTTTTACGAGCTCCCTGGTAGTGGACTCATCTAAGACTTAAACATATGCAAACAATCCGAACAAATAATGAATTCTAACAAAAATTGGCAAAAACCCAGTGGGAACCCAGAAAAACAGAAAAACTTACCAATATATATATTATAAGTTATTTAGGGTAATCTTATCTGTCCTTGAGTACAAAATATAAGATTTACGGATGTAACAGTAGGTTATTAGAACTATGCAAAGGGACAGTATGTTTAGTTTAGTTTAGTTTATTTTTCAACAGGTAAGATGTTTACCCCAATAACCGTTCAATATAATTCTAACTGACAAATATAAAGATACTACAAACTTAGCACAAAAACCTCTTAAAACTATTCTTAATACATTTACGGCTAACGTTAAAATCAAATACGGAATAACAACGGTTGAACACACGGCACATACTTTTTATCGGTTCGTTCCGCCCGTAGTTTGTTCTGGAGTGTCGAATGTACAGGAATGCGTGGGATCGGAGATTTCGGCGTCTAGTGCTGATGTCTAGAAGACCAAGTAGAGCTGACCAATCAATGTGGCCTTGAAGAAGATCACCAACAAAGCAATCTTTAGCGACGTCATGCCTCGCTTCCAGCAATGCAAGGTTCATAAGTTTACAGCGATCGGCATAACTAGGTAAATTGATGGGGTCTCTCCAAGGAAGTCGTCGTAATGCGAAGTAGACAAACGTCTTCTGAATAGTAGTAGGAGGACCAAACCACTGCTGAATATTCCAGAATTGGACGCACTATAGAGCAGTACAGTGCCTTAAGACAGTACACATCACGGAGTTTCTTAGCAAATCGGAACATAAAGCCCAACTGGGAGGAGGCTTTGGAAACAATGTACGAAACATGATCCTTAAATGACAGCTTGGAGTCTAACATTACTCCAAAGTCCTTTACTGTTGTCTCACGCTTCAGCTCGGTACCGAATAGCGAATAGGCACGCTGAAAAAGCGTGCGTTTACGGCCAAAAGAGATGACTGAGCATTTGGCCACATTTAAAGACATTCGATTTAAGTGGCACCAGGATCCAAATACTTCCAGCTGATGCTATAAGAATATGGCATCTGTGGTCTTCTTTATCACAAAGTAGAGCTTGAGGTCGTCAGCATACGACAGTTTGAGGCATGTCAAGCTGTGATTTACGTCGTTGATGTAGAGTAAAAATAGGAAAGGTCCGAGGCTGTGACAGGAAATGGTGTTGAGATGAAGTCACCGATCTTCACGGACGTGTTCTGACCAGTCAAATACGAGCGCAGCCAGATCAGCAACCCTTTATCAATACCTATCCTAGCATACTTTGCCAGTGCTATCTCATGGTTGATTTTGTCAAAAGCTGCCGAGAGATCAGTGTAGATAGCGTCTATTTGATGTCCTTTTTCAATCTCACGTATGAGAAATGACGTAAAGGTGACTAAATTAGTAGTAGTTGATCGTTTGGGCATGAAACCATGTTGTTCCAAGGAGATGCTGTGTGAATAGTTCCGAAACAGAGTATTGAGAAAACCAACTCAAAAAGCTTAGTGGTAGCACTCAACGCTGCAATTCCACGATAGTTTGAATCTGTTCGTTTGCATCCCTTTTAGTAAACAGGAAAAACAAACGAATCTTTCCAGCAAAACGGGAAAATGGCTGCCGTTAAGGAAAGGTTGAAAACCGTTGCTAGATGTTTCGCGAGCGGTACAAGGCAACGTTTGAGCATAAACGAAGGAATGCCATCAGGACCGCAGCCTTTTGATGACTTCAGTTGCTTCCCTGCTGCGACCACCATGGCGGTAGTGACCGACATCTGTGGACTGGAAGCAGTGAGATGAGGTACGTTATTAGCAGCGGCGACAATATCATCAGAATCGAGAATTTCATCGGTGAATACACTGCTGAACTGTGAGCGAAAAAGATCTGCGATTCCTGGAATTGAGTCAGCTTCCAAAGTGCCGTTGGTCATATTCGAAGGCAATCCAGATTCTTTCCTTTGCTCATTTACATAACGCCAGAAGCGCTTAGGGTTGGATTTGAGGCGTCGTTGAAGCTGGTCAATATGACAGTTGTACAAATGGTCGTTCAGTATTTTGTTCTCATTGTTTGCTCGAGCGTAGACAGATCTAGTTATTTAGATCCGTGCGGTATTTGCTGTGCTTCCTGAGTGCGAAGCGTTTCATTTCCTTCAGCTGTCTGAGCTCCGCATTCGACCAAGCAGGTTTTGGAGGTACTTGGCAGCGTTTCTTTGGCACAAATTGTTCGATGGCATACAGCAGGATAGCAGACAAAGTCGAAGCCACTAGATTTGCATCAAGATCGCTAAATATCTCATCCCAATCATTTCCAGCTAGGAAGATGTTTATTTCGTCAAAATTTGCTTTGCCAAAGTCGTAAAATACGTTTTCAGTAATTTCAAGAAAACATTTCTCTTGACTGACCTTCATCGTTACCAATAAAGGGGAATGGTGCCTGCACACTTTCACGAGAGGTTCTGGAGCATGAGTGACCGAGCAGTCTAGGCCCGACTCTTCGCTGACAAAGCAAAGGTCAAGCATGCGACCGTTACTGTTGAGGATGCTGCTCGTCTGCTTTAGACCTGCGGTGCAATAACCGTCCAATAAGTAAAATTAAACAAAAATCCGGCAAAAGGAAGCCTAGGGAATCGTTCATCCAAGAAATTTCAGGCATGTTGAAATCGCCGAGAATGATGATGTTGTCTCTCGCGCCCATTTGCGCAACAATCCAATCAAGTGAACTTAAGTGCTTCTCTATGAGGTTGCCATCATGTACACGGTCCGGTGGAATGTACACAACACAGATGAAATACGTAACTTCGAAACTAGTAATTGCTACCCACAGTTGTTCAACTGTTGAGCTTCCAGGGGGATTCAATAAACGCGATTTGTAGCAGGACCGGATTGCCAGAAGAACACCTCCAATGAATAAAATCTGCATGTTTTCAACAATATTCATTCATTCAGTGTGGAAAGTCATCAGACATAGTGTGACAATCTTGGGATATTCTTGTTCATTCAAAGTGTCATTAAGTTCAAAACATAAGAACTACAGTTATAACAGTAGTTTTTTGGGCTATGTAAGGTGACGATATGTATTCAAACATATTCAATGAACCTTTTGGAAGGTTACCTGTCGTTTTTTTTTATAACTTTTTGATCCTTTAGGTAATCCAAACTGTCTTGGAGTTTAGAACTAGAAATCTACGGTAGAAACAGTAGATTTTTGGGCTATAAAAAGTTACGTCACGTATTCCAGCATTCAAGCATCGAACGTAAAAATATATAAGAAGATAATCTTGATATGGTCTAGGTCATCCAAACTGTTCTGGCGTTCAGAACTTAAGATTAACAGTTGTGACAGTAAGTCTTCGGCAATGCGAAGGTATAATAAATGTTCAAACATGTGCAGATAATATTTTCAGATGTCAACAAACATTATGACATATTGTAGGTCATCCAAACTACTCTTGAGATCGGAACATAACACATAAAGGTTTACCAAAAGCTTTCTGCGCTATGCAAAGCTACGATGTGTCTTGGAAAATATTCATTGAATAACTTGGAAAACAGCAGACATGAGATAATCTTTGGATGTTTTAGGTTATCCAAACTATTTTGGAGTTCAAAACTGAAAATCTATAAATCTCAAGTACTTTTTCAAACACACGTATCTGATTTTGAAAACAAAGAAAGGAAGAGAGGATTCAAACGTAAATTTCACAAAACTCTCAGCACCCTAACCCATCATGTTATGGAAATGTTATTTCTTGTGGCCCTAATTTGCATGAAAGTGCTTAGGGTTCCTAGAATTGAATGTTTGAATCTTACTTCCCCTCTTTGTTTACAAAATTGGATACGTATGTTTGAAAAAGTACTCGAGAAATATTCCATTATTATCTCATAGTGGCTGTGGGTCTTACAGGAGATTCATTGAATATATTTGAATACATATCATAACATTATATTGTAAATATACCTTGTGATCAAAAAGTTCCGGTAATTTTCAATTTAAAAAGGCCGCCTTTATTTTTTCGGTAAAATCTTTTTAGTGTAAGATGGCAACACTAGTTCTGATATTCTGTCAAAGTGTGAGAGCAAATTATCCATTAGTTTTGTTTTGACAACTGCTTTTGTTAGTCGAAAAATAGACGCTCGGCGATTTTTACCATGGATAAAAAATTGGAACAACGCGTTTGTGTGAAATTTTGTGTTGCAAACGGATTTTCTGCAGCGGAAACGCTCAGAATGTTGCAAAAAGCCTTTGGTGAGGACTCTCTGTCACAAAATCGTACATTTGTTTGGCACAAAGACTTTAAAGAAGGCCGTGAAAGCGTGAGTGACATGCCGCGTTCTGGACGACCATCGACCTCAACTACCGATGAAAACATCGCTTCCGTGAAGAATTTAGTTATGGAAAACCGCTCAATTAGCATTCGGGAGATAGCTGCACTCCTTGATATCTCATTTGGATCGACCGAACACATTTTGACGGAAATTCTGGGCATGAAACGCATTGAAGCACGACTTGTTCCAAAAGAGCTGAATTTTTTGCAAAAACAGCATCGAGTTGAGGTCGCTAAACAGATGATTGCGAACGCAGATAGCGATCCCACATTCATGGAACGCATCATAACTGGTGATGAAACGTGGGTATATGAATTTGATATGCTCACAAGTCAACAATCGTCTGAATGGCGCGCCGAAGATGAGCCGAAACCAAAAGAATCACGACAAAGTCGCTCCAAAATTAAAGTTTTACTGACCGTTTTCTTTGATTTTCGCGGTGTCGTCCATTCTGAATTCCTTCCAGAAGGTCGAACGGTTAACAAAGAGTATTATTTACAAGTTATGAGACGTTTGCGTGAGGCAATTCGAAAGAAGAGGCCAGAATTGTGGCGCAATAATTCGTGGATTTTACACCACGATAACGCTCCATCACACACCGCGCTCACTATTTGTGAATTTTTGGCCAAGAACTCCACCAATACCATCAAACAAGCACCATATTCACCAGACCTTGCCCCGTGCGACTTCTTTCTCTTCCCAAAACTGAAAATTCCGCTCAGAGGTAGGCGTTTTGAATCGATTGATGCGATAAAAAAGAATTCGCTGGAAGAACTGAAAGCCATACATTCATCGGCCTATAAAAAATGTATGGATGATTGGATAAAGCGCTGGCATATGTGTGTTGCCTCTAATGGCGAGTACTTTGAAGGCGATAATAAAGATATCAATTAAAAATTGAAATAAATGCGTTTTTTTCAAATTACCGGAACTTTTTGATCACAAGGTAACTACTGATACAACAGTAGATCTTAATCTATCTTGCTGATATATTTTTATTTTTATGTTACCCAGATAGAAGAATTATTGTAGAACAAATTTGCCCAAGATAGTGTACACTTTTATTCAGTCTGTTTCCTTTTGGGGTCATATATGACCCCCTAAGGTCTGAAGTGATTGAAGGGCAGGTTTACAAGGTCGTTCATGTAAACAAAGAATAAACGAGGTTCAATTATACTGCCTTGGGGGACGTCGATATTAAAAGAGCTAAGATTTTCAAAATGTTTGCGGTATTTTGAAATAAAAATCATGGGAAATGGCATGTTTTAAAAAGGGAAACGCTTGTATCGTGTTATTTTTAAAGGATAGCGTATTGCTATCTTTTCGAAGGTTTGTGCTTAGGTAAATGAAAAAACTTTCTTAAGCATAGAAAACCACGAAAAAATCGAAGACAAAAGTTAGAGCTAAAAAATCGATTTGAAGGAGGTTTCCATAAAAAAATGTTTCATATCTCAATAAGAAATATTAGATGGCAAATTGATGTTTTGAGCAAAGTTTATGGAAATTGCAAGCTACAATTTTGTAAAATATTTCAAAATCGTGGAACGTCACACGAAAAAAAGAAAAATAATAAATCGTACCGTGATGAACGTAATTTAGGGATGACCCCTTTTTCGGATGCGCCTCAATCTTACCAAAAACTTTTTGAAGACACCAACTTGATTACACGTCATCTATTATTTTATTATTTTATTTTCGTCAACAGAGAAAAATGTTCATCCCAATGACCCTTTAAAAAGTTGAATTTCATACGAAAATTAACAAAACTTAATAAAGACATATACGGAAACAACGCTTATTAACCTCACGGGATACATGAAAATCAAACGCATTATAACAGCTGTTCAAAACGCGGCACATGCTTTGCACAGGTTCGTGTTTTCCGTAGTTGGTCCTTGAGTGCCGGAACACGAAGAACTGTTGTAAACGGAGATTTCGTCGTCGAGTGTTGTTGGTCAAGAGATCCAGTAGAGCGGAACAATCAACATTTCCTTGAAGCAGATCACCAATGAAACACGCTTTGGCTACCATACGCCTACCTTCCAATAGTTCCAAGTTGATGAGCTTGCACCGACTTTCATAACTTGGCAATCTGCGAGGGTCTTGCCAGCGAAGATGTCGCAAAGCAAAGCGTATAAACCTTCGCTGAACAGCTTCGATCCTCTGGACTGCGTTTTGGTAGAAAGGGGATCAAACGATGGAACAGTATTCCAAGAAAGGGCGAACCAAAGAGCAGTATAATGCCTTCAGACAGTAAACGTCCTTGACGTTTTTTGCGAAGCGGAACATAAATCCTAGCTGCGAAGAGGCCTTGGAAACAATATACGAAATGTGAACCTTGAACGTCAGTTTAGAGTCGAGCATTACTCCCAGATCCTTGACCGTTATTTCTCGTTTCAAGCGCATACCTCGAAGAATGTAGTCGTGGAGATACATCGCACGTTTTTGGCCGAACGAGATAGTTGAGCATTTGGATACATTTAAGGACATTCTGTTGATTCGGCACCAGTTATCGAACACTTGCAGTTCCTGCTGAAGAAAGTGGGCGTCTTCCGAACATTTTATAACGTAGTACAGCTTCAGGTCATCCGCGTAGGATAATTTCAGGCATTTGAGGACCAAGTTCACGTCGTTCATATATAGCAGGAAAAGGAATGGGCCAAGGTGGCTACCTTGAGGAACGCCGGATGTTACCGGAAAGCTAGATGGGCCGTAATCGGCAATCTTCACGGACATAGTTCTACCAGTCAGGTATGAACGGAGCCAGTTCAACAATTGATCGTGAACCCCCATATTGCCGTATTTAGAAATGGCAATCTGATGGTTTACTTTATCGAAGGCCGCAGAGATATCTGTGTAAATGGCGTCTACTTGATGACCGCGTTCCATTTCACGCATGATGAACGATGTAAATACGGTTAGATTGGTCGCCGTCGAATGCTTGGGCACAAAACCGTGTTGGTCTGGAGAAATAGTCTGTGAATAGTCATTGACCAGCCTTTGGAGAACAATTAGTTCAAATAGTTTTGATACAGAGCTTAGTACAGCTATCCCACGATAGTTGGCGACGGACCGTTTGCATCCCTTCTTGTGTATTGGGAATACAAATGACTCTTTCCAGCATTCAGGAAACTTGCCGGAAGTTACAGACAAATTGAACACCGTAGCCAGGGGCGCAGCAAGCGTGTTTAGGCAACGCTTCAGGACAATTGAAGGAATACCGTCAAGACCGCATCCAGTTGAAGTTTTCATATGCTTCCCGGCTAAAATCACCATATCACTATGAATAGTGAAAGCAGAGCCAAATACAGACATGCGGGGAACATTGCTAGTAGCCGATTCGAGGCTCTCGACGTCCAGAATTTCGTCGCAGAAGACACTGCTGAACTGCGTACGGAACAAGCTGGCGATATCCACGATAGTGTCAGCTTCAAGAGTGCCATCAGTCATAGTAGAGGGTAAGCCGGTTTCTTTCCATTGTTCGTTCACAAACTGCCAGAGCTTTTCGGGTTCGTTTTGAGACGACTCTGCAATTGAAACTGATGGGCGTTGTACAAGCTGTTATTGAGGTATTTGTAATCGTCGGTGGTGCGAGCATCGTTTACCTTCGTTGAATCGGTGCGATAACTGCTGTGTTTCCTCAAAGCAGCTCTTTTAACTCGTTTCAGGTGTTTGAGGTCAGAATTAGACCAGGCAGGTTTGGGATGCTTACGGTTGATTTCCTTAGGCACGAATTGATCGACGGCGTAAAGCAGAATACAGCACATAGTCGAAGCAGCAAAATTTGCATCCCCGTTTGCAAGAGTCGTGTTCCAGTCCACGTCGGCGAGAAAGTTGTTCATTCCCTCGTAGTCAGCATGGTTGAAGTCATAATAAACATTTTGGAAGTTGTCATGGAAGCTGTACTCAGGATTTAACTCCAGCGTCAGTAGCAGAGGGGAATGGTTTCTGCAGCTTTTGGCAAGCGGTGCCGGAGCTTGAATGACAGAACATCTTTGACCCAGTTCTTCAGTAATGAGGCATAGATCCAGCAAACGATTGTTGTTATTCGGAATGCCGTTAACTTGCCGAAGTCTCGCGGTAGAATAAGCATCAAGCAAGGAGAGAGATGCTGGTCTGAATGACGAACATGAAGTATCGGGATAGTGGAAGCCGTTGGTATCGACATGCCATGAAATCGTGCTGAGGTTGAAATCTCCCACAACGACGATGTTGTCGCTGGGTCCCATTTGTGACACGATCCAATCCAAAGAAAGAATGTGCTTATCGATGAGGCTGCTGTCGTTGACACGATCAGGTGGGATATACACAACGCACATAAACAATGTTCTGGTTTTGGTGGTTATTGCCACCCAGAGATGTTCAACCGTTGAGTTTTCGGGAGGCTTCATATGGTCTAGGTGCACTTTTTATTTTTTTTTCCTGAAAATCACCCTTTCGGACGAATGTAAACTGCTGTAATTGACTCAAGTGACGATTCTTGGATTTTCGAATCTCACCATGATGCTTGTAGATTAATGAATCAAATCTACATAGTGTCTGTTAAGGCCAGAGCGCAGATGATCCCAGTAATAGTTTTTGTTTCTAAATAAAGACCGATTATCGATTCGTTTAAAGATGCGCATGTGGTTTCAGAAATAGCAGTTATTTAAATCCATATAATGCATGAGCATAAAGGATTTAAAAGGACTATTTGTGGATTATTGAATCTTATCAATAGGGCGCTCATAATGTGTGTCAATTAAGGCTAGGGCGCAGAAGATATCAGTTATATGGTGGTTAAAATCTATAAACAAAGCAACAGCATGTTAATTCTCGATTCAAGTGATAATTGACTGAATCTCACATAAAGTGCCTACTTCGGCAGAGTTCGATAATTTTTGGATACAATTTGCGAACAGTTGCCTTCCAATCGCCCCTTCAATTACCGCGCTCTGTTAATTCACAAACATTCATCCATGGAATTCCATCACCCATAAGTTTTCACTGGAGTGAAATGTATCTTACTAAAAAGAAATTTAGAGGAATTTGTTTGCGTTTACTTGTGATAATTTGAACAAATGCTAAGTTTTTATATTTTGAAAAGTGAACATATGAAATTCAAGTCTCCCTAGTTATCAAGTCTACTGGATTTTCAATTTCATTTCATATGCGTATTTTAAAAATCATCAAAATCATGCGCTCGCACTGTGTGTAGGTGGTGCTTGTTTTGTGATTTTTTGGTGGCTTTTAGTATTTTAAAGTCCAATATTTCGAAAGCAATAAAAGAATAGGGTCTTACAACTTTCTCCGTTATTTTTAAGAAAATAGTTAACGTCGGCCATCAAATGACCAAGCCACAATTCCGGCGCCTGGTAAACTGTTTTGTCACTTCTGGTCTATGCAATAGATTGCTGTGTTCTTTAGTGCGAGATATTCGAAAGATATAATCTTTTATAACCGTACCCTCGAGATGTCACCGCGTTGCTTCAAAGGCTTCCTTTCGACAACGACGGTTCGAAAGCATATGTTAACAAATTTACACTTCTTGGCATGACCAGCATCCTTTCCGGGAAACTTTGAAAATCCAATAAATCCTTCTGGACCCCAAGTCAGATTTAAGGCGGTTGAACTTGTGCCCTCTCGTGAATAGAACAGCAGATTTTCCTGGTTGTCCTTTCTATTGCGGAGCAAACAGATGACCGCCCCCCAATCACGCGTCGTCGTCGTCGTTGTCTGATATGGGCAAAAGTCAGCATGCTCCCGTGCGAAAAGGTACAACCCAGAGAGAAAGTAATGCGAAAGCCACTCGAAAGTAACACTTCCCATTCATTTGCCCGTCGCTTTTGTTTGCGTCCGGAAAGGGATAAATGGCTGGGGAAAATAGAGACCGGCTTAGACTGAGGCGACCTGGCGGTCGTCCTTTAAGCCAGCAGCGGACAGCCATATTTTTTAAAACGAATCCCATTTTTATCCCTCTTACCTTTTCTTCCGTGATCTGCTATTTAGAGGATGAAGGCGAGCTCTCTTACCGGGCACGAGAGAGCTACTTATCATGATTTTCATTTTTAAATATTCATTACCCTTTCCCATGGGCTAGGCGGCTTACGGTCGAGCAGCGTCGTAGCTAGGGATGATATGTATTGATATTTTTGTTGTCTGTATAATTATCCCAAGGATAACTCGCCACACCCTTGAGCGGCTCCAGACGAGGATTAGATTGAAAATGAGATTTGCTTGACCCATTACTGAAATGAATATATAACTGACTGTCTACATTAAATAAATCTTTTCGTGCACCAACCTTAAAGCCATAGTAACATTATTTTAATTTACCTCTGCTCTTTCGCCCACTCAACCAACCATGTATACTTTCCGCTCGGGGATGTGTATGTTACGCAAATCAACGTGTCCAAATTACACGGTATTCATCACCATCCCCGGAACGTAGTGAATGCAACCTGTTATAACTCGTCCACAACGCTGTGGTCACCGTGCTCGCAAAACTGTGGCATCGGAATCTCGACCAGGAACATAACCACGACACCGGGATGCCAGCGGCTTAGCACGGTAAGGCTCTGTGAGAACCACAAATGCAACCGGCAGGACAATAACTACTACAGCAGCATCGTTAATGACTACGGTGACGGTGAGGATCTGGCCGTAGTGGGCGACGGCCGCGATATGAGTGGCAGTGGCAGCATCAGCAGCAAAAAGCACCATCAGGGCCGCTATCCTGTTGCTAATAGTTTGCTGTTGCTAGGCGAGCCGGAACATCGCAGAAGGGTAAGTCCATTTTTCTTCATGTTTGCAACTCGAGCTGCACGTCAGATACCGAATACTATACGGTGGTTGGTTCGCCCCACGGGGATAATTATCGTTCCTTCCGAGAATACGTGTAATTATCTAATGATTTTTCTTTGTCTCCAACGAGGGGAAACATCGGTACCGATGCGTGTTAAACCGTAGAGGAACAAACCGCACGGAAGGGATTGTAAGAGAGCCATTTAATCTTACCCACGGTACTTGCTTTTGCTTATCTTCTCCACCCACACAGAAAGGACATCAGTGCCGGAGCATTCAGCGTACGTCCTCCTCCCGGCTGCGATTGGGACCGTGCGTTTCACGGAAGCTGTACCGGCCCAAGACCTGCGGCCACTGTCAGGACGCAAACATGTGCTGTGTGCCTTTAATAACTACCACTATTCAGGTGAGTGCATTTTAAAACAGAGCAAATCAAGTAAATGGGCCAAAACGCATCTGGAAAAGATTACATTATGTGGAGAGATTTATAGCACATCTTGATGCCGATGGCAAATGTGTAATCAGGTTAAGCAGACATTAGAAGTTGAAAATGCATCTGGAACACTAGCTTAAGGGCTGGCAATAATTAGATAAACAATAGCCTTAAATTACGAATTACATTTTCACTGCTCTTATTGTATGTTAAAATTGAATTTGATTGTATAACTCTTTCAGGTTGAGCTGCTCTGCCCGCTCAATTCGGGTGATCCGTTCGAGTTCATCGAACACGGATACGATCTGTGGGATAGTGCATCGATCGATCCACTGGACGAGGAAATGCTGCAATCGCGTCAGATTCAGATCGAGAACAAGTTCATCGACGTGCAGTGGGTGTTGAAATGCGAATGCGGGTCAAAAGTAAGTATTTCCAATGACTGAGTAATTCTTGAATGGTTTTCACTTTTCCACTGAGCAATCATAAGAGGCATTTATTTTTCGAGCCATGTCTGTGGTTTGCCGCATACTATTTGATCCTGTTTGATAAAGGAATCGATTTTCCTCACTTGTCCGACTATCTGACTAACAAAGAGAAGTGTAGAATTTCATTTCGAAATAACAATCCATGTTCTGTTCGATACCTTTTGCGAAAGCTCGTTAGGTCAGTAGACTTTCTTATGATACACTTGAGCTATTCAGTTGCGCTGTAGAAATTCAAATAGAATGAAACCGCATGTTGGGCCTTAGCAACCACAAGAATCACCATCGCCGGCAAGATAGCTCATGGATATTGGCCTCTTCCTCCTTCCGATGTGAGCTGAGATGCCACCCGCCCTTACGTCCGGTTCATGTTGCACAATTGATCATTTGGGAAAGCAATCGGCTTGTTAGTCTCGGCGTATGTGGATTCCAATGTGGAGAATTCCTCTTGATGAAAGGAATTACCACAGGCTATAAGACGAGTGTTTTCCTTGATACCACCACTGGATTATGTTTCAGCATCCGTTTTTAAATGGATGAAACTGAAACTTGTTCGCGAAAAATATATATAAAACTGTAATATAAAACTGTTGTGTTCAGAAAAAATAATTGATTTTCAGGATCCATGGGGGAAACATTCAGCTACACACGATGGTTTTGTTCGTACTGCCTGCTCCACCCTGGAGCAAAGAAGTTGGACACTATCTGCCGGATCCGGCATTGATAACAACCTCGTTCTTCTGGAGATAGGCGAGAGCGTCAAACGGGAGCCTGGTTCCGGCCGCCCTACCGTATAGTGCAGTGAAGAAGAAGACCGGGGTAAGGCCACCGTCGTGGTCGGTGAAACCCGTCAAACGGCGAAGAAGTTGCTGAACAAGATGAGAATTTTCATGCGAAAGCGGAAAACATATTCCGGCGAAGCGCGACGTCGTTGTCATAATGGATGACAAGACCTACTTGACACTGGATGGCGATGACTGGCAAGGAACCGGGATTCAGAGAATGTCCAAGCCACTGTTCTATTCGGGGTTTGCGGTGAACGGGGGACATACAGTTCGAAGTGCCTACCGCCTTCAACAAGAAGTATCACGTGAAGGAAGATTTTTGCCGGACCTGGCCTCAGCAAATTACGCCAAGAGATTGCTGGAGGAGATGGACTGGCTGACGATAAACGTTGTACCAAAGTCCGCCAACCCTCCTAAAGCTCCTCAACTGCGACCGATTGGAAAACTGACCGATTGGATCAGACGGGTACCATGAATGGGCAAATCTACCGAGATGAATGTCCCCAGAATCACTTGCTGTTCTTGCTGTCTCACGGAGGCGGGACGCTATTTTGGCATCCTGCCACTACGCACTGCCGGTGTTAGACTGGTACAGAGATAACAATATTATTTTTGTAACAATAGACTTCAACCCATCGAACACGCCGGAACTTCGTCCGTTTGAGAGTTTTGAGTTTGAAATTCAAACTTCGTGAAACACTTAAAGTATTCTAGAATGAGCTGATTTTGATGAAACAGTGGGTAACAGTATCAAAAGAAGCTGGCCAAGCTGTTGCCCAAAACCTGGTGAGTAGTGTCAAGGGAAAAGTGCGGACAGTTAAGTCATGGACAGGTGATCCGATAAACCAATAAAATATGAAATTCAACATTGTATTGTTGTTGATTCCCTGAAAGTTTTAAGAAAGTTCACCTCAAAATGAATTTTCGGCGACCATTTTTGTGTGTCACATTTTTTTCCGAGTACATGCTTTAGGCTTGTATTGAAAATGTATTCACTATATAGTGATGATGATGGAAATTTGTTTCATGTTGTTGTAGTTTAAAAAAATAAATAAAGAAAGTAGTCTACAAAAGTTTGAGCCGCTTGCGCGGTGTACAGGTCTTGAATTTATATTACAATAAAATTGGCATAGAAGCTTGAGAAGATATCACGAAATAACCCCCCCCCCCCCCCCCCCCCCCCCGGGGGGGGGGGGGGGGGGGGGGGGGGGGGGGGGGGGGGGGGGGGGGGGGGGGGGGGGGGGGGGGGGGGGGGGGGGTGAGTTGTCTGGCTGATTGTCGGGAAACTCCTTGTCAATTCTTTCGTGGTTGAAAGTAAAAGTTTGACTAGGGCCGGTCCAGAATATTTCGGTTTGGAAATTTTCTCGATTTCCCTGGTTGGGGATATCCTTGGTCAGCCCAAAACTCAGCTGCCGGCTTTATTAGTTTTAGAACCGCATTGGCTCTATAGCGGGGAGGATTAGATATTGGCTTGTCTTTTAATAATGTCCTTATATGGGATTCTGTGATTTGAATTGTTATAGGATTTCCTAATCGCTTGGAATATTTGCAAACATTTGTGGTTGACACCAATAGCTTTTCCACAATTATAACGCTGCAAAGCAAATGAACAGTTTTTGAAGAATTTTACATCTGTAAAGGAAATCAGTTCGTTTTTTGCATAGCTGGTTGAATTTGTTTTAAATAATTATCTAATAGACAAATCATCTAGCTCAAACTTTTGTAGGGGTAAGTGGCGGTACCATCATAATCATTATCATCATCATCATATGACTGCCCGCTTCAATTCTCCCTCTTAGCTACTTGAAGTTGCCCTTGCTGTTCGGTCTATTGTGACGTCAAGGGTTTGTGTTTGTTGATTCATCCGAAATCTAGATAAAGAAAAAAATATAGAAAGAGCTTAATGTTTACTCTAACACCTAGCCACAGACCGACCCTTTTAGGAAAATCCATGTCCATGACAAAATGACAGACATTTATCAGAATTTTATTCAGAAAGGGCGTTATAGTAACTCTTTTTTAATTGCTGGCAAATCATTGTTCCATTAAAGGTAATTAAAATATTCAAACATAATTCTTTCTAAAGGTGTAAGGGTGATAGACCTTATTAAATTATAATTGTTAAAATTAAAATTATATGTGGCCGTTCCCAAGCAACACAGCTTGTAATAAACAAGTTGTAAGCACTGTTGAATGACACATTCAGGTAATCAATATGAGTGTCTAATACTTTATTTCATACTTTAATATGCATGTATGTTAAAGGGTGATACGGTCAAAATTTGGTCAAGGGAAAACGCGTGTAAATCGGTGAAATCGTTTATTTAAAAAATCAAATTAAATTTCTTTTTTCAAATTCAATTAGTATGAAATTCAGGAAAAATATTCAGTTAGGCTTCCGCTTTTCGAAATCCGAATTGCCGGGCCTTACGCTTGATCCCTACCATCAGATTTTGTACAGCCACCTTGTCCACCTTCTTCGCCGCGGTAAGCCAGTTTGCCTTGAACTGCTGCTCGTCCTTAGCAGTTTTTTGGTCTTCTTTAGGTTCCACGCTTGACAATAGCCCAGTATTTCTCAATTGAGCAGAGCTCTGGCGTGTTGGGAGGGTTCTTGTCCTTGGGAACCACCTGCATGTTGTTGGCGGCGTACCACTCCATGGCCTTTTTACCGTAATGGCAAGATGCCAAATCCGGCCAAAACAGTACGGAACAACCGTGTTTCTTCAGGAAAGGCAGCAGACGTTTATTCAAACACTCTTTCACGTAAATTTCTTGGTTGACAGTCCCGGAAGCTATGAAAATGCTGCTTTTCAAGCCACAGGTACAGATGGCTTGCGAAACCGAATATTTCCTGTGCGAACTTTGACAGTTTCGTGTGCTTGAAAATATCTGCTACCTTTCCCCTTCCTTTTGCCGTATAAAACTCCTGTCCCGGAAGCTGCTTGTAGTCGGCTTTGACGTAGGTTTCGTCGTCCTTTACCACCCTGTCAAACTTCGTCAGCATCGTCGTGTACAGCCTCCGGGATCGCGCTTTGGCCGTCGTATTTTGTTTATCATCGCGATTTGGAGTCACTACCTTCTTGTAAGTCGATAGTCCGGCTCGTTTTTTGGCTCGATGCACGGTTGTAGACGATACACCCAGCTTATTTGCGGCATCTCGGAGAGATAGGTTAGGGTTTCGCTTGAAACTACCGGCAACTCTCTTTGTCGTCTCAGCGGCTTCCGGTTTTCGATTTCCCCCGATCCAGACTTCCTGGCTGTCGACAAACGTTCCCCAAACACTTTAATTACATTTGTAACGGTTGATTTGGCAACTTTTAGCGATTTTGCCAACTTTGCGTGCGAGTAGCTCGGATTTTCGCGATGCGCGAGCAAAATTTTGATACGCTGCTCTTCTTGCTTGGACGGCATTTTGACAACTGAAGAGTGAATTCCAAAATCAAAATAGGAGCAACATTCTACACACACATACACACCTTCAAAATGAGGGGTGTTCAGGTTTTTTAAATGCAAAATTGAAAGAAATACGTCAAGTTGATATTGACCAGATTTTGACCGTATCGCCCTTCATCTGTTAAGCCTGTAAACAGATGTAATTAAACAACAACAAAACAACAAAGACCTAATGAGTACGAATCTCTGCTGGCAATTCAGTTGAAGTATCATGTGGGCAAAGGATAAAAGGATGATAGGACTTAATAAATAGTAGTAATAATAAGTAAACATATAAATCATCTTTGGAGTAAAACTTCTGAAACTATATTTTCAAAATAATGATAACAACCGCAACGATTAAGTAATGACATTGATGAACCCGTACAATCCGTACAGTAACTAGCCAACTTAATTTAATTTCACCCAGTTAAATTGCATGAGTCAGATCAGCACGTCCACCGGCATAGAAGAGAAATAAAAATACAGCCATTACCAAATGCACAGGTCTACCGCAGCTTCAGTTGTAATACCAATTAAAAATTTATGTTCACCTATAAATCCTGAAAACCTGAGTAATGAAAATAATGGTAGTAGAATGAAATTACTTGAATTTCAATGTGTCGAGCGTTTTTTTGTATTGATTTTTTTTGTTTTTGTTGTATCATTGGTATTAAGGTGCTTATAATTCATGAAATTAATTTACCTGCAACAACGTACTATCCTCTCATGACGACATAAAATAACTAAAACATCTCAGCAAAATAATACCCTAACAAAAATAGCTGGCCACCCTCTCATCGATAAACTTCAGCTGTTTCATCTATTGTGCTATTGAGACCATAAAAATTTAGTATGATTTGTTATTGTATTCACAATAATAGTCATTGTATACAATAAATGAATACACAAAATTTCTATGACATCCACTAATTTTCTCCAGAAAATAATAACTTCAGTATACATTAATCTCCTATGTCCTGCAAAAGCTGTAAAACAGAGCAGATTGTTCCAGTCATCGATGACAAATCTTCACTTAAAATATATATGATATTTATTCGAAACAACAGAAACAGAACCCAGCACAGTGTTATTCAGATTCACTAGTCGTTGGTAAAAAAGTTCAACTGTGTATCCAAAATTGTTCCTTTTCTGATCCTCCGCAAGACTTTTTCGGCTTACTATCGTCTACTGGCTCCAAACTACTCCTTATAACATTGTATTTGTCGAAGAAACACAGTGTAGAATAGATCTTGGTGTTTAAAGTGATTATGCGCTCTGATTTGTGAATCGACGAAATTTATTAATATAAAGATGTTATCAATACTCATCCTGCAACTCATACTGTATATGCCACTCTACCAATTTCCAAATTGCTACAACTCTCGCACCTTGCAGATACCTGTCCAATTGTGTTTTATTTTTTTTTCTTCCCTTGTCAGTTAATCTCTAAAAACTTACTATATTTATTGATCATTATTTAAAACCTAAGCACTCCTAACCTTATTCCATGACATCGGTCTACTACCTTCACTCAAACCAATACTTAGCTTATTCATAAGTCAGGGTGCAAATAAAAGTCAAAAGCATTTTTCTCCTTCACATTTATTGCCGTTCAATGACAACTCAACCATACCGATTCTATTACTCTCTCCAATCTTCTTCGTTCATTTCCTCGTATCTATTGAAATTTTGTTCCAATGATTTTATACATGTATAACTAGGGTGCCCATACGTTTTCTTATTTAGTTCTAATATCATCGGCATTTTGATTGGATGTCCTTCTGCTCTTCTTTGAATATGTCCGAAATAACTAATCCTATTGACCCTTACTCTCCGGTTTATCGTTTCACCTCTGAGCTCTGTAAGAACATTGAATTTACAATTGCTCTCCTTTCTACACTGGTTCCAGGCATCCTTTAATATCTGCTTCTCATATCTTCTTAACTGATCTCTGCTACTCTTTGTCAGTTGATGTTTTTGTACCGTACAGTATTGATGGTGCTATGACTGTTTTATACATTAGTTTACCTATTTCCCACGCCGGTTTAGGCAAAACTCTACTACCATGTTTGACACCTTTGCAGTATTAACACATCTTTTTTACGTCGTTGCAGGCCTGTTAAGTGTGCTGGTTAGCCATAGATATCTCATTGAAGTTTTTACTTCGTACTTTCTATTATTTAACTCTATTGTATGGATTCTTTGATTTGGAATTTGGAGCCCGAATCAAAATTTGACTCTTTCCATTATTGATTTCCAATTCCTCACTAAGGCTTTCCTCCCGCACTCTTAGAATTTATTGCAGCACATCTTCATTTTTGACTATAATCAGTATGTCATCCGAAAAAACTAATATTAAAGGTAGTTTCAAAGATCCGGTATCTATCATGTATAGCTCTGTAATCTGTTCTTTTACCTTTCTTAGAACATCTTGCATTGCAATATTAAACAGAAAAGGCGAAAGTGGGCATCCCTGTTTAACACCCTTCCCTCTTTTATTTATCAGATGTATATTGATTCTGCCATTTAACTTTCATCCTTTCTTTCCTAATACACTGTAGTACTACCTGTGGATAATGTGAGATGGGACATTTTGCTTATCTAAAATATGCCGCAACTGATGTAAACTAACATTGTCAAATGCTTTGCTTATATCTAGTGCTGCCACATAAAGGGATCTCCCTGCATTCCAGTGTTCCTCCAAAATTCGTCTTGTCACAAACATGTGATCGTCTGTTGATCTTCCTTCCGTAAATGCCGCTTGGTTGATATCTGGATAGCCGGTGGTTTATAAGCTATATTTTTCTATAGTTCTGTACACCTTTAGTTGCCCTAGTTTTTGGTATTGGAACTTGAATTTTTCCATTCAGAGAGATCCAGATCAATCCGAACTAGAAATGTTTTGCAATACATTTATCATACATTTATAAAACAAATAATTATTAAAAATTGTAAAAAGATGTTTTGTGTGTTACTTGGGTTGACTGTAGAAGTCCAAAGACATAACATAAAAAACTGTTCTTTTATTCCAAAACATCAGATTCATTTTGAAAGCAGCTGAGATCTGATCTGCCTTTTCTCAATTTCAGCCCAAAACCATTTTGAATAATGTAACAAATTATATGAAATATTTTCAATCGGTTGCTGCGAAATTTTTGGAAATCTAACGAAAAATGACTGAGTTGTAATTGTTCAAAGGAAGTCAGCGCCAACTATAGTATAATGGTAAGTGTGGCTGATACACCCAGAATAAAAGAGCAAGATTGTTTTGTGCTTTCGCAGGATTTTGTTTGATCTTCGCCATGGATCGTGTTTTGAAGATAAATTTCAAGATTGGTTAAAGCCTGTCCACGTTAAATTTTGAACGCTTTTCTTTCAGTGTAGATTTTGAATTATTTCACGGATCGCTGAAACGTTTCTCTCATATGGCAGCTGAAACTCTTCACTTTATTGAGTGGTACAACATGTTTACGTTCTTGTTACATTCAGTAAAATGGCGTCGAATCAAGTGGAAGTGTGCAAACGCATTTTGTACGAACGGCAGCAAAATCCGAATTTATCGGTACGCGATCTTTCCAAGAAACTAAAACTACCAAAACGTACTTTGTTTTGTGTTTGCAAATCATTTGACCAGCGCTTGACTGTGGATCGGAAGGTTGGAAGTGGAACAAATCGAAAAGTATGCTTCCGACAAATGGACAAGAAGGTGGTAGCCATTATTGAGAAATCTATCTGTGCGAAATGTGGCTCGCAAAGTTGGGAAGTCAAAATCATACGTACCAACAGTGAAGCAGAGGCAAAGACTGAAGGCGACAAAGTGAAAAAGGTTCCCAACCGAGATGACAAGCAAAATTTCAAAAAGTCGTGCTAAGGAGCATTACACATATGTTTTGCAAACATTTTCTTGTATCATAATGGATGACGAAACATACGTACTCGAATACTTTAAACAGCTTCCGGGTCTGGTTTTTTACACCGCTATGCAAAGGAACGCCGTTGTCGAGAGTTTTCCGACAAAGAAGATGTCCATATTGCTGAAGAAGTATTTGATTTGGCAGGCCATACGTAGTTGTGGTCGAGAATCTAAAAGTTTCGTCTCTACCGGCACTATAAATAAGGATGTCTACGAGAAAGAATGTCTGCAAAAGCGGTTGCTACCATTTATCAGAAGCAACAGCTCTCCAGCTCTGTTTTGGACTGATTTGGCCACTTGTCACTATGCGAAATCCGTCCTGGAATGGCATAAGGTACAAGAGGTCAAATACGTGCCAAAAACAGCCAATCCACCAAACTGTTCAGAACTTCGTCCAATAGAGAAGTACTGGGCTCTAGTTCAGCGGAAACTCTTCGCAATTAAGAAGAAAGCAAATGGTACCGATGATTTCAAGAGAATCGTCACGACGGGTGTATCCGAGGACACCGTTTCGAGACCTTATGGCGGGTGTACCACAGAAAGTTCAAGAATTTTACAGAAAGAAGGATTAACATCTTAATCAACTGTTTCTTATGTAGATAGCTCTATTATTGCGAAACAAACAATCGGTTTAGTTGATTTATGTATAAATTTGTTTTGCGGATATTATTTTGGTGTCCGAAATTTATCATGGTTGGGCTTTATGAACAAAAGTGGAGGCTTTTCGAATTAAAGTGCACCGCATAGATTTATTTCGAAAAATTTAATGACTGCTTGAGGTGGTGCAGTGAATTAGTTGATGCATGTGAGAATCATGTTCGATCCGGAAATTTGAACTGCAGCTGACAGCGTTGAGCATCTCTGTTGTATCCACTCAGCTATATGAACAAGTTATAGATACTTTAATAAAGACTCTACACTTGCTTCGATTGTCGTCGCACTGAGCACAAATCAATATTTTTTCGACCAATCTGTGGGCACCTGTTGCTCGCATACACTTGCATGGCATTGCCTATTTTATTAAACGCATAATGAGAGAAAAAAAAATATCAATCGGAATTCGACGACGAGGTTCAAACGGAGTCTGACTGCGTAGCGACTTCTTGTTAAAAGTACTCAGCCATAGTACAATTGAGAATATCTGAACATTAAATTTCTCGGCAGGATGGTGGACCTTAGGATGGTATGAAGTAAGCTAATGAAACATTGCAATTTGTACCGAACGACATAATGCTCGATTATTCCAAGCAAGTTCACAATCTTGGAAAAAACATCTCCTCTCAAATTCTCAGTTTGCACAATTTAATTTGATTGGTGTCATTTCATTTATATTTCCCAAATACGTCCGCTTCGGTTACACCGGGAAATTTACCATACCGTGGTATCATACGGCCCACCCCCTGAAATCTACTGAATGACAAATATCCCACGATTCATCACCGACGGAATCTCGACAGTGTCACCTAATCTGGTCTGCGTTCAGCCTTAATAATGCTAAAAATGTCATAACATGACAGGCACCGTAGGCAGCGCACTTCCGTATGTTACTGGGAGCTGAGTGTGTGTGTGTGTGTGTGTGTATTTATCTGGCATTGAGCGTGTTGGCACTCACATTCCTGAAATGTCTCAGGGAAGCGTCGCAGAAATATGTAGCCGAGGTGAAATGTTTTTACTTTTTCGTGGAGTTTTAAGGCACACTGTCATTCTAGCTGGAATAAATGTAATGAAGGTGGAAGGTAGATTATGCCGATTTATATCAGCAGTTATGGTATCTTCTTCTTTTGATGAGAGTTTTTTGATTATAACATAGAGCCTCAAAACGTTTTAAGATGCAACACTACCATTACTTTTTATGAGACATCGAGAATATGGTTTTCTTTTTTGAAAACTATAATTGTGTCGCTTGGACAATCGTTTGCAAAATTCCGCATAATTATCGAACAATCGAACAATTTTTTTTAAGGCGTACTGTATATTTAAGAAGTGAGACATAAAATGTAAATATCATTGTAACAAAACGGTCTACTACTGATTGACGACAAATAAAATAAATAAATCAGTTCTTATTTAATTTGACTTCAATCAATTGATCTCTTATTTCAGTTGATAAATGTTGATCTGGCGTACTGACTTCAATACTCAACCTCAAAGATTTGATTCGATCAGTTTTCCGAACAACACAGAAAACAATAAAAATTCGTACCTTTTTTTTTAATTACTATGCCTACTGTTCACTGATTAATTAATCCCTTTTAACTCTTCTAGAGTAAATTGAATGAATCCCAAATATTCAACTAAAACTTTGTCGATAAATATACTCTCTGAAAGTTACTCACTCGTGATTTATCATGCAGATCGTCGAAAAATATTCAGCACTTTTCTTCTGCCAAAGAGCCATGTTCTACACCAAACAACAAGTAGATTAGGAACAGCGGAATTTGTAACAGAACCTCCCGACCACAGCAGCTTATATGCGAGCAGGCTTTCGACTGTAGCTGGTTATGTTCTGCAAGCATCCCGGTCTGGGCTTGAGTCAGGCTCTAATGGCAATGCCGACACCGACGACGGTTGACAGCAATGAACACCCAAATGACATTCTACTTAGTTATTTACATAGCATTGTATACATTCCGGGAGGAATGTCGTAAAAAAGTTTACGTTTTCATTGTCTCCCAGAACCCATGAACGGCTGTGCCGCAATCGAGAGAGTTGGAAGTGTTGAAAGATTTAGCGAATTCGAGGTAGCTTAGGAATGTGTGCAATTGAAAAACAATTAGATACAATAACAAGACACGACAAACAATAGAACACCTTTGAAAATCACTTGCTCGCTGCGTTAATTAAATAACCATTCATTCCTGTATGTCTATATTCGATTTGATTGTTTACTTCTTTAGAAAATATTTGAACAGAAATAATGAGAAAAAGTAGCACCGTGATTGGTGCCATCAGCAGCATACATTTTAAGAGTACTACTTATAAAGGGTGATACGGTCAAAATTTGGTCAAGGGAAAACGCGTGTAAATCGGTGAAATCGTTTATTAAAAAAATCAAATTAAATTTCTTTTTCAAGTTCAATTAGTATAAAATTCAGGAAAAATATTCAGTTAGGCTTCCGCTTTTCCAAATCCGAATTGCCGGGCCTTACGCTTGACCCCCGCCATCAGATTTTGTACAGCCACCTTGTCCACCTTCTTCGCCGCAGAAAGCCAGTTTGCCTTGAACTGCTGCTCGTCCTTAGCAGTTTTTTTGGTCTTCTTTAGGTTCCGCTTGACAATAGCCCAGTATTTCTCAATTGGGCGGAGCTCTGGCGTGTTGGGAGGGTTCTTGTCCTTGGAAAGCACCTGCACGTTGCTGGCGGCGTACCACTCTATGGCCTTTTTACAGTAATGGCAAGATGCCAAATCCGGCCAAAACAGTACGGAACAACCGTGTTTCTTCAGGAAAGGCAGCAGACGTTTATTCAAACACTCTTTCACGTAAATTTCTTGGTTGACAGTCCCGGAAGCTATGAAAATGCTGCTTTTCAAGCCACAGGTACAGATGGCTTTCCAAACCAGATATTTCTTTGCGAACTTTGACAGTTTCGTGTGCTTGAAAATATCTGCTACCTTTCCCCTTTCTTTTGTCGTATAAAACTCCTGTCCCGGAAGCTGCTTGTAGTCGGCTTTGACGTAGGTTTCGTCGTCCATTACCACGCAGTCAAACTTCGTCAGCATCGTCGTGTACAGCCTCCGGGATCGCGCTTTGGCCGTCGTATTTTGTTTATCATCGCGATTTGGAGTCACTACCTTCTTGTAAGTCGATAGTCCGGCTCGTTTTTTGGCTCGATGCACGGTTGTAGACGATACACCCAGCTTATTTGCGGCATCTCGGAGAGATAGGTTAGGGTTTCGCTTGAAACTACCGGCAACTCTCTTTGTCGTCTCAGCGGCTTCCGGTTTTCGATTTCCCCCCGATCCAGACTTCCTGGCTGTCGACAAACGTTCCCCAAACACTTTAATTACATTTGTAACGGTTGATTTGGCAACTTTTAGCGATTTTGCCAACTTTGCGTGCGAGTAGCTCGGATTTTCGCGATGCGATGGTTCCAAAAGGATTTATTCATTTCGATTCTCTCATCTTTGGAAACCAGTGTCTCACACCCCTTCCTACGGCCACAATTTTCCATAATTATATTGTGTGCAAAACGCCGTTTTCTTGCATCTAACCTCCGGATTTTTTTGTGGTCCTCTTCCTCTTGGTCATCCAAATCAGGATATATCGTTAGTAGTGCTGTGATCTCATCCGGAGGTTCGATGATGTTTTCCGTCAATTTGCTTCAAAACGGATGAGATGTTGAAAAAATACCGCAAGTTTTTTAATGTTTCCTCTTCAGGACATGAAAACCGTTCAATGTTTGTCGTAGCCAAATTGAATCCGGAAATATCTTCATCAACAAATTATTAAGTTGGAATTACATTTAGCTACATGTAAAGCTCTGCTCATGATAGCGGAATCGAAACGGGAGACACGCCCATAGTGGGATTTTTATCCGGCCCTCTATTTAGTGTTCTAAATGTACTTCCCACTTGCTTATTGAGAGCATGCAAAGCATATGGAAGCATCAATTATAGGCAACAATACCAAATCACCTCTTACTGAGCAACAGCAAGCAACAACTCTTATGCTACCATTTAAAATGCTACATTTGCCATAAAATTGTATCAATCTAATTCTACCTAAAAAACGACTCTATGCCGTCGTAGATAAACGACTGGGACTGATATGCGTTTATTTTACAGTAGGACATGGAAAATAATCGCATATCTGTCCCACTGCTACTTTTTCGCAGGAAATGTTATAAATTTGTAGTTTCTTGAGACAAAAGTGTTGAACACACCATAATTCATAAAACAGGGTGGAAAGAAATACACACATAATGGGAAACAAAGTGTATTACGAAAAACATCATCACAACTTTCGTTGCTGTTTTCTTCATTCGATGATTTTCCATACAGGACCTATATGCGTTTCATGGCAGTTTATTGGTAGCGCCAAATCCTTTTTGTAGATGGAACATTAAGTCCGTTTCAGTTGGTATTTGGCTGCTTTTTTTTTTAAATTACTGCTGCGCCTCTTGTTGCCATAGCGAGAAACCAATGACAGCGTTTGAAAATGGATAGTTCATTCTGTGATAAAAATGTCATTAAGCTTCATATACATTTCATATACATGTTACACAAAAGTAATCGTAGATAAAACGCGAAAAAAGTAAGAGAATTCTGTACATTCATGTTGAAAATCCAACGTGGTCAGGAGGAATGATTACAAAGGCTATCACATTTTCGAAATTGACTGTAACTACCGTGCTTCAACGTTACTGGGAAACACTAAGGTTAGATCCAGCAAAACAAAACAATCGTGGAAGTGGAAAGATTCGACGGAGACGAGCGACGATAATTAGGATAGTTCAGAAGAATCCTGGGACCTCCGGACGTGATTTGGCAAAAACTGCGTCGCACAGTACAATTCGGCGAATCCGTAAGCAAAAAAAATTTCAGTCGTACCACGCCAGAAACATCCCAACAGGATGCTGACACCGACACCTGGTTGCCAAAACCCGTGCAAGGAAGTTGTATGAGCAAGTTTTGACCAAGTACAATAGATGTTTTTCGATTGACAACGAAACATACGTAAAAATGGACTTTGTACAAATCTAGGGTCAAAATGTTTACCTAGCTAATTGTAAGGGGGATGCACTGGGTAATGTCAAATTTTGTCTATGCTGATAGATACGCTCACAAGTTAATGACTTGGCAAGGTATCTGCAGTTGTGGAAAAAAAACTAAGGTTTTCATCACTATGAATGGACAAGTTTACAAAAAAGCGTCTTCCGAAAATAATTTTGCCATTCACTTAATAGCACGAAGGTCTCGCAAAGCTTTGGCCCGACTTAGCCAGCTGCCATTTAAAACACGAAGTCATAGAATGGTCTTAGCGGAGTAATATTCAGAAAAGTTTCAACCCACCAAATTGTCAAGAATTTGGTCCCATCGAAAATGGTTGGACAATTAATTTATTTTTTCATGGCATAACGTCATTATAAGATTTCCTTATACATAATATCCCTCCAACGTTCTTGGTTTATGGATACTCCCCTCAAATCCCATGGCAACCTCGTACTCCCTAGATCTTGCTCCACCTGGTCTAACCATCTTGCGCATTGCGCCCCTCGTCGTCTTGAGCCAACCGGATTCCCATCGAAAACCATTTTTGCAGGATAGTTTTAGTTGACGTTGTTTTTCGGATGATTTTTAGATTCCAATATTAGAAAAAATAAAAATACAACAAAAAAATACAAAACAATACTCTGAACTACTTCTACCAAATTTTCAAGAGAAAATACCCAAATGGGTAATTTTCTAAAGCGTTTTTTCCCGTGATGCAATTTGTTGTGGGACATCCTTTAATAACCAATATTTAGCAGAAAGATGAGTCATGTCGATATTTTGTATTTCAATATTGCCAGGTTAACTTCAAATTATGTTGAATTATGCCAGATTGTAATGGACAAACGTTCATATTACGTCTTTTTTCTTTTTTTTTAAATCAGAAACGCATATAGTTGACATGCAATCATTTGATAAATATAATATTCCGGGATGTAATATGGCTGCTTGTTTATTACATTTAAGACACATTGGCAGAGTTGCTATTTATGTTTAAAATTCAGTTCAAACATCAATTGAACAAAGTTTATGCACAGAAGAAAAAAATGAATTTTAACAGACAAGTACAATTTCCCTTCATTCAAGTTGCCAAAGCAAGCATGAACAACGAATTTCCTAACATTCTTTAATACACCAGGTCTGATTTGACCAATATCTGACTTGAATTTACATGAAATATTCCATGAATTCATATCAATTCTTATATTCCATACATGTGTATTAGATAACGCAGAAACCAGCATATTTCTTTCAAACTGTGTGACGGCAACTGGTTCGTTGGCATTGCAGCTGTACGTGGCATGCAGCTCGGGAATTATGATGTAGTGTATCATGTTCCTAGTTCTAGTGACCAGTGTTTTATTGGAAAACTGGTCTGAGATCTTATAGATTTTAATGAACTCAACGCACTTGCTGGTGATTTTAATATCAATTATTGTGATAAAAATAATTTGAAGCATTTGAAACGAATAGAAGATATTTTTTAACTTGAAGTAGTTAGTAAATACATAACTTGCAGATGACGGCGTAGTGTCTGTCACGAGAACCAATAGGGTCTCTGCCAGGACTCTTACATAATACCTTAGACAATTTGTCTACTTAGGCTCTAGAGCTAGGTATCGAATTCTCTACGGAGAAAACTGAGTTGGTGATTTTTTCTAGGAAGCATAACCCAGCACAACCAAAGCTTCAAATTTGAGGTCCACCGATAACTCATTCTATGTCCTTTAAATATCTTGGGGTCTGGTTCGACTCAAAATGCACCTGGAGATCCCACATTCAGTATCTGAAGCGAAAGTGCCGGCAGAGGATCAACTTTCTTCGAACAATTACTGGAACCTGGTGGGGAGCGCATCCGCAAGATCTTCTAACGTTGTACCGGACAACGATTTTGTCGCTCATAGAATACGGTAGTTTTTGTTTCCAGTCAGCGACTCAGTCGCACATCATTAAACTGGAATGTATTCATGACGGTGTCTTCGTATCGCGTTAGGTTGCATGCACTCGACTCATACCATGAGTCTTGAAGTGCTGGTTGGCATGTTGCCACTCTGGGATCGGTTTACAGAACTATCTCTCCGGCTCCTCACCAGGTGTGAATTTATAAACCCCCAGTTGATCGAAAACTTTGAAAAGCTCCTTGAGTTGAATCCTTAAATTCGCTTCATGACTTTGTACCATTTGTACATAATACAAGATGTCAGCCCTTCACCGAATATTCCCAATCATGTTTGCTTCTCCGACTTTGGCAATTCGGTTCGTTTTGATTTATCCTTGAAGGAGTACCTTCATGGAATCCCAGAGCATCATCGTCCTATGATTGCTCCGGCAATATTTGCTGCAAAGTTTGGCCAAGTTGATTCCGCTAAGACATTTTTCACTGACGGGTCTTTAGAGGAGTTCGCTGGGTTTGATATACACAATGAATTTTATAGCGCCACTCGAAAACTTCAACCTCCTTGTTCTGTTTTTGTTGCTGAATTGGCGGCAATACATTCTCCGTCAGAAACGGTTGCCTCACTTACACCGTATCAATACTTCACTTTCACTGATAGTCTCAGTTCTATAGAGGCTCCGTAAGGCCGGTAAGGCACACCTTTTATTTTAATGTGAAAATAAGAGGTCTTCTAAGTGCTTTATCTTCACGTTCTTTTATTATCACCTTTGTGTGGATCCCATCTCATTGTTCGATTCCGGGCAATGAGAAAGTGGACTCGCTTGCAAAGGTGGACGCTATGGCAGGCGATATTTATGACCGACATATCGCCTTCAACGATTGTTTTTCCCTTTTTTTCGCCAGATATCACTCGTCAGCTGGCAGTATAAATGGAGTACATGAGCTTTGGCGCGATGGCTACATTATATCACTCCCAAGGTGTCGAATAAAGCTTGGTTCGGGGGATTGGATGTGGGTCGAGACTTCATTCGTGTGATGTATCGCCTCATGTCTAATAATTATTCATTAAACGCTCATTTGTTCCGTGTTAGGCTGGGAGTTTGTTTTGTTTCAGATTCCCACCGCTATTTTCCCATCCAAAAACAAAAATGTCATTCTTATTAACCTCGAGACGACCACGAGTAATCGGTTTTATCCCTGAAACTGATCATGAAACATCCATAATTATCGTTGAGGATAATAGTTGTGTTGGCAGAGATTGTGTTAAATGTAAGCATTACAGAAAGAATACAAGAATATTTTTTCGGAACACGTCGGTTGTTTAAATCGAAAATCAGCGGTTTTGTTTCCAGAATCATGTACCAATGAATTAGTCGAACTTAAGTTTGTTGTATTAAATAACTCAATCAACTGATTCAATTACTTTGAATTACTTGTTAAAACGTAGTATTTGCAAACTGCAATCCATAACCTTCAATGGCGACAGTTGATTTTAATTATTTGTGTATAGTGAGGCAAGCATAATAATATATGTTTTACAAAGCAGAATTGATGTCCAAAACATTCAACTTTATACACCAGTCCATGAATCGAACACTCCACTTTTAGCATAGTCTACCATGCTGAACTTTCATCAAATAGCGGGGAAAGTTGAGCTTCGAAAGTTCTTTCATATGATTGCATTTGACATGTGATTCATTTCAATCGAACACTTCCATTAAACTTATCCAACTAAAACGGCGCCCTCAACGGCTACCAAGCTATTTATCAATGCTAGCAAAAAGGTCAGCAGCTCATAAACTTCACAACTAACGACTCTGTCGACCAGTCAACCGAAATTAAATAACTTACTTCCTCCGATCAACACACCCACTATACACACTCACTAATCGCTGGTCAGAGAGAGAGAGAGAAAGTTAGGAAGTGAGAAAAAGTTGACGGAAGCTGATTTTGACAATCCAGCATCCTTCCCTATCGCTTTGTCGAGGCTCATGGAAAATCCTTCGTCTCAATACTTGGCAATAGTGCGGGGTGCCTGATGATGTTGTACCTACATCTGAGAAATTGTAATGTTGCCACCAGCTCCACAAACATCGTACCACATTGCTACCGGTTGCGACATTTTTATGGGTGGAAATAAAACCGAACCACGTAATAGAAATGTGTGTCTATGTGCTGGGAGCCAGAAGGTGAAAAGATTTGATTCCTATCTGGTTTCCCGCAGTCAACCGGTGTACCTTTTCCAAAGGAAACCGGCGGAAGGAGCTGGGTGGGGTGCCATACAAGAGCACGCTGCTTTAATGGGAGAGAGTGTACAAACAGAGAACATAATACTGGAAAAGGGCTCACTACCGATGCCATTATTGCATACCTGTGGTTTACCATTGGTACTTAAGTTTTCTTGGCCTTGTCATGCATCTGGTTTTGAATTTGTTTGAATAAATGTAAAGCTAGTTCAGTGGTAAAACTTGGGAGGATTTTTAAATCCTTCCATTTATTGCTTTCGTTTGAACCGTACTCAGAATATTTTACTGGAGGTGAAATCTCATTCCACTTGTCTTTCTTCTTATGGAGTCTTTATTTTAAGTTTTCGTAATCCTACAACACAACCTATCAGGATAATGGAAAGAAAAAAATACATCGTCACAAGTAATCATTTCAAAGGTAGTAGGGGAAAAAATATTCAAAATGCACCGATAGGGTAACAATATTTTGAATTATAAGATTTATTGTCAACTTTTTGTTGTTTAAACAGTAATTATCCATAATTGAGTCTTTTTTGAGCAAATATAAGTATGTTGCGCTCTAGATAAATAACAAAAGTAAAAGTTTATTTTCGAGTATCCCGAAGCAAGATTTAAACGATCAAACCTTATCGAACGCAGAGCTGCTCAAGGTTTCTCGTGTCCCGTCAGGACATTATTGTCGGTCCACTATATCATCTCAGCAATAAATCCTCGATTTCATCACAACAGCAAGCACAAGAACTACTAAATTCGACCAACGCGTTTTATCTTGAAGATGAAAAAGAAGAAACAAAATTTATCAAATATGAATTTTTAGCTTTTACTTGTTGACTTTATGATTGTTTGTGTTCAACTGATAATGATTCGAACGTGGTAAATTGTTTTCATCTTTATTAAAGTTCATTGAGTTGTAGTGCAAATCAACACAATTCAAATAAAAGAAAGTACATAGAGTTGATGAGTCAGTAGTAGTAGAGCTAAGCCATTCGATTTGTAAAAAAAATTAACAAATAAAAGAAAATTACTATCACATGTAACAGCGAACTCACCTCAAACTGACAATCCAGCCATTCTGCTTTTCTTTCCACAAACCTTGTTTGACTCCGAAGTTTTATCCAATAACCATTGAAAGTTTTAATCCACGTGTTGAAATTGACTTTTAACTCATCTTCTCTCCCTGTTAAACTTTGCTGTCTCAAGAACTCGTAAACGTTTTCTTTGTTCCAGTTTTTGAAATAAATTTCAACTTAATCACGATTTAGCACAACCATTCTGAATCGATTCAACTTTACACCTGAAATGACGTTTAATTTTTGAAAAGCAAGCATACTTTTCTGGTGATTGGATCTAGGTACAGCAGGCATGTTACTGTGATTGAATCGTAAAATGCAGACACCGTAACAAAAATGCAGCTTCTTCAATTTGCGGAGAATTTCATGTTGATACTCTTGTTGAGGTGTATCCCATTTAGACTCTTGCGTGCGAATTATTTGCTTGAATTTTTTTTTTTCGTATCGGCTCACAGGTATCAGAAAAGACCACGTACTAGTAAATAATTAGCAGTACTATGTTAAGTCACGGCTCTTTTGAAAATTTGGCATAACTTACAAGCACAATTGGGTCCTCCTTTAGCTCCGTCAATAAAGGCGCAGCTGCAAAGCAACACCATGTTGGAGGTGGCCGGGTTCGATTCCCCGGTCTGGTCTAGGAATTTTTCGTTAAGGAAAATTTCTCGACTCCCCTAGGCATAGAATATGATTATACTTGCCACACAATCATACTAATGCAAAAATGGCACTTGGCTTCCCTAGCTCTCAGTTAATATCTGTCTAGTCCTATTTCGTTAATTTTGAGCAGCTCGGAGCAAAGATATCTATAAACTATTCAAGAATACTAGGGGAAGTGGGGTAAAACCAGCCATATCTTCGTTCACAGAGCAGTGCGGTAGTAGAAAAAGCTCTTATTCAATTTTCCAGAAAATTTCACATGGGATTAGCACTATTTTGTTGATCTTGAACGACTCCGGGCAAAGATATCTATAAACTATTCAAGAATGCTAGGGGAAGTGGGGTAAAACCAGCCATATCTTCGTTCACAGAGCCGTGCGGTGGTTGAAACAACCTTTATTCAATTTTCCAGGAAATTTCACATGGGATTAGTACTATTTTGTTGATCATGAGTGACTCCGTGCAAAGATATCTATAAATTATTCAAGAATATAAGGGGAAGTGGGGTAAAATAAGCTCAATAACTCCACAACTATATTCGTGCGGTGATTGAAACCAGTTCCATTCGATTTCCCAGACAAGTTACAGATTTTTTCCTTAGTTTTCATCAGTTCTTGCCCACTGTGCAACGGTGTAACGGTTAACTAAAATAAATGTTAAATTTTTAGTTTATTTATTTATTTATTTATTTATTCGTCAACAGATAAAAATGTTTATCCCAATGACAACTAGATAAAACTTAATTACATACAATAACTAACACATACATCTTCGGAAACAACGCTTATTAACATCACGGGATACATTAAAATTAAACACGTTATAACAGCTGTTGAAAACGCGACACATGCTTAGCACAGGTTCGTGTTTGCCGTAGTTGGTCCTTGAGTGCCGGTTTATAAAGAAAGATTGTAAACGTAGGTTTCGTCGTCGAGTGTTGATGTTCAAGAGACCAAGTAAAGTTGAACAGTCGATGTTTCCCTGAAGGAGGTCACCAACGAAACACGCTTTGGCCACCATACGCCTCCCTTCCAACAATTCCAGGCTGATGAGCTTACACCGACTTTCATAACTTGGCAATCTGCGAGGGTCTTGCCAACGAAGATGTCGCAAAGCAAAGCGTATAAACCTTCGCTGAACGGCTTCGATCCTCTGGACTGCATTTTGGTAGAAAGGGGACCAAACGACAGCACAGTACTCCATAAAAGGACGAACCAAAGAGCAAAATAGTGCCTTCAGGCAATAAACGTCTTTAAAGTTTTTTGCGAAGCGGAAGATGAATCCTAACTGCGATGAGGCTTTAGAAACAATATAGGCAATGTGATTCTCGAATGACAGTTTGGAGTCGAGCATTACTCCCAGATCCTTGACTGTTGTTTCACGTTTCAAGCGTGTTCCTCGAAGGATGTACTCGTGGAGATACATCGCACGTTTTCGGCCAAAGGAGATAGCCGAGCATTTGGATACATTTAAGGACATTCTGTTGATCCGGCACCAGTCGTCGAACACTTGTAGTTCCTGTTGAAGAAAATCGGCGTCTTCTGGACATTTTATGACGTAGTACAGCTTTAGGTCGTCCGCGTAGGATAATTTCAGGCATCTGAGGACCATGTTCACGTCGTTCATATATAACAGGAAAAGAAATGGACCAAGGTGGCTGCCTTGCGGAACGCCAGATGTTACTGAGAAGCTGGACGAGGCATAATGTGAGATCTTCACAGACATAGTTCTACCAGTCAGGTATGAGCGGAGCCAGTTCAACAATTGATCGTGAACCCCCATTTTGTCGTATTTGGAAATTGCAATCTGATGGTTAATTTTATCGAAGGCCGCAGAGAGATCTGTGTATATGGCGTCTACTTGATGACCGCGTTCCATTTCGCGGATGACGAACGATGTAAATACGTTGAGGTTGGTCGCCGTCGAGCGCTTGGGCATAAAACCGTGTTGTTCAGGAGAAATAGTATGTGAATAGTCATGGACCAGCCTTTGAAGAACAATTAGTTCGAATAGCTTAGATACAGCACTTAGTGCAGCAATCCCACGATAGTTGGTGACGGATCGTTTGCATCCCTTTTTGTGTATTGGGAAAACAAACGACTCTTTCCAGCATTCAGGAAACATACCGGAAGTTAATGACAAGTTGAAGACCATAGCCAGGGGCACAGCCAGTGTGTTAAGGCAACGCTTCAGGACAATTGAAGGAATACCATCAGGACCACATCCAGTTGAGCTTTTCATCTGCTTCCCTGCTAAAATCACCATATCACTATGGATAGTGAGTGCAGATCCAAATACAGACAAACGGGGAACATTGCTAGTAGCTGCTTCAAGGCCCTCGGCATCCAGCATTTCGTCGCAGAAGACACTGCTAAACTGCGTACGGAACAAGTTGGCGATATCCGCGACAGAGTCAGCTTCGTGAGTGCCGTCAGTCATGGTGGATGGTAAGCCGGTTTCGTTCCGTTGATCATTCACGAACCGCCAAAAGCTTTTCGGTTTCGTTTTGAGACGGCTCTGCAATTGAGACTGATGAGAGTTGTATAAGCTGTTATTGAGGTGTTTGTAGTCGTCGTTGGCGCGTGCGTAAATTGTCCTCGTAGAATCGGTGCGATATTTGCTGTGTTTCCTAAGAGCAGCCATTTTAACTCCGTTTCAAATGTTTGAGGTCTGAATTAGACTATGCAGGTTTGGGAGGCTTACGGTTGAGTTAATTAGGCACGAATTACCCAACGGCGTACAGCAAAATGTTACACAAAGTCGAGGCAGCAGAATTCGTATCCTCGTTTGCAAGGGTCGTGTTCCAAATTCACAGGTGCGAGAAAGTTATTCATTCCTACGAAATCAGCTTTTGCGAAGTCATAATAAACGTGTGTTTGATGTTGTTGTGCCAAGCTGTACTTGTGGATTAAACACCTGTGGCCGTAGCAGATGGGAATGATTTCTGCAGCTTTTGACAAGCGGTGTCGGAGCTAGAAGAACGGAATATCTTTGACTCAATTCTTCGCTAATGAAACATAGATCCAGCAAACGGTTATTCGCGTTCGCCGTGCCTCATTAACTTGCCGAAGTCTGGCGGCAGAATAAGCATCAAGCAAGGAGAGCGAAGCCTGTCTTCCGGAATGACGAACATGAATCGCTCTCCATAGCGGAAGCCGTTAGTATCGATATGCCATGAAATCGTGCTGAGGTTAAAATCTCCCACGATAATGATGTTGTCGCTCTGTCCCATTTGTGACACGATCCAATCCAAAGAAAGAGAAATTTTTTCGATATTGCAGCTGTTTCTAACAGGATCGGTGTGGAATATAGACTTTACAGATAAACAGTGTCCTTGGTTTTAGTGGAGGTCGCCACTTCCAAAGATGTTCGACCGCCGAGTCCTCTGGAGGCTTCAGAAGTCGAGATTTGAATTTTGAGCGCACGGATTGAAGAACTCCACCACCAGATTTCTTGTTGCTATTGAGCGACGATCGGTCTTGCCGGTAAAAAGGATACGTGTTGTCGAACAGTCATTTCGATGGGCGTGTTTATATTGGGCCTTGTTTCCGTGAAGGCGTAAACATCGTAGCATGCGTCACTGCATGCCAACTGGTACTCGGCGAGCAAACTATTGATACTACCTACGTTCTGGTAGTACAAAAGGGCTTCTGAATGAGGGGGCAAAGGATTCGGCAGGCACGGTTCTGAAAGATGAGAGCAGCACCCGCCCGAGCAACGCCATTAGATGAAGGATACTTGCCATGGATGGCAGCCTGGAGAGCCTCGTCCCCATCGCTAGGACCCAGGGCCTGGACGACTTTGACGGCTGAAACTAGCAGTTAGAACATCGTTGAAACCGGCAGTGGGCACTGCTGAGCTAGGAGGGTCCAGGGCTTCCATACTGCTTTGATGACGTGCGTCCCGAACCAGTTGCAGTGACGGTCGATGTGTGTTGATGACGAGCATGGGCGAGATGACAGGTGTGTAGCGGGCTGGCGGGCGTTGATAACGGCGGTCTAGTGGAAGCATCAGCAGGAGAAAGATGGCTGGAATCGGAAGATATATCAGGAAGCGTACGCTCTACAAACTGCGGGTACTTGCCTGAATTCGCAGCTTGGAGAACCTCTTCGTCAGAAGCGACATCAGGACCGCAACGACTCCGATGAACGACGACAGCAAAAGGCGGGACTGTGTCGAACTGAGAAGAGGTCTCCATGGTACTGTTTACTGCGCGTCGCGGTGTAGTTATTCCTCCTCCATGGCGCCATCTCCCGACGCCGACTGAACAGTTCGAGACGTTCGGTTTCCAAATGATGCAAGAGTCGGCGTTTGGGAAGGTTTCCAAAAATTTGCGGCTGATCTGCTATCCTTAAATTCCCGGAAATAGATGCCTTTCGGCTACGTTGATGAAGAGAGAGCTTTTTCCTTCAAATCGGCGCTCAATCCAATTTTGAAGGAGATGAAAGACATTGAGCTGACGTCCTTTCCGTTGGCTACTAGTCTTAAGACCTCCACGTCCTCGGTGCCGAGGCGATGCGTTGCTAAAGCTCGTACCTGCTCGACGGTGACATTGCGGGAAATTCGTGACAGGTATAGCCAAAACTTTCTGCTAGAACCTTGATTTACGGCCGCCAAATTGCCGAGTAGTGATGGGGATACTGACTCGGCTGAGCCACACATGAGGGCCTTGTGGGGGCTTTTTTTATTCTGTTCGGCAAAAATGCAGGGAGGACGGAAACGTTAGCATTATCGGTGCGCTTCGAAGACCTCGGCGTTAATGAGTTGGAGTTGATAAGCGCAGTAAAGTTGTTCCGTAGTTCGTTTTTCAGCTCGTTCATGATTTCCAACTTGAGGCTTTCAACGATTTCATCTCTGCGTTATGCTTGCTAAGAACAACTTCTTGGCCAGATTCGTAGGCGAACCGAATTGAGCTGCGAACACGCATATCTCTCATCAGAATCGAGCACGATTTGCAAAGCCAAAATAACTGATGGTATTTGCTGATTTCATCCAAAACAGATGTAGAAATGCCGCCGCAGCGAGGATGATATTCCGCATTGCAAAAGCCTTGGCAGGTGAGTTTCATTTCTGAAATCTCGCTTTCGCAGGATTTGCACGTGCTTTTCATTTTGTGGCTAGTAGAACGATTGAAATTACTGCAAAACGTTAGCGTGGTGAAAGAAGTCGAATAGCCTTTGGGTATGCAACCAACAAGCGTAGCGTGGTGAAAGAATGCGTGAACTTGCAAACAATTGCTGCCAAGAGAAATCTTCCAGATGGCGCAGCGGTCGAAAAAAAAAATGCGTGGTGGTAGTGAAGAAGACAAAGATTCCACGGTTCCACTTGCAAAACCACAACAATGCACTCACATGAACAAAACAGCAAAACACGACGACAATGTACAAATTTTTGCTATCGCGCGCGAGTAAAGGTCGAAAGACATTCAAAACGGTATACTGATGTAATTATCACGAACGATTACACAGATAAAAGATAAATAAAAACAGTCGATAGAAACAGCGAATCAAAACAAACACACAGTGTTGCCAAAACTCTTCACTATGATATAGCCGTTATAGACATCTATTTCATAGTTCTATGCGATTCGAGAAATGGTAATTAACTACTTTACAGCTCATATTTTTCCAAACCGGATGGCCACGGCGGGGTTGGGTTCTGTGAGCTGTCACGTTTTTCGCGTTTTTTTTGTTCGGTTGAAAATAGTCAAAAAGGGGGCAAGCATCGGCAAGACACGGTTTTTCAATTCTATATAGTAATCGCGGAGTGTTTATTGCTCGAAAACTAAAGTTGTGGACTTCAGAAGAAAGTCAAATATTAGAGGTGCTGCTCCACGAGAGAAAAAATTATAGTGTTCTTTGAGTGTGAATTCAGGACCAAGGAGTGGCAAAGAAGAAACAACAGCGAAAGATGAAGATGAAATTTGCCCAGAAAAAAAAACTGACGAAAAAGCCTAGCAAGGATTGCGCTTGAAGAATCGAAACAGCTGAATGAGAAGGGGTAAATTTCATTCTGCGCGCAGCTGCGGGGAAATAAATTTTCAACAAAAACGGAGAGCAGCCTAAAAGCCAGCCAGTCAGCCATCAGATAAGTAAAATGGGCTATTAAATCAATATTCCTCCCCGTTCAATTCTCATCCGTCTTCTTCTCCGTGTCTCAATCGTCGAACCTTGTTAGTGGTCGATCATAATGAGCAGGCTCCCTTAGACGGTCGCGCGCAGAGGCAAAGGGCTCGAACCCTTATATGCAATATGCGCTAGTATACCAAAAAAAAAAGCCTGTGTGTATGTGTGTCTCTGTTTATGTATGCATGTGTGTTTGTGTATGTGTTGTCTTTGTGTCAGCGCGCCCTTCTTCTCTTTTCAGAAAGCGAGTAATGGCGCTATAACCATAAGCCATAACAGGCTAGCACAAGAGTTATTGCTCATGTCCCAACCAACTGACAAGCTCTCACGCAAGAAACGGCGCTACACTCTTGGATTTGGAGCTTGGATACAAGTAGGAAACGCCTGTGTGGACAACAAAGGAGTGCATTAATTTTCTTAACTTCGTCACTCCCAGCGACCAATATACATATAAATATACATATGCTTTCTCGCCAAGGAAAGCCTCCCGCACAATCCCATCCAACTTCCAACTCCAGATGTCTATGAAGGTAGCAGGAGTTCTCAGCATCTTCTTAAGTAGACATCTAATCAACACTTCCTTCCCATCCCTTGCTGATCATAAGGACCTGGCCAGGTGTTGTGCAAAGAGAACGCTGGACGAAGAGCCTGTCATACCCAAGGCAGCTCTTCTGGCGCTTCCATCGTCTCTACAATAGCCAACTCAGGATTGTGTATGGTCGGAAAATGCTATGCTATGCTATGCTATGCTTACAGCTCATATTTTTGCAAAACCGTTTCTCGGATCTCATAGAACTATGAAATAGATATCTATAACAGCTATATCATAGTGAAGTATAGCATAGATTTCAAGCGCCGTGTGGCTTCACCTTAACAATGCTCACGTTTCCATGATTGTTGACCATGGTTTATATTAGTACATTAAAAAATGCCCTGTTCCGAGATTCATTACTCGAGGTTGATGAATTCAAAAATGATTCAGATTCAAAAATTCAAAAATCATTCAAATTCATGCATCATAACCTGTTTATCTGCAATGACGAAAGGTTGAACAAACACAAGTAATTTAATACCAATGTATAGTTTTTTTCAATTTGTTCCCATCAGTGCGAGCATAAAACTTAAATATTCGATAAATATTGCCATCGGATACATAACACTACAAAAAAAAAAAAAAGAGAAAGAACATTCAAGGTGACGTAGTAGAAATTGTTTATTTGGTCAAATATATCACATAACCGGGTTCAACACATTTGTAACACCCTAAAAATGTTTATTTATTGTTAAAAACCATTTTTCGGAACTTTTTTCCGCTTTAAAATTCCTACACGGGCTTTTTTCAACCGATTTCAAAATTTCCGGCGTTTTATAATCGTTTTTTTATTGTACCTTTCAGAAAAAAATATATCTCCGTTTGTTTTAAACAAGAAAGAAAAAATGTTTACGTAAAAATCTGAAATTTTGACCAGCAGTAGATAGCTATCATCCTAACTTGGTTCTTTCCTGTAAACCGTTTTTCAATCGTTGATACTTATTGGTGGAATCATTCACCTTGTTCGTCGCTGAATTGACCGAGATTGTCTGGGAAAAATTCCAAATGAGAATGCAAAAAAAAAATTTTTTTAAAGACTTGGTGCATCCCATCCCTCCATAGGCTTCCAAAAATTCATGGACCACCTCAACGTAATTTGAACGTCTTTCGTTTCCAAGAATGTTTTTTAACAAAGAAATAAAACTAAGCCATGCTCTTTTCTTTATTTGGTTCAATTTCTTTGCAAAGTCCTTATCAGTCATAAGCTTACGAATCTGCGGTCCAACGAAAACGCCTGTAATTCATAATAATTAGAATATTAAAATACATTGGGATGATTTTTTTTTCGAAGAATGTATTGTGCTGTTGGGAAATTTTTATAAGTACCTTCTCTAATCTAAGCGTCACTTAATTTGGAGAATTCAAGTTTCAGGTGTAGAAAAGCCTCGCTGCTCTTGTCGAGTCGTTTAACAAACTGTTTCATGTACCCCAATTTCAAGTGTAATGGCGGCAAAATGATATCATCAGTCTTCACTAATCGAATACTAAGAACATTCTTTTTGCCTATTTGAAACAACTTTCTCGGTGGCCAGTTGGAACACTTTTAATGATTTTCTGCCCGACTGTCCCATTCACGAAAATAACATGGATATGGATAAGACTGTATTCGATGAAATTTGGACACACAAAATAGGCCAAAACAGTGTCGGGCCATCGTGAGATCTCAAGAAGGGCAGAAGTCGTTTTTGGAGGCATTTGTCCTTGTAGATTTGTCCGTTGACGGTCCCAGAGGTGATGAAGGGCTGACTCATTTTGCCACATCCGCAGATCGCTTGCCAGACAAGGAATTTTTTGGCGAATTTCGACAGTTTCTTCTTCCGTACACTCTGCGGAACGGCCAACTTAGAGGTGGCGACGTAGTGTTCCTGTCCTGGCATTTGTTTGGTGTCGGCTTTAATATAGGTCTCATCGTCCATCACAATGCAGAACGGTTTTGTGAGCCACTCCCTGTACAGTTTTCTTGCACGAGTTTTGGCCACCGAGTTCTGTTTATCGCTCCGGTTCGGTGCCTTCTGGACCTTGTACACATGTAATCCAGAACGTTTCATTATTTTCTGCACAAAACAAACTGAAACTTTCGCCTTTTTCGCAACATCCCTGATCGAAATGTTGGGATAACGCTTAAATTGGTTCAATACCATCCTGGCCTTCTCCGGATTAGACATGTGCACCGATCTGTTTTGAATCGGCGGCGGCGTAGCCGGCGTCAAGCCGCGGTCGTCCTCGGCGGCGGCGGCGGTGGCGTGGATCGGCGCGGGCATAAATTATCCTCTCAACATTTCCTTATGCTTATCCCTTTTAACTGTTTGGCTTTCTCGTACACTGTAAAGACTATAGGATCACTCAAAGTCTAATATTTTGATAGAAGGCCCGGATATCCATAGAGTTATATGACTCAGGTTTCTATTTCTTCCCTTAACCAAATTAGATGCAATTTTTTCCATACGATTACAAATTTATCCTAGTTTTTGGAAAAGTAGCGGACATTTCGTTATTTTCCGTAGTTCCGGATTCATTATCGGGAATCGTGAAGGAAGTACCCTACCAGTGTAATGGCCAGAGTTACTGTATCAAACCTGGCTTGCGACATATCAAACTTCATGATTTTACAAACCAATACCTTTGGTAGTCAACCTGAGAGTAGTCTTTCACATTGGCCACATCTGGTGACGTTCCGGATTCCGGGTTCCCCCAGGGAAGTGGCCAGATTTCGAATGATGTCAAACCCTGGCTTGCGACACATCAAACTTCATGATTTTACAAAACAATACCCAAACTAAAAATAACTCAAAATTAATAACTCAAAATTAATTGAAAAATAACTCAAAATTAATTTGGCGTACGGAACCATCGACCTGGCGGAATAGAACTCAAATTGGGTATTATTTTTTATCCGTGTACATGTTTGCATAAAAGAAGAAAAAAAGTGACAGGATTGAGTGCTTGCGCATGGGACAAATCAAGGTTAAGTGCTGAAGTGTGCAGTTCGAAATGCCATTAGAGCTTACGGAATTTCAACGGGGCCGTATAGTCGGTGCTCGAGAAGCCGGTGCTTCGATCGCTGAAACATGCAAACTGGTTGGTGTTGCCAGGGCCACAGTTTGCCGGATAATGTCGGAATATAAAAAACATGGAAAAACATCGCCTGATAAAAGTAGCTGTGGACGGAAGCAGAAGGTGGATGACCGGCAGCAACGTTCGTTGAAGCGCATAGTCAAAGCAGACAGACGCATTAAAGCAACTGCTGTTAAAGCAACTGCTGCTTTGAACAATGCGCTTCAAGAACCAGTTTCTACATCAACTGTCCGAAGGGAGCTGCACGACATGAATCTTTACGCTCGTGCGGCCATTTTTAATGGGCCGATTCACGATCTTTAACCACTGACAGACTTGTTATGAATTTTAGTTTCTGAGAAAAATATAATATTTCCGATTTTCAAGTAACATAAAAAATAACGAGCTGCAGAAAATTAGCACATTTGACATAACCTCAAAGTATCCGTGATATATCCGGTGCCCGGAAGTCAAATCAAATTTTGATTAAACATGCTAAAACTAGAATAAATTTTCCTTCAAACACTTTTAGTTTCATTAAAATCGGTTAATTATTCACCGAACTGTATCACTTTGAATCTGGACAAAATTTTGCTAGTCTTCTCCTTTTTTATCATTCCCTGTACGTCCTCGTTAACCAGCTGGGCAGTATCTTCAAATGAAGACTCCCTTTTTCGTTTTGGGCAAATAGGGTACCGGTTTGAATTCGAATGCGGAATTGAACTCTAGACAAAATAGTCAAAAGGTCGAAAGTAACATTTGTAAACAATTACTTCTAGCCTGTTTTTTTAGGATCTGCTTGCTCCCACAAACAAAATAGCACCAGAAACAGATACAGGGAGTTATTACCATTCCGTCGGTAGTGGATATAAATGTTAGCAACGTGGCATTTCCAGGAAATTTACGTTTTAAGTGATTGTTTTCAATTGTTACTTTCGACCTTTTGACGATTTTGTCTAGAACTGTCACAATTTGTTTTGTTTTGAAGGGTTACCAATAGCTATTAAAATAAGGTGCCAGAATATCTTACCAAACAATAGAACAGTAGGTAAACCAAATCGTGTGTGTGTGTGTGTGTGTGTGTGTGTGTGTGTGTGTGTGTGTGTGTGTGTGTGAGAGAGAGAGAGAGAGAGAGAGAGAGAGAGAGAGAAAGAGAGAGAGAGAGAGAGAGAGAGAGAGAGAGAGAGAGAGAGAGAGAGGGGAGAGAGAGAGAGAGATGGGTGTATTTCTTTCGAATTTATGTTTTTTCCCACATTTCTGCACTTTTTTTCCAACCGATTTTCACCATTGATCCCTTTTTTCTTCGTTTTTTCTTTGGCTTCAAGCTACATATGCAATATATTTTTTTGTTGACGTTATTTTGATATTAATCATATGTTTAGCACAATTTTATCGGTGTCAAATTTAATTCTGCTGCATTTGATGACAAAATATTTGAAATTGGATCACACGCGTTGGAGATATTCTATTTTAAGTACATGGGTTTTTGTTCATTTATTAAAAAATCAACTTTTATCCATATCCATATCTCAACAACTGTTCTACATTTATTTTTTTTTGACGGCATTTTTGAGTTCTGTATAAAATTTCACATTAGAAACATTAGTCAAATTAATAAGTTCATCACTTTTGATTTATTTTGTTAACTAGTGTTATCGCAAAGTAGTGGAACATACTGTCCAACAGATACACAAAAAAGAACAAAATATTAAAAGTATATATATACATTGTGTGTTTATAAACCAGAATGAGGCTTTGACGCTGGTTAATTAGTCAAAACATTATTTTTTTATATTGTTGAGATAAAGATCTACAGATCTGTTTTCCAAAAAATTCTCGATTAACCTAGAATGCTTTAAACTGGAAATAGAAGGATTCTGCAACAGATAAAATTGTTTATCTCAATGACAATCATATGAAACTAAATTACATTCAAAAATTCACACAGACATCTTCGCAAACAACGCTTATTGACGTCACGGGATACATTTTAATCAAACACGTTATTGCAACTGTTTATGACGCGGCACATGCTTATCACAGTCTCGTGTTTGTCGTAGTTGGTCCTTGAGTGCCGGTTTGAAAAGAAAAATTGTAAACGGAGGTTTTGTCATCCGAGTGTTGATGTTCAAGAGACCAAGATAAGTGGAACAATCGATGTTTCCCTGAAGGAGGTCTCCAACGAAACACGCTTTGGCCACCTTACGCCTCCCTTTCAACAGTTCCAAGTTGATGAGCTTACAGCGACTTACATAACTTGACAATCTGCGAGGGTCTTGCCAACGAAGATGTTGCAAAGTAAGGCGTATAAACCTTCGCTGAATGGCTTTGATCCTCTGGACTGCATTTTAGGACTCAAAAATAGGACGAACCAAAGAGCATTATGGTGCTTTCAGACAATATATATCCTTGAAGTTTTTTGCGAAGCGGAAGATGAATCCTAGCTGCGACGAGGCCTTGGAAACAAAATATGAAATGCGGTTCTCGAATGACAGTTTGTAGTCGAGCATTACTCCCAGATCCTAGACTGTTGTTTCACGTTTCGCGCGTTTCTCGAAGGATGTAGTTGTGGAAATACATTGCAAGTTTTCCGCCATAGGAGATAGTCAAGCTTTTGAATACATTTAAGGACATTCTGTTGATCCGGAATTTAAAATGTCCAGATCTTTCAATTGATATGCGCTTAAAAGTTGTATTGATTTTCTAAACCTAATTTAATTCCTAATTAAATACAAAAGTTCACCTTCACTCTAGCAACGCTTCAATCTTGGCGCGGAACAACTTCATAGTTTGGAAAAATGAACCTGGGCATTTCGAGCAATGTCCTTTAGTCGTTTTAAAAATATTGCCTTTGGCACCCAAGGGACAGCAGGAGACGAACAGTTGCATCTGAATTTTGCAATGATTGGTTTATACTTTCATATGCAAATTATTTCGTCTGCGGAAATTTTCGGACTTTTATTATATGCGTAAGCCACCACAAGATCGGGACCCAGTTGCTGCTCAAGAAGTAGTAGGAACGGATGGAGATAGATGACGAAAAGTAACATCGAAAAAAGGTCTCCCTGTCGAACAGAACGTTCGATGTGGAATCTTTGCGAGAGATGCCCAATGACTAACAAACGAGAGAATGATTGTTCAGTAATTCGTGACAGTAGTTCGACGAAGTCTGGAATCGACTTCCAGATTAAACTATAACGTAAGCATTGAAAATAATAATTATCTATAATTGTTCACCTTTTATATTATGTTCCCATCTTCCATAATCATGATATTAAGAACAAATCATTAACATTTATCACTGCAACCAGAACTAAAACATGGTATATATAACATAGTTGATGTTCCCAGCCTTTGCTCGGCACGCGCTACCATTTGCCTTGCCTAAAAATGTTCGTGTTTCCAGGATTTTTGACCATGGTTTATATTAGTACAGTAAAAAATGCCCTGTTCCGAGATTCGTTACTCGAGGTTGATGAATTCGAAAATTCAAAAATCATTCAAACTCATACATAATAATCTGTTTATGTGCAATGACGAAAGGTTGAAAAAAAAAAAAACACAGGCAATTTAATACCAATGTATAGTTTTTCAATTTGTTCCCATGAGTGCGAGCATAAAACTAAAATATTCGATAAATATTGCCATCAGATAGATAATCAATGTTTCCTCTTGTAACCAAATATCTGCATGTACGTGTGAAAATGCACATATTTGCCTGTATAGGCAAATTATTTAGCATTATTTAGCAAATTGATTTCAAGCAAAAAAAAAGAAAAAATTTAAAAATTGCATCTCCATGTCGCAGCTGATGTCTGCTACAATCATTCATAATACGTTTTAGTTGTTTGTCCAATTTATCTTGTCTTTTAGCAGTAACCGGTTATTTCAACTTTCTCTTCGCACAAATTCAATCTTTTGGCTTAAAGGCATTCTTACATAATGTGCTTCTTAATTAAATAATAATAATTATAATAATAATAGAATCTTTGCCTTTTGCTTTGCCGTGTACCTTTGAAGCGTATTTTAAAACTGTACTACTGAGTCTCCCTCCCTTAAACACCTTAATCAAATGAAAACACTATTCCAGAAATAGATCGAGTCGATCAAATTGAATAAATCTAATTGAATTTCCCTCCATTATTTCTGTTCATTTATTGCAGAGCAAAAATTGCCGTTCGACGCGAAAAGCAACTGACCCGGCGGCAGCAATCGGCAGCGATGACACCGTCACCATCGGTGGCAAAGGCCAGGTCATGGGCCGCAAACAGAGCAGCCCAGCTCTGCCGGTAGTGGCCATCAATTCGATAGACATGGCGCACGAGAACGGTGATGATGACGACGACGACAATGACGACGACGCCGGCGAGGTGGGTTCGTCGTCGCAGAGCAAACATCAGAAACAACATCAACATCAACGCAACCACCACCATCATCACCATCATCACCACCAACGGCAGCGCAAAACCAACCAGCGTCACAACGATGGAGGCGAGCTTTTGAAACGGGTTCATCGAACATAATAAATTGGCCATTCGCACCACACCGGGACAAGCCTCTCCCCAACCCGGTCATCAATGCATAGATCTAGTCACGCACACGCTTCGGACATAGGAAGCGCGGAGGGGAGGATAATTGTGAGCCTGACCAACAGAATGAGCTATAACTACGATCGATATAGGGGGAATGTTTGTACGATACTTCCGATCTGACGACGACGTGACAGTTCGGTTGTGAATGAAAGTATTGTGCGCGTCCGCCGAGACGACGATCGAATTCGAGAAAATCTGACTTTATTTGGTGGGCGGACATACAAATACTAGATTTGATTAGTTTTTTTTTTCGGGAAAAATAGAACTGGTGGTGGCGAGAAGGATGCAAAACAGAATACACATCACTGAAGTGACTTATATACTACTATACATACACGCAAATAGCGGCAATCGTGTCCGTGATACGGTTGAATTGAATCTGCGGAAGCCGTTGGGGGAAAAAGAAGAATGGTGAAAGACGTATTTCCGGCACGAGTTCACTGTGGATGGAATTTGGTGGAAATTTAGTCCGAGTCCGGCTGATTCAATTTCTGGTTATGCTTGTTTCGAGATTCTTGGGTTTTCTACATGACTAACAAATTCATTCAGTGATTTGCAGAAGAAGCTGAGTTTTACAATTTTCAAATAAAATAAATTACATTTTGATTGCATTAATTATATTATAAATTATTCTTCGTTAACGAGGCGTTAGACTTTGGCCCTTTATTTGATTGAACTTTTCCAATCATGAAAAATATCCAACTAAAATTCCACCCACAGTGCAGCGACTTTCGGTTCACAGCCGCAAGAGACGAGGAAGCGCAAGTGCTTGTTGTACATACCAGAAGGACGCTTTTTTGTATGATCCGAATAAATTCCTAGGCGAGTCAAAATGCAAGGAATCCATCAAACAAACTGAAATAAATAAATAAAAAAAAAAATGTATCGAAAAGTGATGAAGTGGCTCAGTAGAAAACTATTTACAGATCAGATGTGAACAAATGGGGAACGATTTTTAAAACCAACAGCTTCAACCACGTCCGTGCGGGTGTGCTAGAGCGATAACGAGGACAAGCGAGAGTAGAACAAACTAGTCAAATAAATAAAATAGCATAACATTCAAACCCGTAGTTGAACTTTCACGCTTGAATTACAAAACGAGTATCGAGGTATCGATGAAAAATTCACAGCAAAAAAACAAAAACTCTGAAATCTGAGCTGCATACATGGGAACACACGTGGATACACCTAGAACAGGAAAAATATATAACTTTTCAACTTTTTCCACCCATTGATCTTTGTTGTAAAACGCACCGCATGCAAAACGGGTGACAGCTCTCGTGCAACCTACCTACAACACAAGAACCCATCATATCGTTTCTGAACCTCAATATGTGAATCTGTAGTGCTGCGTAAAGCATTTTGTATTAAGGTAACCTACTGCTGAGTGGAAAGCTGGCTGGAAACACGTCGTACTAAAAACTAGTGGTAGGACAGGAGCGTGGCGCATTCAGCTCGCATTGAATGGTTTCAATCTCATAATACCTACCTAGTCTACCTAGATTGCCAGTTGCACCTCTCGGTCGGGTTCTCTCTTTCCCATTTCGTTTATGTCATCCGGAAGGTGGCATCATCTACAACTGTACAACTGATCTACAGCTATGAATGATGTTTTGTGGAGAAAATAAAAAACCTAAGCGGAAATATAGTATTTTCCTCATTCTGACGGCAATCATCCCTTCTTATCACAAGAACTTGACTTTAATGGTATGGAGAGTTGGAGTTAGAACGATATGAATGATTAAAATGAAAGCGTTGCGTTGCAAGTGAAGAGGTGAATTTGAATTAGAAAAATTCCGTTTGATTTCACTGTTTCAATATGTGATGACGATTGATGGCTGGAAACAGCTTCGGCGTTGGATCAATTTCTCGTTCCATTTGCTCCAATATGTCCGTTGTGCCATCCATGCAACATTGCAGCTGGGTGTTCATAGTTTATAGTAGTATCATCACAAAATTAGGGAGTCTTTTGAGTTTGTAAAGTTTTTTTTTTCAAGATTATAAAGCTTTACTTGATTAACAGTTCCGAAAGTATTTGAAGAACACTTGAAGAAACTGCCATGAAAATTCACCTGCAATAAGTTGTGTTGTACAACGTATAAGCAGTTTTTGATAAAAGAAAAAGATCAAACTTGATCATATCATAGAAATAAATTTCATCGTGCAATGAATTAATTTAAAAAAAATGTAATAAAACGCCCTTGAAACTAATTGATTAAGATGAAGAGAACATACGCTTGAAAGAACTTATTTAAAAATACTGATGCAGATCTTTTTAATCTCGACATTCTGAAAGTTTCATAGGTATTCTTATCGTTATCAAAATTGTTTGTCTATGATAAATTTAAGAAAATATTAAGTAAAGTGGTTTGCTGTTGGTCCTTTAAAAATATTAAATGATGATCTATTGATTGCAACTTTATCACAAGGGCTACAAGGCCTACAGCGTATTGTGATCTTTATAAAGAATACTGTCGTATTCCAACATATCAAGACTTATTAACTCACGCGACTATTATTTTATTTATTTACATGGCATAACGTCACAATACTATAACATAGCCTGATACACAATATCCCTCCATAATGCCCGATTCGTGGCTGCTCCTCTCCAATCCCTTGGGCACCTTGTACCCCCTAGGTCTTGCTCCACCTGGTCTGACCATCTTGCTCGTTGTGCCCCACGTCGTCTTGTACCAACCGGATTCCCGTCGAACACCATTTTTGCAGGATAGTTGCCCGGCATTCTCGCAACATGTCCTGCCCAGCGTCAGTTCTCGGCAAAAATAGATATCTGAATTCATTCGCTACAATTCCGTGGCCAGTTCTTCTCCTCCAAAGCTCTCGGTATTTTCTGTGAAACAAAGCGTAAAGTTATGCGTTTTGTTGATTGCGTTCCAACACATTTGTTTTATTCATTATTCTCTTAGTTTCTTTTTTTTTGTCATTAAATTTCGTGGTATACACTAAACTATTATTTATTTTGATGCTTTCGCATGAATTATTTCACCAGCCAGCTGTCATACAGATCACCTATCCAAAAACAAGTGTGAAAGTACTCAAAACTAGGTACTATGATAGAACTACTATTTTGGATATAATTTCGTGCTCACTGGTTGGTAGTTTTAAATTAATCTTAAAGTTAATTTGAAATAGTCAATTTTACCCAGAGCAAGGTATTTGAAGAGTAGTAAATTTTCAGTGTACGCGAGAGGCGCCTTTCGCGAAACTATCCAAATCGGAGTGTTGGACTGTCACTTGGTTTTGGCTGAAAATATTTGATCGTCATTCAGAAAACAACGGTGCTGTTAAGTGGAAGCGATTTTGTTTATTGTTTCATAAAATTAAAATTGTGTAGTGTCCGGTTAGAAGTTTATCGCTTCCGGCACTTCGGATAAGCGAAATGGAGCAAATAAAGAAAAATGTGGATTCGGGAAGCTACAAAAAATTAACTGGTTAGTGTAATTATTTCACTTATCCATTGCATATTTTTATTTTTCTCGCTTTGGAGGGATGAAATTTTGGACGAATTGCTGCGTTGATGGATGTGAAAAAACCTTCGATGGCAACTTCAAGCTGCTGAAGCAACACATTCGCTCTTGTTTATCTTTTTTACAGGTACACGTTGATACAAGTGCAAATGTGGTAAATAACTATTTAGCCGCCCATCCTAACGATCCGCGTCACATCTTTTGTTGCTCCGAAACATTCAAAAAAGGCGAACTATTTGTTGTATTTGGAGATAGTTTCATTCCGTGTGGAACCTCAGGAGAACTGGCAGTAGAAAATTGCTAAAGTTGTTTTCAGTCATGGGAATCAATGTTTCCGTTTTACTGAAAAAACTGAACGATCTCACTGCCATACATCTATGGAACATTAAACAATGCTCCGAGAGCACTAAAGTGACAGAGCTCTCATTGCGCATAAGAGAGTTCGAGACAGCTTTTAGATAAACACAGAATTCCACTTCATATTCTTAAAGGAATGTTTAATTATACCCAAAGTGAACTAATAAATCACACACATTTTGTTTTTATTTTTAGTTTTCTTTCATTGAATTGAAAAGTGAAAGAAAGTTTACTGAAGCCCATTTTCGTATATTATTTAAAAAAAAAATAAAACTCAATTTTGGATTATTTTTACTGTCGATTCATTTTAAACGAACAGTTAATTTCACTCAGCATTGAGTCTTTTCGGAAAACTCAAAATTGGATACTTCGTAAATAACTCAATTATGACTGGTTTTACTTTGCTGTCAAGATGAGTGAAAATGACTTAATTTTGGATACTTTAGTTTATCCGTGCAGTTCAGTGGAGAATTCTTGATTATTTACTTTTGCATCTCCATAGTGACAATTCTTTTTATGTACAACAAGCTATGTTATTGTCTTATTTACTACATCTCCCTTCTCCACTACTTTTTCATCGCGAAAAACAAAATTTGCAGATCCGAGTAGGCAGATTTTAATTGAAACAGCTATAACACCAGTGGAAAAATTGGATTGGAATTCATATTGGTATTTATTTTCGTATATTTCTATGCTTTTTCGATAGTAGAATTAATATTTTTCTTGTTTCATTGAATTCAGAGCATTTCAATTATTACTCTTTTTATGTTTTACCTTTCCAGTGCAACACATTCATCAGAATACACGATACACAAAGCAGTCGTCAAATCGTTTAGGACGCTTGATAACGTCTCTATGCCGTAGATTTCTGGGTGAGGTTTGTTCATCGTTGGATTCGACGAGAGTTCGTTCACCATCGCCTACATCCGGTGCTTCAGAAGGAAACTCATTGCTTGATGTTTGATTCCAGCTTTGCTCATGACGACAACTTTTGCACCTTCTTTGGCGATCACCGTATATCACTCTGCCGAAAACCTTACTTTTATTGGATTGAGCCAGTAAAACGATGTCACCGACCTGAATGTCAGAGAGTTTCACTCCACGAACATTATTAGCGTATGTTTTGCTGGCAAGTTTAGCTTCTGCGTCTCGCTCTTCCAATTCACAGCTATCTAGGCGATCAGATCTAGTGGGAGACAACAAGCAAAGGAACGTCCTTCGATACCTCCATCCAACCATCATCTCGAATGGAGTTACTCCAAGTCTGGAGTGGGGCACAAGGGTGCTGTGCCGATGGCCATACCTTCGCAAAGCAAGTCTCCAGTTTATACCACCCAGTCAAGACGCCGCTAATGCCTTAATAATTCGATTATTAAGGCAATCCGTTCGATTGTGGATTAATTTGCGAATCTCAACACCCTTATTTTGCCAGAACTGGATATATTCAGTACTTTGAAACGGGGCCCGTTGTCGCTCTGCAATATTACTGGGCATCCCCATATTTGAAAAACTTTGCAGTGCTTGATTAGTGCTACTGTCATCCAAACCCTGCATTTCAACAACACAGAGATATCGGGAATACGTATCAAGAAGCTCTCCGGATCCATAGTTTGGGACCGAAAGAAAATATATTTGCAGGATTTCCTAGGGTCAACTTGGTAGATCTCTGCCCACTAGAGGCAAGGGTGGGTTCTGCCTTGGTAATTGCGCACATGTTTCACAACATTTAATGAATCGTGACACTTCCGCTGACATCCGTGGCCACCAAAAAAAAACATATGCATGATTCGCTTTGTGGGGATTTCTCCGACGTGGCCCTCGTGAGCAAGTTGCAAAGTTTTGTTTCGAAGTGACATTGGAAGGACAGTTTTATCGTCTTTAAATATCAGCGGCCCTAGAGTGTGTAAATTTCTTATTAATTCTGTGCTTCGTTTCCACGTAGCTCCGTTGGCCACTTTCCCGATGCCACTGCATCTCGTATAATTGCCAACTCCTCGTCTTTCTCCGATGCAGTTTCTATTTCGTTCCAGGTTAATTGCATGCAGCCAATATCCAAAGCATACAGATAATGGCTATCTTTGTCATCGTCAAAATAAATAAAATATATAAATTTCAACTGATGACACTCTTCAAAAAAATAACTTGTTTGACTTGTGTAAGACGTATTGGTTTAAATGACGTCTTGTGAAGGATTCAGATAAGCTCATCAGCAAATATGGCAGATGGCAGGTTCTTTTTTGACACGCTCAGAATTAAAGTAATTTGTATTTGTCATATGAACGAACCTTGATTTTTCAGTGTTCCGAATGGTTTTCACGGTTCTTATATAATAAATTAATTAACGGTTTTGGAACTCGAAAGGATTGACATACACGGTGTTCTTGCAAAACATGTCCAAAAAATAAGAATTTTTACCGTATATGTTAATCAAGAAACATTTTATCACATTCTATTACTATTTATAGAGAACGATAACGAGAATACTAGGTGGGGTCACAGAGAACAGACATCCAGGCTCGAACATTTTTTTTTCCAATTTGCTGTGTAAATTTTTTAAAGCAAACTGTGGGAAAAACAACGCCGCCTAGTATAGGTTTCACCAAACTAAAATTGACAGCCTATCAAATCTCGAGGCAGGCAAGTGGCGCCATCAACATACGGTTAATCAGAACTAAAGCTTGTATTACACTGTTTGTCCAATAGCCAAATATTTGTCACAGGGAGAAGGCTCTGGCAAAAATCTATGATATCTGTGGGGTGTGAGGGTGTGAAATTTGGGGTGGGAAAGTGGATACAACAAACGAGCAGTAATTTTAAAATGGCAGTTACAGAAATTTACACACGGAGAGCACTCCAACTTGGATGTCTGTTCTCTGTGGTGGGGTGAAAAGAGAAAATTGAGAATGAAAAAAAATGTTTTTAATTTTTTTTTTTAATTTTATACAATGTAGTCCCTTTTAAGCTCAATACACTTATTCCAGCGATTTTCCAACTTCTTGATCCCGTCCGAAGAGTAATTTTTCGGAAGGTCTGCAAAATACTCCTCCGCGACGTCGATGATTTCCTTGCGTGAGCTGAATTGTTTAATTGATAAGCCATCTTTTGAGGTTTAGGAAAAGATCATAGTCCGAGAGAGCCAAATCAGGTGAATACGGTGGATGCGGAAGCAATTGGAGCCGTACGTCTTTGATTTTAGCCGTGGTTGTGATGCTTTTTTGCGGCGGCGCATTTTCTTGCAAAAACAAAATTGTTTTTCTCTTCATGTGGGACCGTTTTGCAACGATTTCAGCCTTCAGTCGCTCCAATAATGCACAGTAATACTCACTGTTGATGGTTTTATTCTTGTTGAGGTAATCCACGAAGAGTATGCCATGATAATCCCAGAAAACCGAAGCCAAAACCTTTCCGACTCATTGAGCCCTACCTAGGCCGCTTTGGAGCACTCGTGCCGGCTTAAGTCCATTGCCAGGCACTCATTCTGTTCGCTGTGGGTCCAGGTTTCATCAACAGTTACCAATCGATGCCAAAAGTCCTTTTGATTCCGCATCGGCAAGTTTAAACACTGTTTCGAAGTGCTCTCGCGTTCGTGTTTTTGGTCAGGAGTGAGCATGCGCGGCACCAAGCGGCAGGATAACTTTTTCATATGCAGAATCTTGCTCAAAATATGGCGTGTGCGCTCAGTACTAATCTTTGTGGCATCTGCTAGCTCACGCACCTTCACTTTTCGGTCAGCCAACACAATTTCATGAACTTTTTTGACATTGTCCTCTGTAACCGCATCGGGGGGCCTGCCGAAACTTTCGAAACCAATATTTAACAAGGTAAACTGACGGAGAATTTGCCACATAATACGTATCCAACTTTTCTTTTGTTTCCTTTGCCGTTTTGCCTCTCAAAAAATAATGTTTTAAGAGAGATCGAAATTTAAACCATATTCAACACGATGCCAAACACGTCAACAACAATCAGCTGTCAAATCAAAACTAAGGGCAAGATCGCATTGAAATTTGGTGTGTAAGCCTAAATATGAACGCACCACAAGGCATTTTAACCTTTTTTGCAGTAGCATCGCATTTTAACGGTCAAGGAGATTACTTTTAACCCCACCTTGTAATACATACATCTATTGGAATCACCCTTTCTCCTTTGAATTTCTTCACCACGCACGCACGGACTTCATTGGAATTTTGTCCCAGTTTTTGAGGATGACTCTCTTGAACAGGTCCAAGCTGCTGACTTTGTAATTATTCAGCTTTGATATCATGTAGGGCCAACCAAAAAAGTCCAATGGATTTAAATCTGGTGAGCTAGAAGGCCAAACATTTTTATCCAGAAAATCCGTCAAACTGCCCCAACCAGGGTCATGCAATTTTAATTTCAATTGAAAATCGTCGTGGAACGATGAACCTAACATTCATCCCTTTCAATTGAATCACTTTATCTTCTTTTGACAGCCACTTCTTAGTCAGCTTCAGCAAAACAATCTTCAAACAAACATTTTCGACTAAGCTTTTCATTCATCGGTGTTTATTTTAGTCTTCGGAGTGTCGTTTTAGTTCGAGTGTCAAAATAGTATGAAGCAGGACAATTGAAAATCATGCAATACGTGCATGAATTTCATTTCTGAGGTATTCATTATATTTAAGACTAGAATCAGTGCTATCAGATAAAGTAATTGTAGCATCGAAAACAATAATCAACCATTTTATGAAATGATAAATGAAACTGCTGATATTAATGTTGCTTTCCTGCGATTCCTGTTGTGTTCACAGCTCCAGCGCAAATGCAACAAATGTAATTTCAATATGTCTCCGCAGTATCAAACAGAAACGCGCTTGTCAGCTCGGGGAGCTTTTTGTCGACCAAAGTTACAGCAATGCGTGTATCGTCAAATGGCATGACATCTAACAACACTGGCACACATGTTTTGTTCGCCAACCACTGCTCGGTTGGGGTATGAAATCAAATCAATTTCAACGAAGTTGATTCACGGTCGTTCACCACGTCGTTTGAAGCAAGCTTGAATTTCAATTGAAACTCAATTGACGGTGGCTAAATCGCAAATGAATTTAAGCTTACTCACGTTTGACAGGAAGTTAATTGGGAGTGAATGGGTGAAAGTAAGATTCATTAACTGCACGAAAGCTAATTGAAGTGGAGTGAAATGAATACAAAAGCGATTTATTTTCATTCTAATGCGTCGACGATGTAGGGCCCTGCTCCCGACACCAGGTTTGAACCACATTCACTATGTGGGTTGCCCCCACCTCGTCCTGCTTGAAATAGTGGTATAGTGGTCATCTCCGCAGAGTTGTCATATACTTGGGGCAACAACCTTCTCCGAAACCAGATATTTGCTGTGTACCACGTTGATTTTTACGGTTTTTTTTTTCGATGAATACCATGAAAAGCTTACCTCGCTTGCAATCTGCCCCAAAGCCATCGCTGGCGCTGCACTTTGAAACAGAAGAATGTTGATTTGAGATGCAGAAATGCTTGCCCTCGTTGTCATCCACAATACATCATATTGCGTACAAACAGTTTCTCGTCCGAGAAAATGAAGTCGTGACCAGCCTACTGAAAGAGTCTCAACTTGATTCTATCCAACCTCTTATTGATGGTAGCTTTCAAGACGCCATGGCCCTTAAGTTTGTTGTAAGCTTAACATTCAAGGTCCTTGGTGTTCCCGTGGAAACGTCGAGATCGACAGCCAGTTTCCATATTGACCACCCTCACGCTTTTGATGGTTTGTCGCGTCATTGCCGAGCTTGACTGACCGCCCAAGTAACAATTTTAGTTTTATTCCAGCACATCTCCCGGCTTTGTTGATAAAACTACACTCAAAATATGTTTGTCTACCAACACCTCCTCTAGGCTTCTTTCAAGCCGAAATTTGTAAAAAGTTCCCCACTCTATAGACGGATGTGAAAACAAGTTCATAAAACCTTTATAAGATCATAAAAATTTAGAAAATGATGTTGTGGAAGATTTTATGACCCCTTGAGAACCTTCATAAAACCTGTTGGCCTATTGTGCTATGAAATCAGAGCAATTCCATGAAAAAAAAATAAACGATCTTTGAAAATTTCATGAAATTTCATTGGATCGTTCATTGAAGAAACATAATCTCTGTTGAACGTGTGCATTAAAAAAAATCAACTAATTTCAAATGACGAAGAAAAAAAAATGACAAAAGATAAATAAATTGAACGAATTTAAGTTAAATCCTAATTGATTAAGGCTCCTACAATAATACTTCGACACCCTGCAGGGTGGCCTAACGGCAGTTGGCTGGAAACTTAGCCATCACCGATGAAAACATTGATGTCGGCATGTTCTAGAGCTCTTTCGTGGCCTCAGCTGCTTCTTCGTTTGAGGTTCGCCAAAAGATTTCTATCGGTCACAGCTAGGAGACTTTGGGAGCGCTGGACTTCAACCGGTCCATCTCTTCCAGTGATCTCTTGGCATGATAGGCCGAGACCAGGTCCAGCCAAAAGACAATATCCACCTTCGCGTGATACAGAGGGTTATTCTGAGAGTCGAACGACGTTTGTCACTTGGTGAAGTGAGAAAAGTCACCTGCAGTGACGTGACTCTTCTGGGTAAATCAAACGGAGAGTCACTTCACCAAGTGACAAACGTCTCTTCGACTCTCGGAATAACCCTTACACTCAGTTGCAAAAAAAGCCGAGGACAATTTTGCTTTCAAAAAACGACATGATCAACCATCTGTAGCTTTGTCAATTATCAATATTTTTGGCTGAAAATTTGACAACACTATGACTAATTTATTAACCTTATGTGACTAAAATGTTATGATGAGAAAATTTATACTTCACATTGATTGTTGTTTTTGAATTCTCCCAAGCGCGGAAGTAACGATCTTTGATGAAGTTTGTTGTCAGAAGCAGATAATTTCTCATCTCCATGCGAAGGCGCTAGGAGTGGACGGTAATTTTATTGCTAGAACGAATAGGCATGAAGAGAAAGTGTATTAATAGTTCCGTATAGGGCAACGGCAGGATTTGAAAATTGAAAGATCAAGTTTGAAAACGAGCGGAGGGCATTATTGAACGGTAAGTATCTGATCAGGCACATAACCCTTTACCATGCTACACCATGCAGGATAGGCAAGGGAGGAAATCCCCTTGACTGGAAAAAGGTTATGCAACCGATCGGGCTCTTATACTACCTATTGCTTTTTTCTAGTTCTAGCGATTTGTCCCTCTCCCAATACTGCCTAACACGGGTGAGAAATTACAGCGCGAGATAATTTCAGTCATCGAATGTACCGATAACGATAAGAAATTTTCTTCTGGAACGATTCCAAGAATTTTGACACCCATATTGTTAGGGTTCAATTCAAATAATTTTCTGGCCATCCGTGGCCCCATGGAAACCTGCTCCGGGGTGATTGGTCCAGGATCAAGTCACCGGATTATCATTTGGCACTCATACACATTCCTGAGTATTCTTTGAATGACTTTTAGTGTCATTACTGCTGATTTTCAATTGGATTCTTTTATAAGTATACCATTTTTGGAACATGGTTCCGGATATTCGGTATTTTCATCAGTCATATTAGAAAATTTGAAGAAACGGTTGAGTTTTTGAATCCAAAACTGTGAAAATATTCCAAATCGGTTGGATATTTCCATAGTTATAGTCATTTTATTTCTGTGGTTCTGTGTCCCTGTCGGCCTCTTAAAAGTGTTTTTTTTTGTTGGACACACAACGGTTAATAATATGAATTTGCCTCGGTTTTTTTTTTGCACCGATATTTCCGCATGGTCAAAACCGGGTTAAAAAGGGAAATACTCATGTTGGTGCGTCAACTTTGACGCCAGCTGTGGTCCAACCCACTGGATGGAAACAGATCATTTGTTTACATTATTTCCTGTTTTATTTTAGGCTGTGGTGAAATTTTTACTATGCTTCCTAAATTTTTCACAAAAATACTGATTTTTGAAATTGATATGTCCAAAAACTTGTTTCACATATGTTATCATAACTTCAGATTTATGAATTTTCTCTACATAAAATTTTGGTCACATAAGGTCAATAAATTAGTCATAGTGTCCAATTTTCAGCCAGAAATATTGATAATTGACAAAGTTACAAATGGTTGAACATGACGTTTTTTGGAAGCAATATTTTGCTTGGCTTTTTTTATGCTACTGAGTGTTCTTCTTGACAAAGGAGGCATCTTCCAGCAGGAACCCCAAGCATCGAAGGAGAGAACAGTGGTGTGGACATTCTCTTCTCGCTGATCGTCAACCACAGAAGGAGCTTCTTCGGAAACTTTGTGTGGACGTCAACGCTCACCTTTTTGGTAGGAGGCGTAAATTATCCGGACCCCTGTCAGCTTTTGTATGTTTCGTCAACCATTATGACAACGACATTTACGGCCGCTCCTCTGGGTTGCTACTTTTCACTCAGACACGGCCGGCCTTGAACAACGCTTTCGCAATGTCCATCTTGCCCACGCAAGAAGAGCTTGCTTTAGCATTAAGAGTTACCTGTCAAGCCATTTCCAAGCGATTGCATGCATTGGGAATGATTCAGCAAGAAATATGGGTTCCTCGGTTAGTCGGAACTTTGCCCATAGGTGAAAAAATAAGCTTGTAGACATACTTTTTAGAACCTTGGTCGCCTTTTTGATCAAATCATCCGTCGTTTTTGCCACGAAATTATTTGAATATACTCTTCACTTCAAATGAGACACATTGGGAGGGTTGGCATGCCACCACGTTCCACTACGCCGGAAAGATCTCTTTGAACAGAATCTTTAGCTGTTTTTTTCTGGGTTTCCGATTGGTTTTCTGACACGACTGGCTTGGACTGACGCTTCCGCATGTGGATATCCATTTTGGCCTAATACTTCTTGACCGTTTGGCCGGTCGCACGTCCAACGCACGGAAAAAGTGGCCCCTTGCCTTCCGTCTTTCGTTTGAGCTTCTGTTGAATCCTCTGGTCGCTTAAAACGATCGGACGGCCGCAACCAGGCTTCCTCTCGTGCCAGAATCTTGTAGATGTTTCCACGATTGTATACGGCCGACACGAAGTGGGCCACGATGGCCGACTTTTTTAGGCCAGGATGGAGCAGGCGGTACGAACAAACCATAGATCGAAGTTGTTTCATTGTTCTCGCTATAGCTGCTGTATACAAACTGATGGAGTTGTCAAATTTTCACAGTATTTCGGCAACAAGTATTTCAATATATACTGACCGGTGGACCTAACACCAGGTGGCAGAGTAATCGTATCAAAAATTGGAACATTTAGTCGCTTTTTTCAATGCACGCTTTAATAGACTGAGGCAGTTACTCACCGAATTTTGAAAATCTTACTCATATCGGATCGTTGGTGTTAGTCATTAGCGTCTTCCCAAAATTCTGCGCTTAAAAGTGTCGACAGCAGTATCTCGCCGTGGTTTGATGGTTTTTGATGGCAGTTCAAAAGTAATGGATTTCAAATGATTTTTTTCTTTCTAAATTTATCATTATTGCACAAACCTAACGTGGGAAATACCTGTATCATGATGAAAATTTCATAGAAAAATGGTATAGGATCGCATACAATTTTGTAATATTTGGTAGGATCGTTCATTATATGAAAATTAAGTATCAATTAAGAATTTTCTATTTAATAGAAAATACTTGTTTGATATTTTCATATAATGAAGGATCCTACCAAATATTACGAAATTGTATGCGATCCTATATCATTTTTCTATGGAATTACTGATCTTTTCTTTCGGAAATGTAAATAAAGTTTTTATTAGACTATTTATTCAATGGTCGAATATTTGTCATAGGAAAATATTTAGCATGCATGAATCAATGATTTTTTCCTATTGGCTATCTGCATATGACAAATATTTCATCATTAAACAAATATTCTGATACAACCTTAAGCTTCATGAGCTTCCTAGAAATTCTACCACTAGTGTGTGTTACATTTTTATAATGTTATTTTTTATTCTTTTAACCGACTGTTTTTTCGTGTTTTCATACTCATACCGATATAAGAGAGTTGTTCTATAATGATATCGTGAAATCTTAAAGGTTCTTGGCTCCCTGTGTTATTTTGGAAAAATGAATCTTAAATCGTGATTTGACATCTCCTTCCTGTATTTTACAATAATCCCAGAAATAACCGTCTTAATAGTCAAAATACTTGATTACCACTGAAATAAATCTCAAAAAATTTCTCCAATAACTAAAATGTAACAAGTGTGCTACTCGAGGACATTTTAAACCCTATATATGAGCAGATAGACGAATTCCGTTTTAATCCATTGTAGCAACATGTAGACAATAATTCTCTTCATTCAGAAGCTTCAACAGAACCTTTTTGTCCCAAACACTTCCTGAACTGAGAAAACGAATTTTCGATAGGAAAAGAGAGAACCCGAACGCTACTGAAGAGGCAGAAACTTTGCAATCTAACGTAAGCTTCACCACCTCCATCTTCGTTACCATTCTCATCACTACCACCATCATCATTATCATCATCATCATCATCATCATCATCATCAGCATCAGCATCATCATGATACTATCATAGCATGTGAGCCAGGTAAATTTCAACTCGTAATTCTAAATTGAACTTTGCGCTAAACGGTCTGGTTGATTCAAATGCACGATACAGGGAAAGTAGTGCAGACGAAAAGCCGGAGGTGCATAATCGCATATTCAAAAACGTGCTGACATGTAGAAAGATGATAATGTATACATATGTACAGATATACTCTCTACGGTTAGTTTCCGAACTGATAGAGCGCAGAAGGTGTATTATTGCTAATTCGAGGGCATCCGGTATACAGAAGAAGCAACTGAAGTGAAAAGAATTCATCTCATTCGTCTGACGAAATATAGACCAATTGGAATTATCAACCGTAGCACATGATAAGTATTTTGGAATAATACATATATTGGTACGATTCGATCGATGAAATGGAAGCATGAAATACGTCGTAGAGTATGAGTGGGGGTTGTTAATCTTATTGGAAATCGGTGATCCAGCTTTGAGTGCAGTAAGGCAAGTAGTAAAGTAATTGATATTTCAGAACCGAACTGTTTTATGTAGAATTAGGTTATGTTTATTATATTTATTAAGCTTGGTAAGTTTTGTTGGATTATAATATCAAACTATTCATCTGAAACAATCGCTTACTGTGGTCCCGAATCTCGATAAACATATCATATCCCGAAATGCTCCGGAAATTGTGCCATCCCACGTGTTGAGTCCATTTTATTAAAACAAGGCCCAGCAATTATTTTCGATCCGGAAAACAGGCAAAAACATTCACGTTTCATTACCACCAATCAACTTCCCTTAATTATGATGATGATACGAGACAACGCGGCATTATAGCAAAAGCCAACAACGGAACACACAATAGGATCGAATGAGTACGATTCTCTCCACCCTCTAGCTGGTTGTGGTGTTGGAACAGTTAAATACCCTCGAGTTAAACCAGCCGAGAACACGTCCGAAATTTTAATAAACAGACCACCTATTATCCAGAAACAATTTCAACATATCAACCAGTTCGGATGAAAAACCTCATCGCGCTCGGAATTAAATTTAATCCTTTTCCATTAGCATCCAATGGCGACAATTTCACTGATCGTTACCTCCTTTGCCAAATGCTCCCCGTGAGCAAATGAAAAATGGTCGCGTGTTAGGCACCGGAAAAAATGCCGCCAAATTTCCGATTCGCTTTTCCCACACGAGTCCAAAGTCAGTAGTAGATGAATACCTAAGCAGGTGGAAAGCGTTCCAGAAGACATTTCATGTCGTTCGTTGGTAGACGTTTGTCGTTGTTGAAATATTATCGTTATCTGTCATTTGAGAAGCAGCGTTCATTCATTACCGTGAAAATAGCAAGCGCTGTAACGTGGCTAATTGACACAGAGATCTGCATTCCAATAGATTTGCCGATTTGCATTGTAATTTGTGGAATGGCACATTATCTATGAAAGTGAACACATTGTGACTTTTAAGTTGACCTCGGGATACAATAGGTTTTGAACGGAATGCTTTAGGATTATAGCCTTTTGAAAATAAAGATGATGCAACATAAAACATTTGTGCTGAAACAAAAAATTTTTTTATCTGGAACTAAAAGAAAATCCTTTGATTTTTCGCATTTAGGGTGTGGATGCAATAGTTTAGACACATATATTCTTGCACCGTTTAGCTCAGAAAACTCCACAATTCTACCTCAGACTGGCATTTTGATCAGTCGATAGATGCTAGGAGAAAGACGGGGTACATTTTTAATCGTCATTGATCGTTTTAGACCAATAGTAAAGATGCTGTTAGAGCATTGTTCACAAACTTAATTTGAGAAGCTTCTATTCAATATAGTTGGTAACGACAAGATGACAAACAGTCGATATCGACTTGAATTTATTCGATGTTAACTTTTCGTCAACTTTATTTACTTTCTAAAAGCTATACTTTTGAGCAAATCGAGTAAATCTTACTCATAATGTGTTGTTTGAAACTAGCGTGTAATAATATAATCTTACCCTTCTTCCAAAGAAGGGTATTGCGATCACTCGAAAATCCGGACCCACAGGAGGTATGCGAAATGTCTGTGTGTTTATGTGCATGTGTCCGTCTATGTGTATGTCTGTGACACTCCTAAGTAAGGCGTGTTTTTCAGCAACCTCTGGACCAATTTTTTGGGGCTTCAAATGGAGAGTTGAAAAACTTCGAAGGAGGAGGCGACCGACCTCTGATCCACACAAGTTCCTACCTCATGCCTCCACGAAATACTGCCAGATGAAACATGGAGACACTGATTGGCGTAGCCAGGGCAATGTTGTCATTGTTACAATAGTGAAGTGAGGGAGTGCGACTAAAGATCATGTAACTGTAAATCATTGTGTTTACCCGTACCTGTTAATAATATCATATTATTTTCCATTATAATTTAATTAAAACTTTCAGCACGCTTTGGAATCAACTTTACATGTCAAAACCATTTAAGAGTCTGCAGCAACATGACAAGCATCAAAGGCTCAATTTGTTTTTCAGCATTTCAGCATAACATTTACTTTAAAATTGCACTACTGAACTTCAACTACTATATTCATAAAAGGCTGGCATGCGCTATAAACAGTATAGGATTAAGGTCTGTATCCGAAATAATCCGGACACCTCAAAACATGAATAAAACATAAATTTCGCATTATATTTCCGTCGTAGTTGTTTATTTCAGATTCATGGGATGTGTTTTAACAACTCGTGAAGACAAAACATAGTTATTCGGTATTTGCAGAAAATTTTTGAACTTTGCGCTTAGCTCCGTCCATTAGGGTTTGTACAGACTCTTCAGTAATCGTAGAAGCCGTCTTTGTCCAAATTTGCTGGAAGTGTTTGATGTATTTGATTCCTTGCTTTTTTCCAGAAAGCTTCCGCTTTATCAGAGCCCAATATCTTTCGATTGCTCGTTGTTCTGGGTAATTTGGTGGGTTTGAGGTTTTTGGTACAATGTTCACTTGATTTGCTTGGTACCACTCCATCACAGTTTAAGCATAGTGACATGATGCCAAATCGGGCCAGAACAAAGGTTTTTCTTTGTGACTTTTGATGAAGGGTAGCAATCGCTTCTGCAGACACTCTTTCTGATAGATCTCCTTGTTGATTGTGCCTGTAGTGACGAAAGATTTACTATTTTTGCCACACGTGCAAATTTCTTGCCACACAAAGTATTTTTTTTGGAAATTTCGATGCCTTCTTCGTTCTGAAATGCTCAGCTGTAGCATTTCTGGCCATAGCAGAATAAAAAGCCAGCCCTGGAAGCTGCTTGAAATTCTCCAGGACATAAGTTTCATCGTCCATAACAACGCATGAAAACTTCGTCAAATATTCTCAGTACAAACGTTGAGCCCGTGATTTTGCTGCCAAGTTCTGTTTGTCGTTGCGATTTGGAACTGTTTTTACTTTATACGAATTAAGTCCCAAACGTTGCACAGTGGGCATAATCAAAGCTGTAATCGGACTTATTTCATATCCGCTGGTATTTGTACATGAACTGATGTTTTTCTATAGCAAAAACGCCAATCAATCGATTGCCACTAATTTCATCCTGTGCAGAGCATTGGAAGTGGCTCATTTTGCCCCATTTCACCCTAATTCGGTGTGTTCGTTCAGTTTTTACTCCGATAACTACAATTGCCGCTGCAGTTTTCGCTTGAAAAGGGACATATCTTATGTGAAAAACTCTCAGGAATCGAATGGTGCCAGTTTCATGCTGTGCAGAGGTCGAAAAATAGTTTATTTCGCCTCATTTTACCCTAAAAGTGTGTTTTTTCAGTTTTTACTCCGATAACTACAATTGCCGCTATATTTTTTGCTTGAAAAGGAACATATCTTATGTGAAAAACTCTCAGGAATCGAATGGTGCCAGTTTCATGCTGTGCCGGGGTCGAAAAATGGTCTATTTCGCCCCATTTCACCCTAAACATGTGTTTTTCATCAGTTTTCACTACGATAACTACAATTGCCGCTATATTTTTTGCTTGAAAAGGAACATATCTTACGTAGAAAACACTGCAGTGCACTGGGAAATCAAATGGTGCCAGCTTAGCATGTTAATAGTTTTCAACTAAGATAGATATTAAAACACATAATTAGGCCCTTTCGGGCCTGCACGTAAAAGTGTATTGTTTGAATTTAACAATCACTGGCATCACTGGTCTTGGACTTAGAGTCTGTGACATCTTCGGATCTATCGCTCGACTCGGATTCAGTACTGTCATCACTGGTTTCGGACTCAGAGTCTGTGGCATCTTCGGGTTCATCGGTGTCGCTGTCCGCGTTCTGCATTCCTGTATTTTCGGCAAAATAAAATTTCTTTTTTCGCATAAATCCTTCACTTTCTTGAGATGCATGCTTGACATTTCGGCGTTTTGATTTTGCTTCCATGTGAGCCATTTTCGGATCAGACCACACTAACGACATGTGTATAATGTCCGTCAAATTGTCCTCGGGTGAAGTTTTCCGCGAAAGCTGTAGCCGGGCATGCTTATAGCGTTTATGACAACGTTCTCCTGATTGCTCGTCAATGAAGCTAAGTGGGTACGGCTGGAATTGAAACCAATACATTAGATATTTGTGTTGCTTTTGTGATATAAAATGTTTTCAGTTTTAGTTTGTATACTTACTAATCACTCAATCAATTCCGGCATATGACTATACTTGTGAAGAGATGGAGGAAGACGTGTCACAAACTCAAATTCTTTAGTCACAAGATTCTTTATGTTGTTGTAGAGATCTTTAACCTTTTGTGCATCTAAAATGTTCCACGACAGTGCCAAGCAGCTAATCAGTCGAATTTTCTCCACAAATTCTTTGTCGATTTCCAGGATCTGAGCAAAAGTGTATGGATCACTCAAGAGACGACGAGCCATGTTTCCATTGTTACTACTGCCGCTGCCTCCAATCTTTGGACGGTTAATGTTCACTTTAAATGCTCCTTCTAACGTATCAGAGATTTTGCGGACTTTTCCTCTCACAAGTTGTCTCCCTGTTTACCGACCTTTTTCTGTGCCGCAACGCGAATCAGCCACTCTACAACATTCAGCCGTGAATGGAAAAAGGAAGGCCCAACTTGCAGATCAGCACCAGGAACACACAAAGGACAGACGTGTGTGTTTCGGTTGTCCACGATAGCATTGGCCGCTTTTCCATCGACTTTAACGCGGACTTTTCCGTTCTGCTAATTCATGAAACAATAAAAAAAACTTCGAAGGAGGGGGCGACCGACCTCTGGTCCACACAAGTTCCTACCTCATGCCTCCACGAAATAATTAATGAAAATTTAATGTTCTTAAATATTTCGTGTAGACATATATACCAATGGGGTGCTCTCTTAGCTCAGTCGGTAAAGGCGCAGCTACAAAGCAACACCATGCTGGAGGTGGCTGGGTTCGATTCCCAGTTTGGCCTAGGAATTTTTCGTTAAGGAAAATTTCTCGGCTCCCTGGGCATAGCGTATGATTGTACTAATGCAAAAATGGTACGTGGCATCGAAAGCTCTTAGTTAATAACTGTGGAAGTGCATTTAGAACACTAAGTTGAGAGCAAGCAATAAGCTAATTGTGAAAGCAATAAGCTTGAAATGCTAAAGAAGAAGAAGATATATACCAATGAATCGATAACGATAGGTCGACTGTTTATCTCCACAACCTCATTATAGAGTGCTCTATACATCATCTTCGTGCGTTCTTCAATTTCTTTCGCCCAGGTCATCGATCTTGCATGACAAAAGGTGTCCGACTGTGGATTCGGATTGATCCACAGCTTTTGGTCATTTCCAGCTACCAACATCAACATCAGTAGCAGAGTCTACTCCGGCGGAAATATACAGTATGCAGTCGACTATTTCCCCATCAGAAGTAGCCGTCAATGCAGACATCCGTTCTGCCACTTCATCTAACTCCAATATTCTAGTAGTATCACTGCGTACCATGTCACGTAAAGCAACCTTGACTGATAAAGCTCCATCAACTTTCGTTGGACGTGAAATCTTCGGAATTATTGTTGTTCGATGATCCATGATATTTTTCCAAGTGGACAACAACTTTACTCCATGCATTTGTTTCGCAAACTTTTGTACAGCTATGTACTTCCGTTTGCTCAAACCGACACGTGTTTTTAGAAGCAAAGATTTTTCAACGGAAGCGTTCAGTTCCGGTTTTCCGGTGACTCGCAAAATCTGCTTTGCGTAATTCTCACCAGAAGTTATCAGGCCACGCAGAATATTGGCCATATTTGTCAGCAAACCACAATTTGCCAGTTTCTCTGCGGAACGCAGTAGTTTTTCAATAGGTTCGTTTTTTGTCAGCCGTTTGCTGTATTTATCTTAAGCACTTTCAGACAGATCTTCAAAACATCGACGTTTTGGACCACGAATGCCAGGCTTTTGAGGAGTTGTTAGGTCATCAGATGACTTCGTAGATCGCTGATCAATTGAAGTCTATAAAAATATTATGTGATGAGTATGTTTCTGTCAAGATCGGGTAGGTGTAAGAGTCATGGTAAGTGTACCACTTCGCACCATTACGCAATGGCGCTAGTAATGGCCATAATCTAGTTAATTTCCATAGGCCAAATAACTGGTACACTTTTAAGTATTGCCATGACTGGTACACCTACCCTATATACGTACGTTTCCACTCAGAACCCTTATTTCGAATGTTTGATTTAGCCAGTCGTTGTTTCTCTCATAAAAACGTTCCTTTCCATGCGCATTTACCCAGCGTCGAGTAAACTGTTTCACCCAAATCGTCGCATCTTTAGACACAGTTGACTCACAGCATACACCTCTCGCTATCAGAAGCTGCACTACTCGCTGCTTCTTGCGATTAGAGTTTAAGTAAATTTTCACAATCTCACTATTCAACATTTTGAAAAGAAAAATTTTGCTGCACATTCGAACTTCAATTTGAGTCAAATGACAGATGTTTATGAAAATTCACTTGGAGAACAAAGAAAATAGGTTACTTTGGTATGATTTTCATACGCAACATCCGCAACTGCTGCTGAAGATGTAACTTCAACTGAATCTGTTTATGTTTTGTAAATTCCACTATAAAATTATCGATGTATATTTGCAAATGTATAATCAAAAAATATGTAGACCTCTTTAACTGTGAAATTAAACTGGTTGAAAATTAAATCTACTAGATGGCACAGCATGAAACTGGTAACAAAAATAAAAATAGTGGCAGTAGTAGTTATCGGAGTAAACACTGAAAAGCACATGTTTAGGGTAAAATGGGGCTAAATAGACTATTTTTCGACCCCGGCACAGCATGAAACTGGCACCATTCGATTCCTCAGAGTTTTTCACATAAGATATGTCCCTTTTCAAGCGAAAAATACAGCAGCAATTGTAGTTATCGGAGTAAAAACTGAACGAACACACCGAATTAGGGTGAAATGGGGCAAAATGAGCCACTTCCAATGCTCTGCACAGGATGAAATTAGTGGCAATCGATTGATTGGCGTTTTTGCTATAGAAAAACATCAGTTCATTTACAAATACCAGCGGATTTGAAATAAGTCCGATTACAGCTTCGATTATGCCCACCGTGCGTTGTTTTGATTTTTGGACAAAGCCAGGCGACATCCCTATTTTACGAGCCACCGTTCGAATGGAGAGATTTGGGTTTTTCGTTAATATCCTTTTCACCTTTCGGTCCATGACAGGATCAGCGCGTCCAATGTTTTTGTCACTTCTCGGTTTCCTCTCCACCGTCAAACGTTCCGAAAATGATTTGAGCGCATCGTGAACAGTGGATTGAGGCAAATCCAATGTTTTTGCAAGGTCCCGTATTGACAAGTCAGGATTTGCCGTACGCCCGTACAAAATTCGCTCGCGCACTTGTTTTTTTTTTTCGTCGCCATCTTGAATACTAGACATGAAATGTTTACATCAATCATAGTCTTTTTCATCATAGACTCTCGGCTATACCACAGTAAAATTTTGAATTCCTACGTGCAATATTTCAAAAGTTACAATGATTTGAAGGTGTCCGGATTAATGTGGATACAGACCTTATATTTAAATATTTTGTTTAGTGGTATTATGATAAGTTAAGCCAATTTCTACAGTGTTCAAAAAATAAGGTGACTTTTTAATTTAAAAATTGCGCGTTTGAGATATTGTCCAAAAAAATTTTTTTTTACATTGGTAGGCTTGTTAGTGACATATATTTGGCATTTCATGACATTCCCTCCATAATTAGTTTATTTACGCTTGTGTTTTCTAAACGACCAAAAGTGATTTTGGCGATTTTTACAATGTCTGAATTTGTTGAGCAAAGAAGTGCCATTAAATTTTGTTTGCGGACCGATATTTCTGCTGTTGAAACGTTGAGGATGGTGCAGAAATCCTTCAGTGAGTCAGCTATGTCGAAAAAAAAAATGTTTATAAGTGGTACAATGACTTCAAAGGCGGTCGAGAACGCGATGAAGACTTGCAACGGCCAGGACGGCCATCGACGTCAACTGATGAGCAACACGTGAAGAAAATCAAAGAGTTAGTGTTTGAAAATCGTCGATTAACAATTAGAGACCTTGCCGATATGCTTGGCATCTCAATTGGATCGATTCAATCGATTTTTAAGGATCAATTGGGCCTCAGAGGAGTCAAATCGCGTTTGGTGCCGAAATCGCTCAATTTTTTTGAAAATCAACGCACTCGTTCTTCGTGAGTTTTTTTTTGCCGAAAATTCGACTCACATCGCTCCACAACCACCGATTCAGCTGATTTGGCTCCGTGTGACTTCTGACTGTTCCCAAAACTCAAAAGACCATTTCGAGGGCACCGTTTTGTATCGATTGAAGAGATTCAACGAGAATCGCTGCGTGCATTGAGGGGCATCCCGGAAGCCTACTATATGGCCTGCTTCGCGGATTGAAAAAAAAACGCTGGCATAAGTGCATTGCATCAGAGGGGGGCTACTTTGAAGGGGACGAAATAGATTTTGATGATTAAATAAAGATTTTTTGAAATATAACAAAAGTCACCTTATTTTACCTTATTACTCCAATAGCTATCTTTGAAATGTAACTAAAAAAGTATGAAGAAGATTCAACATGTCTGATAAAAATTATCTTTTATTGAAATTTTATCTTTGATATTTGGAATAATCTATTCTGTTTCCAGCTTTTCAAGGACTTACCTTACCATACCATACAAATCAGACTAAGGCCGGTGTGGCCTCTGCTGTACACAGAAGTTGTTTCCATTGTAATCAGTCCATAGCTGTACCTCGCCAGCCTCGCTGTCTGCGGAGGGTCCGCAGGTCGCCTTCTACTTGATCAATCCACCTTGCTCGTTGCGCGCCTCTTCTTCTTGTACCTGTCGGTTCGTTTTTGAGAACCATTTTCACAGAGTTGTCGTCCGACATTCTTACGACATGCCCAGCCCATCGTTGTCGACCGATTTTTGCGATGTGTACGATGGGAGGTTCTCCCAGCAACTGGTGCAATTCGTGGTTCATTCGCCTCCTCCACGTTCCGTCTTCCATCTGCACTCCACCGTAGATCGTACGCAGCACCTTCCGTTCAAAGACTCCAAGGTCGAGTTGGTCCTTCACTAGCAATGTCCATGTTTCGTGGCCGTAGAGAACTACCGGTCTAATTAATGTCTTGTAGATGGTCAACTTTGTGGTTCGGCGAACTTTGTTCGATCTTAGCGCCCTTCGGAGTCCAAGGTAGGCACGATTGCCAGCCATAATGCGCCTTTGTATTTCTCTGGTGGTGTCGTTATCGGCGGTCACCAATGAGCCCAGATACTCGAATTCGTCTACTACCTCGATTTCATCACCGTCGATCTGAACTTGTGCTAGGAGGCTAACATTTTCTTCTCGTGAGCCTCTTCCCTTCATGTATTTTGTTTTTAAAGCATTAATCACAAGCCCAATCCTACCAGCTTCAGCCTTAAGTCTGATGTACGTTTCCGCCATCGTCTCAAAGTTACGTGCTACGATATCAACGTCGTCGGCGAAGCCAAATACTTGGACAGACTTCCTGAAGATCGGGCCACTCGTATCAATTCCAGCTCTTTGAATCACACCCTCCAATGCAATGTTAAACAACAAACACGACAATCCATCACCTTGCCGTAACCCTCTCCGAGATTTGAAGGGACTCGAGGGCGTCCCTGATACTCGGACGACACACATCACTCGATCCATCGTTGCTTTGATCAACCGCGTCAGTTTTTCCGGAAATCCATATTCGTGCATGATTTGCCATTTTCAAGACTAATAGGATATTAATACATATCTTATTTTTTTAATTTTTTTTCAGTGACAATCCAGTGGATGTCAGATATATTTTGTACATATTACATGGTCAAGTAATTTGAATGTACATCATTCAAGTTTGAAAGTATTGTAAATAGCAGTTTTGTTTTTTATGATGTACAATTTTTTAGTGTGAGACAAGTAAGATCTTGTAAAGAACGAGTATACGCAGTTATAATTTTGATTCATATCATATTTGATCAGATTATAAAAGAATATGAGTCCTATACGAATAACAAGCAGTGAAAGATGAGTTTGAAAGTTTTATTCTTTGAATATATGATACAAAATAGAGACTGGTATGCTATTATGGTTTTCTATTTAAATTCTAAGCAACTATTTTACTAGGAACAGTGGAAATTTATCTCGGCACATTCACAAGCATAAATAAAATCTAAAATAAATTTGTTAATTGAAACTAAGCTTCATTATAAACATGAAATTTACTACAAAAGTTCGTATCAATGGACGCAGTAGTGTTTGAATCCCCAACAACAACAAAAACATGGAATTTCTTAAATTTTGTATCTTAACATTTTTTAAAAATCATCATTTATGCTAAAAAATGCCACTGTTTCTAAAACAACTATATTGGGTGGTAGTCTAAGGCAGTCGAAGGATTTGTTGACTTTCCAAGGGTTCGTGGAGTCACCAGTCCCTTGTCATGTGTAGACACGTGGCCTTCTGGCCGTAGTCTTCCGAAGGTTCTTATTGAGATCTACTGGCCCTGCTACAACAAGCCATCGCGTAGGCTATTTTCTCGGGGCAACCGGCTGAAGATAGTCCTGCAGACATAGGTAATCCTTGCACTGATGGTGGGTTCTTTTCACATAATCACAACCACTGGACAAATTTGCTTTGAAACAAACGCCAAAAGGATTGTATAGAGGTCCCATTCAACGCTATTTCATGTATTTTGAATCGGTTCCGAAAATATCTCAGGAATATGGTTCAGTGAATATGGGGCTTTTATTTATAATGGGCCGTAATCACGTTATATATAACCTATAAGGAAATTAATAGTAGGCATAATGGTTGTTGTAGTCTCACCCAGGCGTGTTCCAGGTATCCCACGAGAAGTGGCCAATTCCTGATACCAATCAAAACCCATTATGCGACACCACATATCACGTAATAATTCAAAAAGGTGGTTATATCAAGTATCAAGGATGTTTCAGGGTACCTCACTGTCCATGGTAGTAAGTTCATGTAACCACCAACACCATCACTACTAGGTAAACGCGTTTATGTTGTTTTTGGGGGATTTTTTATCCTTTTAAAATTTTAATAAAATATCTGTTGGGGGGTGTTTTTATGTGAAAAAGGTGTGGGGGGGGGTGTGGGCAAAAAAACGGGTGTTTTGGTGCGTGTTTGCGCGAAAAAAGGGGGGAAAAACCTGGTTGTGTGTTGTAGATGAAATAATTTGCGGGTTTTTTTGGGTTGTTTGTTGGGGGGGGGGGGGGGGGGTGGTAAAAAAAAAAAAAATAGGGTAACGGGATGTAATGTCAGCCTAGCTCCTTCATTCGGCCTATGTACCAAAAATGTCATTAATTCGGCGATAATCGGCAAAATTATGTTCCTATCAGGATGACCGATTTATTTCAAAGCAATAGAGACATTATTGATCAATCAATAGTTGTTCACTTCCGCGTAATTTTCGATTTCCTCAACTTTTTAGACAACGTGACTTTACTGGTTAAGCTGAACAGAATATCTACATGATCTTCGAATGATCTACATTTGCAGAAATTGAACATATAAACCAAATAATGCAGCCAAGATGTACAGAAAACAGTCACACGTTATAAACAAACAGGCCACATAGGTTAAATAACAATGTTTTAACAAGAAAACCATGGACCCAAAGTTAGGAACATATTTTTTTCCCCGTTCCCAACTATGGCCTGTTGTATGGAAAGCGTAGTAAAAATGTAGTTATTGGTAAAATTTACAATAAAAATGTCTGAGTTTCAGTTCAAAGTTTTTCATATGCCTCATCTTAACATAAACTAAAGGAACAAAATCTGTATAGGGTGAATTATCATGTTTTGATTATCAAATGGTCGCTAAATCATATGTGAAAATCACTTAAGTGTTTCTTAGCAGTTTTAGTATAGTTTGATTTATGAAATTGTTTGTTGGGATTAGCGAATACAGCTGGAAACGCATTGAATCAGAAAATCAGAAAAAAAATCGCATGAAGACAACATTTAATAACAAATTTGTCGAATGGGACGAACTTGCATCCATGAATAGACCCAATTTGGTGCTTATAGACCGACATTAAATCCATATCCCTCGAAAGTTTCTGACTTAATAAAATGAGTTGTGTAACTTTTCGTGATACATACTACCAAATGGCAAATTGAACATATCTAAGCAAGTGTATAACTAGTTCAATATCGCTTCCAGCTCAAATACTTTATGAGTTATAATAAAAAATGTAATCGATTGTTGCATATTAGGCTGAGTCAAGGGACACATACCCTATGTTTTCAATGTCCAAAATAGGTGCCATAGGTTTCTAACTGGCTTATGGTTGTTCCGATACGAAAGGTGAGAGTGATGCAGATTTTCCGACCGTGATGAAGAACGATGTGCAACCACAACCGATCGTAGCAGTCGCACCGGGGCTAAGTTTATTTCCAAACGGACATCGGAGAAAGTCAAGCGCTAGGAAAATAAACGAATATCTGACCGAAATCCTATTTTAAAGAACTGTGGATGCAAGTCAATATGTTGCTGAAAAATTGGACGTGACAGACGGTCAGAGCTCAACATCTGGTTTTGGGGCTTGTCGGGAACGAAACAACAGCCGTTAGCAGTTTATTAATCGTAGCCCTGTAAAACGACGGGACAGACAGGTAAATCATATGACTAAGCACTTTTGGAGACAGTCCGTTGGATATATGTTGCGCATTTAATGTGTTCAACATTTGGTTATGGTAATAAAAGTAGGTTTGTATTTGCATAGTAACAACCAATATCTAATGAAGGTAATCTATATTATTGGCATCTTCAATTTCATAAAGATGGTGCACCGATAAAAAAAAAAAAGATAGAAAATATCCCTAGTGGCATACTTGTTGCACGTCAGCTAGTTGCTTGCAACATATTTTAGACAAAATCAAGTTACCGCAACCATTTTTAACGGGTGTGTGCTGCTTGGGATACCAGGTCGATACAAGAAATTCTGCTCTACTCATCAACAAACTCGCATTATCGCCGCATTATCACCGCACGAACTTCATCTGCGGTTGTACCTGTTGGCCCGAAAATGTTCAATTCATTTATTGAGCGTAAGTTGTCGAAAAAGAAAGAATCTCGCAGCTATAGTTTCTTTTGTAAAATGTTTTTCCTTAACTTCACTCAACTGGGACACGAAGAATGCAAGCGTTGCCATGCTAATAAAATCCATGAAACTCAAACAGGACACTCTAATAGGTAAGACAAAGAACAACGTGTAATGGAAAGAATCTTTTACAAATTAATCTTCTTTCTACCATCTTTGCTCCCAAAGATAAAATACAAATTATCACATCATTTAACTCAGGATGCGTTTGGTACGGGAGGCCCACGCTTTCTTCCTATCCTTGATTCGAAGTAGTAGAGCGATGTCAGACACTCTTTCTGAGTCCGCTCTATTTTATGGAATCCTCTCTGCGGCACATGCTACGCAGCTAGCCTGGCCGGTGAAAAGAAAAATGATGTGTTCAAGAATTCTTCATTTTCCAGAATGCTTTCAAGAATTGGCTGCGTTAGTGCGAGGTTAAATTAGTTTAGATTAGTTATCTTGGTAATACGTATCAACTAGGAGGGAAAAATTGAGGGCATATCTAAGGGGAGCTTCTGATTAGTTTTTTTTTTGTGAGAGGTTGACAAGGATCATTTTACCCCCGAAACTAAAATGACCATCACTATGGAATTATCCAACCGATTTGGTATATTGAAGCAGCTTTAGATTCAAAATCTCAACGAATTTCTCAAATCAGTTTTGTATGGCCGATGGACAGCATTCGTGTCCAGAAAAACTGGATGTCCGGACCCGTGTTCCAAAAATCGTATACTTATGGACTGCATCGTTAATTATGAGTACACCTTTGAGGTTCCGTATGAAAAAGACTATGACTTATTTGTCCAGCTGTTTAGTGTCAATGTGTTGCTTGCCGTGTAAACAAACGAACACCTTCATTAAAAGTTAAAGTTTTACTTCAAGCGGAAAAATGCGAGGTCTTAAGAAAGAAAGGCGAAAATCGATTGTTACCAAGTACTGCACTGAAAAGGGATTGTCGCTGATAAAATTAGCAAAATAAGAAGGTGTTAGTGTTTGTGTGGTCCAAAATGCGATCAACCATTTTGTTATACACAACAAGTTGAAAGACTTACCTGGCCGTGGTAGAAAAACCTGTGCGTCAAACAAATTTGCAAAGTTTTTGAAGGAAACAAGGAGGTATCTATCAGAGATTGCGCAAACAAGTGTGGAACGACGATTGGAATGGTCCAACGCGCAAATTCTCTGAAGACGTACCGGAAACAACAATGTCCGAAACGCAGCCAAATTCAGGCGGATTTCGTGAAAACTCGGGCTCGGAAGCTGTACGACGCCGTTTTGAGCAAAAATGACGTGTGCATTATCATGGATGACGAGACGTACGTCAAATTGGACTACAGGGTACTTCCAGGGACACAATTTTACACCGTGAAGCGTGGAATGGATGTCCCAAATTCGGAGAAATCGATTTTTTGCGAAAAATTGGGAGAAAAGGTGTTGGTTTGGCAAGCAATTTGCCAGTGCGATATAAAATCGACACCTTTTTAATTACCGCAAATTTAAACGCTAATATGTACCGGAAGGAATGCCTGCAGAAACGAATTCTGCCACTAATCCGAAAACACAGAGGTTCGACACTGTTTTGGCCTGATTTGGCATCTTGTCACTATGCGCGTGCCACCTTGGACTGGTATGAAGATCACGTAATTTGGTCATGTGCTGAGCGTAATTTGGTCGTGGAGTCAGATCTAAGTTTTATGATTCCCTTCGTGTTCGAGGTAGACAACCCAATGTACTGGTTCGAGACATCTTGGCTGCACGCGATCTGGGGTTCATGAAATTTATTTACGTGTTTTTGATTCAAATTAGTATTGTTGTTTGTGGTTTGATTAACTTATGTGTTTAGTTCTAATTATTTTTGTTTTTTTCTATCGAAAATAAAAGTAACATAGTTTTAAATAGACGATTAAGAATTAAAAATATGTGTGTTATGTAAACCATACTTAAATTCCCTCCCGGTAAATTGTTCTCCTATGGGTATTGTTTAACCTCGAGAAGACCGCAAGTAATCGGTTTAAATCGAACTTCTAAGATAACTGATGTATATAAACATTAAAATTTGGCTCTGTGAAGTTGATTCGATTGAGCCAGAACAAATAAATGAACTTGTTAAAAAAAACACAGCAGGATCCCACATAATCATAGAACGGTTTTTTTTCTCCACCAACTCACCGTCTAGAATTTCAATTTTAACATCGTCATTTCGGAGCTCATCCTACTTTGATTTCCATTCCTTCTCTGATGCTATTTTCCGAATTCGGCTCAGTAGTGGGACGCGGCACTTACTCGCTGTACCCATTTGTTTATGCATCCACTGACGGCTGCATTCGAGCAGTGGCAATTCACGGTAAGTGGTGCATAAATTGAACTGAAAATTTGTCCTCCGAAATACATGGCTTGTTTGTGCTGTAATGGAATTTAAACAATGTGTGCTCTTTTTTTTTTTTGGGTTACACTCTCTGATGTCCACCAACCATTCGCTTAATGGTCTCGATGCACTCGAATTTCTGGATCGTTTGGTAATTTGGTGGAACAAATAAATGAGATTACTGAAACCTGAACGCTGCCTGTGTCTGGGAACAATCTCTTTTATGGAATGTTAATTGTTGTTCGTTTAATGAAATTTTGTCGAAAACCGTTTGCGACATTCTTCGATTTATTGCTTTAGTAGCCTGACTTTTGCTCCGCAGCAACAACAAAAAATCTTTCATTCCATTTTGTTGAAATGCTCTACTTCTCAGCACTCCACACGCAGTCATTTACAAGGCCATATCCAGACTTCATTGATTAGACAAATTGAATCAGATATCCTCTTGGTGAAACGAACGGAAAACATGGACTGCCATCAATTTTCATTTACTGATTTGACATGCCCAGCAAAGTGTCAATGCTCCATCTTCTGCGTCATGTGACCAAGAAAATACGGCCAGCTTTGGGGTGGCAATGATAAACTTTCCATCGAGTTCCTTCCACTATCACGATAAGCCATCACGGCCTATTTTATAGGGAGGGGTGGAAAAGTGACTTTCGTGGTGGTCTTACTGGGATACCATCCAGGCACAACCAGCGGCAAAACTGACAACATTTATTTTCCTCTTTGTGTTCCATTTAACAGCCCACGTCTTGTTATCATCAGAGGAATGTTTAACAGATAAAGGTAAAGCAGGATGGAAACGATGCGATAGTTCCGGGTTTGGATGCTAAGGAAAGCTATTTTCTCTTGTTTTCCTTTCAACAGACCACATATTCGTTCTTTGTTTCTTCCTCGAGAATGTATGTTACTCTAAGGGTATACGCTAGAAGGGCATAGACAAACGTAAGGTTAAAATGAAGGAAACTGTAATTGTCAAATGGGAATCTGAAGTTGACTGTTCAAATAAAATTCCGGGACAGTTAGACATAATTCACCCATTGAATCGACCATCTTTAAACTTCTATGAAACCAAATAAATCATGTTATTCAACTCATTCCACGTTCGTTCTATTTAGTTCTATTACCATATCCAAATGTCCGTGCCTTTCTCTAAACACTACTCATAAGATCTTGTACCACATTTGAACTAACTGTTGTATGTGTACATGTCCGTTCTTATTCCCGGCTTCAAATAGTGAGTTAACGACCTGGAAGGAGGGTGTGGTCGACCTCCGGTCCTTACAAGTTCCTATCACAAAACACTGCCAGTTGAAACATGGTGACGCTGGTTGGTGTAGCCTGGACAATGTTGTCAATAGCAGTACATTGTATGATTTCCATTCCCATTATTTAACAATTTCAGTACGCTAGACTGTTCAACAGTTTAAAAAAATGAGCAAACTCCAAATGGCAATGAAAAAAAAAACTACAAAGATAAGTCAAAGGAACATATTTTCTTCAGATCTTACGTTTATAAAGCCTTCTACAATAATTCTTCGATAGCCATGGTCGATGAGAAGAAGGATTTCAGCATGTGTTTTAGCATTTTTGTGGCCTTGACGATCAGCTGCTTCTCAAATTCGGCCATGCAATTATCGAAGTAGATCCTCCGTTTGAAGTTCGCCAAACAAATTTCTATCGGCAGCAGGGTAAATGCACCCATTTTTTTTAGGAAATGCTCCTTAAACTTTGGAAAAATGCTCCTTTGATGCGTTTGCCCGGTATAATGCAATCGGAGGTATTTACCTTCTGGTTAGCGCTTGCCGGTTGTTTTGACGGGTCTTAAGTTTCTTCAAGATTGTATAGCGGGGCTTCACTCTGCAATCTTCAAGGTAGTTTTGACGGGTTTAAATTTCATTTTGACGAGTCTTAATTTCATTTTGAAGAGTCTTAATTTTGTTTTGACGAATCTTAAATTCAGAAACTTAAAACCCGTCAAAACTATACAATCTTGAAGAAACTGAAGACCCGTCAAAACACCCGGCAAGCGCTAACCAGAAGGTTAATACCTCCGATTGCATTATACCGGGCAAACGCATCTAAGGAGCATTTTTCCAAAGTTTAAGGAGAATTTCCCCAAAAAGAAGGGTGCATTTACCCTTTGCCATTTCTATCGGTCACACCTGGGGGACGTAGGGCGGGTTTTTGTTTATTTCTTTTTTTCTAAATGTTCAATTTTGTTTATTGCACATTTTAAAAACATATTCAACAAGGATGTATCATATTCACAAGCTATAAAGAATTCTAGCTCGTTAACATTGATTCTACCGTTAACTTTATTTGCAAATCTATATACAGTGTGTCTCACAATAGGTGTCACCTTTTTTCAGTCTTGTTTTATTTCAGCTAGGTAATTTTAACAGCGGAATTGATTATACCCGTTTTGAGTGTATTCTTTTGACAACTGATCGCTGAAGAGAAATAAGCGATTCCGTTTGTTTATATTTATCAGCTATCATGGAAGCCATACGGGAGCAAGTTTCAAAATTACATTTGCAAAAGCTTAGACCGTGATAGATATTAAATAGCTTTAAGCAGCTCAGAGTGAGTAAGCGTTTTGTTTTTCGTACCTTTAAACGGTTCAAGGAAACCGTTCAATATCCATACTCAACACAAAGGAGGTGAAATTTGTTAGAAGCAAATAATTTCCCATCAACATGAGAGGCTCTTGGAGTGGACAGTTATTTGTTGCTAGAACTAAGAGAAACGAAGAGAAAGTATTGACAGTTCCGTTTAGCGTAACGGCAGGCTATGGAAATTGAAAGATACAAGTTGAAAACGAGCGGAGGGCATAGGAAGGTAGTGTAAGGAGGTGCCAGACGAACTACCAGAACGAAGAAAAAGATCAAATGTGTGAGGGAGCGCATAAGACGTAATCTGGCCGAATCTGGCCGTACATTCAGCAAACAATTTCAAATGTCCCCTGCTTCAATGAACAGGCTCCTCAGATATGACCTGGAATGCAAGCCGTACAAGTAAAAATGTGTATGGCAAAAGTCTTGCCAATATTCCAAGAGATAAACTAGCTGTAGAACGCTATCAGAATGTATCCAAAATCATGGTATGGGGCGCCGTTTCACGAAAAGGAAAACTTCCTCTTCTTTTCATAGAACCTAATGAAAAAATCAACACTATATATAACAACAAACAGGTTTGGAAGAACCATCTGCTTCCTCATGCTTAAACGCTGTATGGGAATATACCATATTGTTTCCAAGAGGACTCAGCTCCAGCTCGCAAGGCAAAGACGACACAAGCGTGGTGCGCGGAAAATTTTCCCGATTTCATCATAAGCGAAGAATGACCTGCATCTTTACCGGATCTCAACCCACTTGACTACTTTGTTTGGGGTTAAATGTATCAACATATAAGCCCTACGAAAGGGCATACTTAATATCGATTCAAGAAACGTTTGGTTGATATTTGGGACCAAATTCCTCGAAAAATCGTACATGCCAGCTGCGATGGATCTACAAAGCGTATGCGCAAAGTTATCAAGGAAAAGGGCGAGAGATTCTAACTGGCTAATTTCTATAACATGTATCTTTCAAATGAACATATATGCTATGATCTGGTTGATATGTTAGGCTGAGATCCCATTTTATTTTGGTGACACCTATTGTGAGACACCTTGTATATATAAAAATGAATGTCTGTATGTATTTCTGACCCTCATAGACTTGGAAACTACTGAACCGGTCGACGTAAAAATTTGTATGCAGGTGTTCTTGAGGCTGGAGAAGGTTCTTATGCCAGTTTGAGTCCCCTCCCTCCTCTGGAAAGCGGGCCTCTCATACAAATGAAACACAATTTTTTTGCATAATTCGAGAACTAATCAAGCTAATGGAACCATATGTGGCATGTGGGGTGTTTTAAAGGCAATGATTGTATGGTGGTTGGAGAACTCACCGTCTGGCAGGGGGGCTCTCATGCAAATGAAACACAAATTTCAACCAAACATGAGAATTATCGAGGTAACTTAAACACAAAATGTGTATTTTTTGGGTAAGAAGAATGTTCTGAAGTTTGAACCCCTTCTTAATCAAGAAAAAAAAAATCATCCGAACAATGATCATAGACGTGCCACTTCTATTAAATTTTCATTCATTTAGTTGCAAGCGTAGCAGCGCTCGCACCGGGTCCAGCTAGTATTATATATATTGTGAAAAGTTTGAGGATTTTCTTTCGTCAATCAAACGTCTTATCAAACGTCAGTCTTCGCCATCCTCCAAGTATCATTGTTATCTTCTGCTGTACCAAAGCCCATGTATGTGCTACACGAGGGCAATCACTAAACTTGTTTTGGAGCGTTTCTGTTGTAGCATTACAATACAAACAATTCTCTCCGTCCGCTTGTTTGATAGTTCTCATAAGTTTTTGGTGCTCAATTTTCTCATTCACTAACAAATATAGGCTGCTGCAATGGTACGATGTAAACTGTTTCGTAGCGATGTTTTTCAAAATACGTTTCCAATTGAATCCTGGATTTTTCCTTTCGATCCGTGGAATTCCTTTCCGTTCTAAAAGGAATCGATGTATCCGATCGCTGTCATGTCATATCATTACTCCAGTGGCACAGGTTCATCATCACGCCTAAAGTGGTTCAAAAAATCTTAAATGTCAGTTTCATGCTACAGGGTGTTTCGATCAAAATTTGGTCGACTTAATCTTGACGCGTTTCCCTTCGTCGTGCATTAACATTTTTTGCACACCCCTCATTTTGAAGATGTGTGCGTGTAGCATCATGCCTTTATTTTGATTTTGAGATGAAAAATGTCGTCGAAGGAAGAGAAGCAAGGCATCAAAATTTTAAACATGCATAGCATAGCATAGCATAGCATAGCATAGAACATTTGCACAAAGCGTGGGGGAAGTCACCGAGATAAGCCTATCCACTTCCACTCAACATTTCACCAAAAATGTAAAGTGTCGTAGACCCGCTTATCTCTGCGCACCTGGCCACGTTCCTACAACTGTTTGAAAAATTGATAATTGTCTTTACATCTATTGCCGAATGCGCTGGGAACCCAAACAACCTTCATAGACGTTCAAGAGATAAAAAATTGGCGAATTTAAAAATTTTATTTGTAGAATGGTTATATGTAAACAATATTGCAATATGGTTGTGAAAAAAATAATATGTTGAAATTACTAATAATGACAGGCATATGATATACAGGGAAATGATATATGATAATAATATACAGTTTGGTGTCTCTTTAGAGCTCAAAGTCAATAGGAGAACATAATATGCGTATGTACAAAATATATCCAACGTCCACTGGATTGTTACTGAAAAAAATAATAATTAGAATAGTATTAATATCCTAATAGTCCTGGAAAAGCTGAAAACAGATAGATCATTCCAAATAACAATGAAAGTCTTTTTTATAAGACATGTGGTTGAAAATTTTCTTTATACTGCCCTAGTTACATTTCAAAGATAGAAATTGGAGCGATCGAAGAGCCCTGTTTGATGATTTCTGAAATAAATGGCTTATCTTACCATAATACTACCAAATAAAATATTTAGATATAATCATATACTGCTTATAAGCGCATGCCAGTCTTTTATGAATATAGTAGTTGAAATTCAGAAGTGCAATTTCAAAGTAAATGTTATGCTGAAATGCTGAAAAATAAATTGAGCCTTTGATGCCCGTCATGTTGCTCCAGGGTCTTACATGGTTTTAGAATGCAAAGGTGATTCCAAAGCGTGCTGAAATTGTTAATAACATGAGATTGTAAAATTTATAATATGATTTAAAGCTACATGATCTTCAGTCGCACCCCCTCACTTCACTATTGTCAGATTGACAACATTGCCCAGGGTACGACAACCAGAACCTCCATGTTTCAGCTGGCAGTCTTTTGTGATCATTTGACTCGTGGAGGCGTGAGGTAGGAACTTATAAGGACGAGAGGTCGGTTGCACCCTCCTTCGAATGCATGACGAAAATCCAAACTAAGGAGTGTATCGAAAATAAGCTGTCCACAAACTTTCTTTCAAATTATGTTGAAAACCGATATTTTATTCATACAAAAAATTGATCCTTTATTGTACGAGGTTAAACTAGAACATAATGAAGACCGGATGAAATTTAAGTTATTCCTTCACGAATTTTCGAACTTTGGATCTTTTGAACTCCTGCATGTTCCCAGCTGCCTTACCAGTCTTCTTGAAAACCCTCTTCACGATTGCCCAGTAACGTTCGATGGGTCAAAGCTGAGGGCAATTTGGTGGATTGATATTTTTATCAACGAAATCTATACCCTTTCCGCAAGCCAATTGAGAGTGGTTTTGGCATAGTGAGCCGACGCTAAATCCGGCTTAAACAGTGGTGGTGTACTATGCTTCTTATATAAAGGCAACAATCTCTTCTGGAGACACTCAGATCGATAAATTTCGGCATTTAAAGTTCCGGTAGTGTAAAAAATGGTTGACTTCAAACCACAGGAACATATTGCTTGCCATACCAGTACCTTTCGACCGAATTTCTCCACTTGAATCGACCTGTCCGCATCGCTCACATCCTCCTCGAAGACGGCAGTATAGTATTGTGGACCTGGAAGGGTTTTTGAGTCCTCCTTTACATAGGTCTCATCGTCCATCAAAAACGCATGCATCCGGACGCTGCAAAAGACGCGAATACAATTTCCGGGCCCTTGTTGCTGCTCGCTTCTTCTGTTCTGCACTTTGTTTCGAGATTTTCTGCTTCTTGTAGGTCTTCAGGTGGTTTCGCCTCTTGATACGCTGGATTATTCCGACACTCGTTCCTGCTTTTTTGGCCAAATCACGTGTTGACATTGATTTGTTCTTCATGATTAGAGATACTACTTTCTGCTCCAGTTTCGGGTTGGAAGAACCGAGTTTTCTGCCTCTTCCTGGTAGCTCATCCAAAGAATAGTGTTCCCCAAACTTATTAATGATGGTTTTAACACTCGCATGATGAATTTCAAACTGCTTCGCCAATTTTCGCATAGTAATACCCTTCTCACTTAGCCATGTGTTCAGAACCTTAATTTTTACTTCCTTTTCAATACGCGACAGTTTGAAAACGCAGAATTTGAACCGCACAAACAAGTAAACAAAAGAAAGCTGACAGTCAAACGCACAGCATGCAGTGTTCAGAGCATAAAAAACCATCACAAATACATGCGTACAACGCAAATGTATGTGGATAGCTTATATTCGATACACTCCTTACTCTCACGCCAAGTTGGCGAAATTGTTGTGGCTAAATCAACTGTTACCAACGTATTAAAAGAACGTTTTGGGGGGGCGGGGAAGGGGGGGGGGGGGGAAAAAAAACAAGAAGAAGCAGGGGGGACAAAAAAGAGGGCCGCTGGGTGGCGGGGGGGCCACCTCTCCCCGTGCGGGGGGGGGGGGGGGGGGGGGGGGGGGGGGGGGGCTGGGGGGGGGGAGGGAAAAAAAAAGGGGGGGGGGGTGTAGTTAGGGGACTTAGGGGACTCAAAATCGCGAAAATAAAAAAAAAAAAAGGACGAAAGAACGAGGGCGTACACGACGATGCTGACGAAGTTTGATTGCGTGGTACAGAACAATGAAACTTACGTCAAGGCAGACTTTAAACAGCTTCCTGGACAGGAATTTTACACGGCAACCGGACGGGGAAAGGTGGCAGATATTTTCAAGCACATTAAATAGTCAAAGTTCGCGAAGAAATATCTGGCGTGGCAAGCCCTCTGTACCTGTGGCTTGAAGAGCAACGTTTACATTGTGACCGGAACCGTCAACCAGGAAATTTATCTGAGCGAGTGCCTACAAAAACGTCTACTGCTTTTCCTGAAGCGACACAATTGTTCCGTTCTTCTTTGGCTGGATTTGGCATCTTGCCATTACGGAAAAAAATCACGGAGTGGTATGCTGCCAACAACTGTCAAGCGGAACCTTAAGAAGACTCAAAAAGCTGTGAGCGAGAAACAGTTTAAGGCAAACTGGCGTTCTGCGGCAAAAAAAGTGGACAAAGAGACTGTACAAAATCTTATGGCAGGTGTTAAACAAGAGGCCTGGCAATTCACATGCGGTAAAAAGGAAGCTTAGGAAGGAATATTTCTCCTGTATTCTGAATTAACTGAACTTGATAAAAAAAAATAATTTGATTTATTAATAAAAACTTTGATCGACATTACTGTTTGACCAAATTTTGATCGGAAAACCCTTTAAACGACATTAATTCGCCAAATTTCTTGGAGGTACGTTCATACGAGATTTTATAGCCTTGGATCCAAGCAAAGCTATGAAAATACGTAAAACTAACGCATGACATCAAACGATTAAGATCAAAGATTGGACAAAAGTGGTGAAAATGGTGGGAAGTGCAACTTAGTAGTAACTTGTAGCTCATGTTTGAGGATAATTGAGAAGTCTCGGTTATGATTGAAAATTTTAATTGATGAAGAGAAAACAATTATGTGAAACGTATTTGTCAATCAAAATCATTGAAATACAGAAAAAAAGGACTTCTTCATTATGTTGAAAATAGAAAAGACTTAACTCAGGATTCCGACACAAGAGTAAGTGCTTACGTCCCAACCGACAGAAAAGCTCTCACGCAAGAAAAGGCACTTCACCACTTTTGGAGCCTGGATTCAACTAGAAAATGCCTATGTTCCAGCTCAAAAAAAGCGGACAACAAAAGAGTGAATTAACATTCTTAGCTTCGTGACCCCCAACGACTCATTCGTCTTAAAACTTATCTCATATCAAAGCAAATCTACATATGTTTTCTCACCTTCCGCACAATCCCATCCAATTTCCAACTCCAGATGTCTATGAAGGAAGCGTATGTTCTCGGTATCTTCTTATGTAGACATCTAATCAACACGTACCTCCCATCCCTGCTCTTCAGAAGAACCTGGCCAGCTCGTCTGGCGCTTCCATCGCCTCTACAACAGCCATTCTAGGAGAGTTTATGGTCGTAAAATGCTATGCTAAGCTATGCACTGTTTCCACTACAATAGTTTATTTCTGCGCAGCGTTTGCTCCTGGTGTCGGTTACTACTGAAGGCAACTACTGCTGTAACTGCTAGTGTTTATTGCTTCTCCTCTTTTGAGTTCCTAACATGGTTGTGGTTGGATGAACTATTCTCACGTAAGGGTTTGATACTTATAAAGACTGGACTCGGAAAAAGGAGACACACAAAAATGATCACCAAAATTTCATTTTTAATCGGATACTTCTCAAATTTTCAGGGATTGAATAACTATATATTGACTATGTTTTGGCCTAATTTATTCATTGAATTTCCTCCCCCAAGCTGAATGCTCGTACATTTCTCTTAACACTTCTCATGAGATCTTTGTTCGAGGCTTTGTCCATCTTCCTTACACAATTTTTCCCAGTTTTTCTTCAAAGCTTCATCGGTTTTGAATGTTTTTTCGCTTTTCTTCGACTTCTTCTTCATTATCGCCCAAAACTTTTCGATCGGACGAAGTTCTTTGGGACCACATAAACGCCCTTCGCTTCGTACCAATCCATTACAGGCTTGGCGTAATGGCACGAAGCGAGATCCAACCAGAACAGCGTGGGACCACGGAGAGAGCGGAGGAAGGGCAGCAAGCGCTTCTGCAAGCATTCCTCTCGATAAATCTGCCCGTTTATGGTGCCGGTTGTAACGAACGGCTTGCTGTACCGTCCGCATTCGCAGATTGCCTGCCACAACAGGTACTTCTTCGCGAATTTGTCCATCTTTCTCTTCCGGAACTTTTCCGGACCTCCATGCGGCACGTACCGACAAAAAACTCGAGGCCGGAGATTTGTTTGGTGTCCGCCTTGATATATGTCTTGTCGTCCATGACGAGACAGCCTGGTTTGACCAGCCACTCACGGTACAGCTTCTGCGCACGCCATTTTTTCCACCGTGTTTTGCTTGTCAGTCCGGTTTGGCGCCTTCCTGACCTTAAAAACACGTAGACGCTATGGTCTGCTGGACGAACCACTTCGACGAATTGACCTTTTTGGCCACGTCTCGAGCCACGGTGGAAAGGTTCGGGTTATTCTTAAAGTACTGCCTTATCTTCCGCGCCTTCTCTGGGTATTCCGTTTTCGGTTTTCGGACGCTTCCAGCGCGCCGCTTGATGGTCTTTGTCTCCTAAAACATCTTAGCAATGCGTAACACGGTGGAATGGTGGATTCCAAGCCTTTGCCGATCTTCTGCTTGTAGCTCTTCTTGTTTCGAATGCATCTTGTAGCTCTTCTTGTTTCGAATGCATCTTGAAAACTACTTGATAAATCGCAATAATATTTTGCACTTATGAACATAACACTAAGCTAGTATTACTCAAAATTTGTTAATTTTTACCCACGCGATAAAAAGTTACACCCAAAACAAAGTGTCGCATTTTTTCCGAGTCCAATCTTTACGCTCGCGACCCGACCGAACGCCAATCACACCCGCCGATGTAACGACAAAGTTTTTCTTCAGCTTATTCTTCTTTGTGGAACATACCACAAACTAATTGCGTCGCAGGAAACTTCTGTGAGCTTTTGTTTGCTGACACTTTGTAAGAGACAAAGTTCGATGTCCCAGAGCCAACGGAAGCGAAAAATCTTTAAATTTGCCAATAAATTCATTGGTTTGGTATGCGATTTGTACGTGCGAGATGTGAAGAGCTCCATTCGTGACAACTTCAACTATGAATGACCAAGTGTACTTAAAGGTATGTCTGCAAAAACTTTTCCTTCTGTTAGCTGAGGTCACAAGAGCCCACGTGTTATTTTTTGCCTGACTGGCCACCTTTTTTTTGCGTCATGCCTCTAATCAAAACAGGTGCTGGAATGGGACAAAGAGAATAAAGTCAACTTCGTATTCAATGCCCTTATTCCTTCAAACACATCATAGTTGAGACCAATCGAACAATATTGGACTTTTACGAGGCAGGAATTACGCAAATATCCTAAGACCAGATCAAGAATTGAAGAAAGCACGGGTCAATGTACAAAAACATGACTTTTATAATGTTCTTCAGAATCACATGAAGTGTTTTAAGAGAAAAGAAAGGGCATTTGGATTTGGAGCGCAAGTTGAATAAAGTGAACTTGGCAAAATTTTGGAAAGATGTTTTAATTGTTAATCCGAATATTCCAATACAATTGGTTATATGACGAAATATTTACAAATCACTTTGTGCATTGCAATTTTAACGTGGACAACCTTTAGTAAGCTGTTTCGGTTCAGCTACACCCCACCAAATCGATCTAAATCACGTTCTCACTCTTTTCCGAAAAATTGAGCTCACAAGGTTACGAATTCGAACTGCTCTGGCCCTTTGAAGTTTCTCAGGAAATTGCTATGGCAATACTAAACTTTTTGTTCAAACGTCAAAAACACACCGCTGGAGCAAAATGCTTAAAGCGTTTTTCCAACTCTGATTTTGATAAGTAGTTTTGTAAATATAGTAACTAAGCCCACATTTCGCTTCATAAAATCCTAGAACAAGTCCTTAGAATGCAACGCACAATTACTGAACGGTCATTTTACTCCAAGGCTGCATGATCCCCTCACCCCCCTAAAACGAGCATTTTCGCCATAACTGAATTCCTCATGCTGCACCTCGATGCAAGGAACTTAAACTAGAGCAAAGGCACTTCATCATTGATCAATCTTCCCATTCCGTTGATACATTCTGTTCCCCTCTTGTCATCCCCGGATTGCAACCACACAATCGAACAGTGAACAGAACAGAACAGACACTCAAGCCAATAACCCCCCTGTACAGAGCATATGACCACAGGCTGTGCGGCACACGGGAAATCTCCGAGAAAGCATTTTCCTCTCACATACCAGTTCCCCATCGAAACAAGGGAGAAAGCACGATGGACTTAAAATGCTGACGATGTCTGTTTCTGCTTTGGTAAGATCGATTTTGTTTCTGTTATCCTTTTTTTTTTGCTGGTAAATACTAGAGAGTGTTATGCATTTTTGTAGAGCGAAGCATTTATTCAATAAATAGACTGCAATGAGAAGAGCGGAAGGTATTTGAAGTTAATCTATTGGAAGAACCAATTTCCGGGAATAACAACTTTGAACCTCAATTCGTTCGTTTTGAATTTCTTAGAGTTTTTATTTGTCTCTACCACGTGTTTTTTTTTTCATTAAACAGGATGGGATTGTAAAACAAAACATCAATGATCGTCACTTTTCGTCTTAAATAACTGTCAACTCCAACATTTTTACAAGATTCAATCAATCATTTCCTGTTGTCATCATGTTGAAGACACCAATTTCTATCCGTGTCAGTTCATAACCAACGTCAACGTGAAAGACAACCATCGAACTCATCGAGTCCATAAAAGCGTCCCATTAATGTGTTGTTCCTTCAGATTGGGGATGGAAAGTCCTCCACGCCCAACTCCAGTAAACCATGCTTTCGTTTCCAATTACAACTCCGGCCCTGGTTTGCACCTATAAATTTACCATAAAGCTCAGTTCAGCCTACCTCGATTTTGCTGTCAACTCAACTGAACTGCTGGTTGAGCATCCCGACAACCGGTACGATGTCAAGTTATTTCTATTCAATATTAAACCACGTTTAAATCGACTCCCTGATCGGGATTGAATTTAATAATCTCGCCTGAAGTGTGCATGTTGGTCTCTGCTCGAGCTAACACGACAGCCAAAACAGCAAGTAAATATCCCTTCCACCCTGAAATCCGTGCCAAAAACGACAACCCACAGCTCGTTAAAATTTTCAACGTTGCACTGTTTAAATTTATGCTGTGCTTCCACGCGGACAACTTCCCTTCCTATCTAGCACTTGAAGGCTCGTTCGAGAGTCGACAATTAATAATCACTTTTATTTAATTAAATATTAACGTCGATGTTGGAAAATTTAACTTCATCATGCTGCGTACGTGACACAAGCTTGGTACTGCGGATTGATGGGCTGCTGTTTGCAGTTCATTGCGTAAACAGTTCTGCCGGTTACGTGTAGGAAAATGTTGATGATCTGGAGGAGTGGCCGCACTTGTAAAAAAAATTAATAGTGTGGCCTTAAATTGAAATAAAATCATCAATCGATTTTTTTTTGTAGAGAATAAGCTAGTCAATAGGAAAATTTCTTCATTTTTTTTCTACAAGGTTAGAGCAGAATATTTTGTTATCTTCGTTGGCAGAGCTGCGAATTTTTTTTTGTAATCGCACAACAAAGGTCGAATTTTTAAGAATTTTTTCCACTAGTAAAGCATATGAATTATTTTCCCGGTAATTTCTTGTCCCTCTCATGGTTCAAAATTTTCACCTTGTCGGTGGAAAAGGGCTTTTTTCATTATATAGACCTGCACGCGATTAGGGTATCACATATTCTGCTAATTTATTTCTATGCCACAGAGAAGAAGACGTGATCAGAGATTTTTCGTCTCAGAAAATCCCGACCGGTATTCCGACGGCACCACTGGTATCGTCCATTTGAAAATAAAGTTGGACTACCCCCATTGTGGACTGCCTAATCCAGGAATTTGAGGCTTTAACGATTGTGGATTCGCTGGAAAACCCATGGTTTTCGGTTGTTGATCTCAAAGTCAATAGACCTGTGCTTCAAGGAGTTCTTAAATGACCTTTAATGAAGGGGTGAGTTGATAATCATTTCAACACTGCAGAATGAATGGTAAATCGTATATAGAAACCGAAATGCAACCAAATTTTAACAGCAGTTCATTATGTGTATTTATTTCAGCTTAAATACGTCAGTTATATTTTAGGATGAGTTTTAGTGAAATACTCGACAATTACGATTGAAACCCTCTGTAAATATCCAATAAACCACGGAACTAACTGCGGGAAGCCATCACAAAGTGCAACATGGAATCACTCGGTACGGAAAACTGACGAATTCACTAGATACGACTCACCTACCTCTCCTGGAGTCTGCCGTCAAATGATGATGATGCACGAGCTATCGCAGTCACATCCACTATGCAGTGCTGTCAATTCCTTACCCCAATTGTGTCAGAATTTCATGACAGTGTTACCAACACGATCATTAGCATGGGGAAAGGAATCTGCAAATTTTAAGGCCTGTATGTACCTCGTATCCTCCTTTTTCTCTTAAAAAAAGAACCTCTACGTTTCCATAAAAAAAAAAACTATTTAAGTATAAAATAGTTCTGTAGCTATTTTGGATTTTTATTTACTGTTAAGATTAAAAATGTAATCATCCACCAGTGATTCCGCAACACTGGACCAAAAAATAGGATTAAAATAGGTTTAAAATTGACTCAGTTCGGTAAATTTTCTTTAAGGAATCAATGAAAATATCTTATTTTATTAGTTTGAGTGGTAGCAAGACGTCACTTCAAGCACTTAAATAAAGTGGTTATTATATCGTCTTCACTTAAATTTCTCCAACTTACCAAAAAAGGTTTAGCAAAGTAAATAAAAATATCTCTTCGTATTTGCAGGTTTTTTTCAAGCACTGCTCGAACTATCTACGCTATTTTGACGACCTATGAATAAAACAGCGGTATGACACTTCACGTTTATGTACAATATTTTTTCACGCTCAGTCTCAGTAGGCATTGACGTAAATTCTTTCTTAAGAACCTTTTCCAAAAACGGGTCCCCTAGGAGTAAATCATCGTATGCCAACATAGCTGAATCGAATTGGAAGCCAAATAAAATCTGACGAAAAACGCAGTGGGACAACAACTTCAAGCCAAAGATAGCGCAATGACGTAACGCCTTCGAACAATGATCTAACCCGGTATGATCACTGTTCTCCCAGCTTTGGATTTGTTTTTTAAACACTAATCTCTACAAATAAGGTAACGGGATCTAATGTAGGCCTAGCTCCTTCATTCGGCCTTTGTATATGTCGTTAATTCGGTGATAATCAACAAAATTATGGTACTTTCAGGATGGCTGATTAATTTTGAAGCAATTGAGACTTTATTGATCAATTTAAGGTTGTTCTCTTCCACGTAAATTTCGATTTGCTTAACATTTTAGACACCGTGATTTCACTGGTTAAGCTGAACAGATTATCTTATAGATCTTCGAATGATCTAAATTTGGCTAAATTGAACCGATTAACTGAGTAATGCAGCCTAGATGTATAAATAATAGTCATACGTTATCAACTAACTGTTTACATAGTTAAAATATCAATGATTTTACTTGAAAACTGTAGACCCAATGTTAGGGACATATTTTTTCTATGTTCCCAACTATGGCCTAATTTATTAATAACGTTTTGAAAATGTTGTTATATGTAAAATTTTATTGGAAATACATGAGTTTAAGGTTGTATATTTTTCAAATGGCTCATCTTAACCCAAACCAAGGGAACAAAATCTGTGTAGAGTGAATTATAATGTTTTGATTATCGAATGGCCGATAAATCATACATGAAAATCACTTGAGCAGTTTTATTTTAACTTGTTTTGGGAAATTTTGTGTTGGGTAGAGCGAATAAGGCAAAGCCTTAAATGAGAGTATTAGAAAAAAAAGTCGTACGAAGACTGCATTTAATAATAAATCTATAGAATAGGAACGAATTGCATTGAATATCCCTCGAAAGTTTCTGACTCTATAAAATTAGTTGTGTATTTTTTAAGAAAAATACAACCAAGCGTGTTATTAAACTGATCCAAGCCAGTGTTTAGCTAGTCGAATATCGTTTACTGCGCAACTGTTTTATGAATGATAGTAAAAAATGTAATCGATCGCTGCATATTAGGCTGAGTCAAGGGACACATACCCTACGAAGCGGTTGGAAAATCTGAGTTAGATAACAAAGCGTAATCTATTGGATTTACTTATGTTTCTCACTATATTATTTATATTTCTCACTATGTAACTGTCATTTTGCATTTCACTTTCAGACTACTTTATTGGCAGCATTTCATCGAATATCTTCGGTTTCTGTACACAATTTGATAGATAAGCAAGAGTTCACCTGTCTCTGGGTCGTCGACTTGCAGGGTTTATTTCCGGTGACTTCTTGACATCCAAATTACTCCAACGGTGTACTTTTATCGGCTGTGCAGCATGACGATGAACCTGGAAACCATCATCATCGCTAAGGAGCTGACTACGGCTATCCTCCGGGATCATAATGTTTCGCTTTTTATCGAATCTCGTATCTCTTTTTGTTTTTGATTGTCGTTCCAGTATAACTTCTCCAGGTTGCACTTTAGAGGGCTTAGCGCTTCGGCGAGCATCCTCATGAGTCGTAGAATGGAGCGATTCAGCAGTTCTTGCCGGATTCGTCTACCGTACATCACTTCTTCGGGTGGCATTCTGGTGATCGCATGAGTGACCGCGTTATGAGCATTTATAGTAACCTGCAGTTCTTCGTTGATGTCACTGGAATTGAAATCGCGTCTCCATCGATTATCTCCAATATCAAAACTTCTCCATATCTCGCATAGGTACCATTTAAGTCAAGCGCTATCGTTTTCCAAACTGGCTTTGGAGCAAATACCGTCTGCTCAAATATGAACGAGACTGGTTAAATAAAACACAAACGGTTAATTATTCTTCAATATTTTATTTGTCTCCTTCAAAATAATCACCATCAGAGGCGATACACATATGCCAACGTTTTTATTTTCCATTTCTTATAGCACTTTTCATACGCCTCTTTTGGTATCGCCTTTCTCTTTTATGACTTCAATCGTCTGAAAATGTATACCACGAAGCGGCAATTTGAGTTTGGGGAAGAGGAAAAAGTCACATGGTGCCGTATCAGACGAATACGGCGTTTGAGGAACGATACGTTGTTTTTGGTCAAATAATCGCGAACTAAACGTGATGTGTGAGCTGGTGCAATATCGTGATGCAAAACCATGACTTGTTGTCCCACAATTCTTTCCTTTTGTGCTGAATGTCCGTATCACACATTGTGAGCATTTCTTTAGCCCCAGTTTTGCGTTGCTCTTGTTGAAGAAAATTCAACAATTTTGGAAAAAGACGCGCGGACACACGTCTCATGCCCAAAACATCGTGTATAATGCTATGAGTGGTGGCATATGTTGAGCTCATCAGCTATTTCTCTCTCGGTCACTTGGCGATTTTGCAGCACAATTTTCTTCACTTTTTCGATGTTTTCTTCGTTTATTGATGTTGCTGGACGACGATCATGAGGCAGATTTTCAACTGATGTACGACCCTCTTTGAAGTACTTATACCAATCATACACACGTGCACGCGATAGAGCAGATTCCCTATAGGCTTTCTGCAACATTTCCAATGCATCCGAAGCACTTAATCCGTTGGAATAACAAAATTTCAAAATAATTCTTTGCTAAACGTTTGATTCCATAGTGAAATTCGAAAAACACACTGGAGGTTGACTCGTTTATAGTGCCGTATGAAAAGCTTCATACCAGTCTTACCAATCTAAGAAAATTTTTTTTGACGATATGTCATCCGCGGACCGTTTTATTCATAAAGTCTCGTTCATATTTGAGCAGAAGGTATGCGTTGCATCGGTGTTGGTTTCTCTGGCCTTCCCTTTTTCGGCGCATGTTACGGATGACTTCACCCATTCAACAGTAACTGTAGCCATGCCTGGCCACCACACTCGTTCACGGAGCGTACTTTTCTGCTTTGCTGCTAATGGATGCCCACCATGCACTACTTCAAGAGTCTTATGGTGTAGCTGTTCTGGAATTACAGCCTAGCCATGTTTCGTCAGCATGACATCTTTCATGAGCAGATCCTCAGACACCGCTTGAAACCTAATTGCTTCTAGTTCCCCGAATCTAAATCTTCTATTACCTGTGAACAGGGAAGCATTTCAGACTATTTTTAATTCCAAATTTTATGTATATGTATTAACTGCTGCAAAACATAGTTCATATTTCGCGGCCAATAATCCACACATATTTATTGGCAAAAATGTATATAAAATTCCACATAATATTCATTTATTCACGCTTAAACAAGAACAAATGAAGCTTATGGAGCAAATAAAAAGTATGTGTGGCCACTCATAGTGGTTATATGTACATATAGGAAGTATTTCTGGTTACAAATAGATATCATTTGTTGATTATATTGCAAAAAATCATAGATGGGACACATAGATATTATCATTGCATTTTTTATCAGTTTGGACACTCCCTGATTTCATCTTCGGTTACGGAACAAATCGCGTTCGTTTTAATATGGGTTACCTCCCATGGGCTTGATTTGTCATCAAATGTTCATCTTTACTACAGCCATTAAAGCTTGAATCTCAGCATGTGTAAAATTCCATAAGCGTCAATTTAAAAGAAATCGTCAATTAACAATAACCAAAAAGCCACTAACAAACCTGTCAGTTTTATTCATCTCATTGCACGTCAAAACATCGTGTCAAAATCGGGTGGCTGTGGTGAACGTCGGCATGATATTTTGACATGCTAGCAGATGCCGCAACTTCAGCACATCAGTAGGCACCTCGACTAAGTGGACATCTCGGCGTTAGCGCTTGCTAGCGATTTGTAACTTTAACAGAACATTATCGATTGATTTTATGCTAGCTTAAACATCTGCTTGTGTCTCTACCATCATATAATCGGGATTATGGATCAGCTATATTGTCACTACCTTTAACATATTCTATAGTATAATAATAAGGGATACCGGTGTTGTATTTCTTTTTGATGAACCCGCCAACACCTGTCATCCTGTCAATCATTCAACATCAGAGATCAAAAGTTGTTTTTCAGAGATCGCAAATTTTTCGCAAACTTTTTGCCATGGATTGATCAAATAATTTTTGCTGCCAGCAGTGTATCGTTAGCAGACGAAGCAGGATACTTGCTCTTTCGTTTTCCTGAAGGTTTAACAACATCTCGGAAATGCTATTTATCTCACAGGAATTTCATCATTGAAGTCTAGCAAATCAAGCAAAAATCTGGTAAGTATTTTTCACAACTTCTCGTAAATTATTGAAATATTTGGGATATTCTGCTTTACTTCATGAAATATGTACCAACTGGGAGTCCAAATAAGTTTTGGAAAGCTTAACCTGCTTCTCAAAGTTTCGGTAATTTCCAGAAAGTTGTTCCTATTCCATGGAGACTTAACCCAGCAAACTTTAAGGGAGTTCAACCGTTTCCAGAAACGTTGAAATTTTTTCGGCCTCTGAAGTTCCATCACTTCCATCACAGAGAAAGAGAGTGACAGAGAGAGAGAAAGAGAGAGAGAGAGAGAGAGAGAGAGAGAAAACTTTATGATTATCTTGAAACTTCAAATAAGTTTATTCAACTTCCGAGAAGTTTAATCAACTGTTGTCAGCCTTATGTATGTTTCTTCGTCCATTACGACACAATCAAACTTGGTCAACAAACTCGTATACTAAATCCTTGAATTGTTTGATGTAGTATCCTTGATCAGTATTTTTCTAATTACTATTTAATAAAGCAACGAAAATGCTCATGTAACTCAATGTCAAGAATGCAGTCACGCTTCTTTCGTGGTGCGTTACCCTTTCTGTTTAGTATTTTTTGCATTAAACATTCGTGCCAACTTTTGTAACATGAGCACTCGCGATGTATTTTGTACAACTCATTCTTTTGCGAAATATCTTGTGATACAGATCACATAGAATGTTACTGTGTTCAGCAATATTATTCAGCAGGTCAAAGCCTTTTTGTTGTCAAACAGTTTAGGATTCTCTCACTGGGTGGCACTAACGTGCTGAATATTTTCAGGAATATGCTATATCTTGGTATTCTGACTAGATAGAATGTTTTTGTTTCGACAATGTTGTTCAGTGTGTCAAGAACTTTTGAATGGCGACTAGCAGTTCAAAATTATCCAATTTATTACCTGAAGGTGTCATACCTGGGAATCCTGACAATTTGGAAAGATATTGTCTTTAGATAAGTTTTTCATTGGAACAAGACCTTTTCATCGTTGAACAGTTCACTATTTTTCCGCAACGCGGCGCTGGTGCGCAATTTTGTTTCCTAACCAAGCTGTTACTTGGTATTTTGACCATTAAAAATCTTTCTGGCTTCGATAAAGTGGTTCACTAGGTCAAGACCTTTTCATTGGTGACTCCCGGGGGAGATAGGAAAGTGGCGTTCATAAAGACTGGTTTGGGGGTGTGGAGCGTTGGGCGGTGGGCTCGTGGGGGGGGAATGGTTTGCTAGGAGTGGTGGGTGTAGGGTGGGGGGAAAGGGTGGGTAGCACTTTTTCTGAATATGCTGTACGTTAGTGTTCTGGTCATATACAAGGATTCAGTGTTCAGCAAAGTTAATCAGTAGGTCAATACCTTTTGATCAAGTTTAAAATTTTATTTATGGATGGAGCAAGTGAAGTGATTTTCAGGACTATGCTATATCTTAGGAAGGTCTATATCTTGGACAAAAATGTTCAGTGACCAAAAACTTTCTGATTGATGACTGGAAATTCCGAATTTTCTTGATTTTTCCTATAACTTGGTATCGGAGCTGAATACTAGGGTTCTTCTTTAATGCAGCTTCTGTTGGATGCATGTTCTCGTTAGATAGCGCTTGTGTGTTAGTGATTTTCCGGAATGTTTTATCTTAGAATCCTGGCCATATACAAGCTTTCTGTATTGGGAAAACTGGTTTAGGGGATCAGGACCCTTCTATTGGTGAATATCAGTTCAGAATTTTTCAACTTTGCGGTTCTAATATAGAAATTATTATCCAGTACAAGCTGAACCCGGCGCGAGCCTTGTTACGCTTGCAACAAAATGAAAGAAAATTCAATAGACTGGCGCTTTTATGGTTTTTTTAAGGAATGAGTTTTGTTCAAACATTTCCGTTTTTTTTTCCTTCTGTAGAGCCAAAGCACAACTGCATCCATTCATTAGGATTATTGTTGTATGACCCATATTTGATTTGGTGCAAGTCAAATATCCTGTCATAATTAAGGTGTGATGGACATTGGTTGACATAGCCCCTGATCCCATTTAGGCTCGACTTGTTTTATAAAGTCTAATACCCTACCAGGATCGTTTTGCCAAATTTCGGGGGGCTCTAGTAACCCCTTGCCAAATATTGACATCCTTTGATGGAATGATGCTCCACAATTAAAGAGTATATGTTTTGCAGTTTCAGTTTCAAATTGGCAACAACGACATTCTGTTGAATGAATTCTTCCAATTTTATTCAGGTGATACCTACTCAGGCTGTGACCAGTCAACAGACCAGTAATTACCGGAAGGTCTTTTTTACTAAGATTTAGTATGATCCGAGATTTTACAGCAGTTGGTTTTACAAAGCTCTTGGCTTATATGCATGTATCCGTAGCGTTGCAGTTTGATTCTATCATGGACATTTCCCAATTTCTTTAATTCAGTCCTCAGAGCACACTCTGAGACTCCACAAAATGGTTCCGGGGCAATCTAATTTGATGCTGAACCTTGTCTTGCTAGGATGTCAGCTTTTTCATTTCCTTCAATACCACAATGGCCGGGCACCCAGTATAGAGTAACTTCGTTCCTCCTGGTAAATTTAGATTTACATGTAAAAGCTTTAAGCGCATTGAGAGCTGCTTGACTATCGGAAAAAATGCAGATCTTTTTAAATCTGCATTTCCTCGTTAAGCAAATATTCACACATTCAATAATGGCATGAATTTCTGCTTGAAATACCGTTGGCCTATGTCCCATTGTTTTAGCTTTCCTGATTCAAGGAATCTTTATTTTCGTTTGCTAATGTGTGTAATTTCTGCAAAATAAAACGTAGCATTGTGTTTTTTTTTTTATTTAACCCTCGGCTCGTTAGTTTTTACCATGGCAAAAAAGACCTTAGTGTTGATAAATATCATATCGGCTGAAAAGTTCCCGGTCGGTGGCGGTGTCGCAAATAAAAAATGAACACTTTTATTAAGTACCAACCTTCAAGATTTCACGGCATTCCGACTATTAGTTGAGAAGCTACACAATACCAACATGTCACGTAAATTTCTATCTCCTGAGACCGACACATGCAAGCGTCCTTTAGCACATTAGAATGAGTTGAAAGAGATGAGAAAATAAATCCACACACTTAGAAATTATGAATTTTACACGAGACGTAATTCTTGTTTGTAACAAGTCCGGGAACGTAAAGAAAGATGTCGTGTAAAATTCGTATGTTTACCTGAAACCGACACATACGCAATTCGACGAAAGATGTGTTTGATTGGTTTATTTCCTCATCTCTTTCAACTCATTCTTATGTGCTAAAGGGCGTCGTTTGTGTCGGTCTCGAGGGAGAAATTTACATGGCATTTTGGTAGTGTGCAATCAAACACATCTTTTGTCGAAATGCGTATGTGTCGGTTTCAGGAAACTTGATTTTACACGAAATCTTTCTTTACGTTTTCCGACTTTTTACAAACACGAATTACATCTCGTGTAAAATTCAAAATTTCTAAGTGTGTACAGCTGGTTTAAGTCACGCTGCTTATGTGATTTTCAAAAGACAATGGATAGAAGAGAGTTTTGTGTGTTAATTAAACTTTTTTTTTTCAATGGGAAAAAATACCCCCAGCAAGAAAGGTTAGTCTAACATTAGTCTAACGTTAGTCGAACACGTAAGACTGTTCGTCGAACATTTTGTCTAACTTTCGTCTAATGATAGACGTCTGTTAGACACATATGACACATTATGTTAGACGTTACTGGATTAAAAAGCTCGCCAGTTAGTCTAACGATAGACTAAAATTAGGCGTAATTTAATACGGGTGTTTAGACCCCATTAGACTTGGTTTTGCAATCAAAGTTTTATGGTCGTTTGTTGACCCTCTGCTACACAAAACTTGGCACTTTTGGCATACTAGCAGAGTGAAAACAAACGATCATAACACTTTAATTACTCACCTATTTTTTAAGCAGCATTCATCATTCTAAAAATCCGCTTCTCGCGTTTGCAGATTCAAACACCTTTGAGTTAAAAAAGAACGACATCTGCGACGTAATTCATTCGAGCTTTTGCTGCCAGCGTTGCCATAGTTATTTTCAATTATCTTTATATTGTATCAAAAGAAATCTGATTACATATTTATTTCAATTTTTGAATTCCTAATTTGGCTCCTCTTTGGTCAGGTTGATTAAAAAACCGGAATATACTACATTTACCGAGTCATCTTGTAAGTTGTTGCAAAATGTATAAACAAGTGGATCATCATTTCAATTGAATAATCAGTTTCTGGAACTCAATATTGTACCGGATGATTGGAGACGGGTGAGAGTTATTGCCATTCAAAAACCTGGTAAGCCTGCGTCCGACCACAACTCCTATCGACCAATCGCGATGTTATCTTGTATTCGAAAGTTGTTGGAGAAAATGATCCTCTTCCGTCTGGACAAATGGGTAGAGATGACTGGCTTTCAGATACTCAATATGGTTTCCGTAGGGGTAAGGGAACGAACGACTGTCTCGAGTTGCTTCCACAGAGATTCCGTTAGCTTTTGCTAAAAAAAGAGCAAATGGCTTCTGTATTCTTGGATATCAAGGGGGCTTTTGATTCAGTATCTGTTGAAGTTCTGTTAGATAAACTCGCTGTTAAATCTTTTGAAGTTCTGTCAGATAAACGCTTGTGGCTTTTCACCATTAATGAATAATTGTTTGTACAATTTGCTGTCAGAGAAACATATGAGATTTTCTCATGGAACCTCTACAGCTTCCCGATTTAGCTACATAGGTCTCCCCAGGGATCATGTTTAAGCCCCCTTTTGTATAATTTTTATGTCAAAGATATTGACGGTTGTCTAAGTGACAACTGTACGTTGAGACAACTTGCAGATGACGGCGTAGTGTTTGTCACGGGACCCAATGGGGTCGATCTGCAAGGACCCTTACAGAACACTTTAGTGACAATTTGTCTACTTGGCCCTAGAGTCTAGGTATCGAAATCTCTACGGAGAAAACTCAGTTGGTAGTTTTTTCTAGGAAGCATAACCCCGCAATAACCGAAGCTTCAAATGTGGGGTAAGCGGATAACTCATTCTATGTCATTTAAATATCTTGGGGTCTGGTTCGATTCGAAGTGCACCTGGAGATCCCACATTGAGTATCTGAAGCGAAAATGCCAGCAAAGGATCAACTTTCTTCGAACAATTACCGGGACCTGGTGGGAAGCGCATTATAAAGATCTTCTAACGTTGTACCGGACAACGATTTTGTCGGTTTTAGAATATGGTACTTTTTGTTTTCAGTCAGCGGCTCGGTCGCACATCATCAAACTGGAACGTATTCAGTATCGGTGTCTTTGTATCGCGTTAGGTTGCATGCACCCAACTCACACCTTGAGTCTTGATGTGCTGGCTGGCATGTTGCCACTCTCGGATCGGTTTTCAGAATTATCTCTCCGGCTCCTCACCAGGTGTGAAGTTATGAACCCTCATATAATCGGAAACTTTGAGAAGTTTCTTGAGTTGAACCCTCAAACTCGCTTCATGACGTTGTCCCATTTGTACATAACACAGGATGTCAGCCCTTCACCAAATATTCCCAATCGTGTTTGCTTCTCCGACTTCGGCAGTTCGGTTCATTTTGATTTATCCATGAAGCAGGAGCTTCGTGGAATTCCAGAGCATCATCGTCCTATGATTGTTCCTGTGATATTTGCTGCAAAGTTTGGCCAAGTTAATTCCACTAAATCGCTCTTCACTGACGGATCATTGATAGAGGATTCAGCCGGCTTTGGTATATTTAATGAAATTTATGGCACACACGAAAAATCTCCAAGCTCATTGTTCAGTATATGTTGCTGGAATGAAGTTGCATGTACAGAGACTTCATCGTTTGGTAAGTGAAGCCATTTCAGTAACACCGGATCAGTACTTCATCTTCACGGATAGTCTCAGTTCTATAGAGGTTATTCACTTCATGAGGCCGGTGGAGCATTCCTCGTATTTTCTCATGAAAATACGAGGTCTTCTAAGTGCTTTATCTTCACGTTCTTTTATTATCACCTTTGTTCTCATTGTTCAATTCCGGGCAATCAGAAAGCGGACTCACTTGCAAAGGTGGGCGCTATAGAAGGCGATATTTATGATCGACAAATCGCCTTTAATGAATTTTTTCCTATTTTTCGTCAACAGTCACTTGTCAGCTGGCAGCATAAATGGAGTACAGAAGATTTGGGGCGATGGCAACATTCTATCATCCCAAAGGTGTTTCAAAGAAATCTTGGTTTAGGGGGATGGATGTGGGGTCGAGGACTTCATTCTGGCCATGTCTCGTCTATACCGTGTTGGGCTGAGCGACAGCAATCTCTGTGAATGTGGACAAGGTTACAAGGACGCATATCACATTATTTGGTCATGTGCTGAGCATCGTGGAGTCAGATCTGAGCTTTAATGATTCCCTTCGGGCTCGAGGTAGACAACTCAATGTACCAGTTCGAGATATTTTGGCTCTGCGTGACCCGGAGTTTATGAAACTCATTTATGTGTTTTTGACTAACATTAGCCTTAGATTGTTATTAGTTTTACCTGTATGTTTACTTTAAGTTTTTTTTATCTGTGTTTGCGTGTGTGTTTTTTGTTTCCTTCTCGAAAATGTTCATGTCTTAGTCAAAAGAAGCCAAAAGTTGTATAGTTTTAAGTTTTTTGACAATTTCTAATCTAAAATAAATGTGTTATGTAAACCATACTTCAAATTCCCGCCCATCTTCCCTCCTTTCAATTGTTATTCCTATAAACCTCGAGACGACCGCGAGTAATCGGTTCTGTCTCCTTAACGTTAGTTTCAAGATAATTGATGTATATAAATATGAAATCTTGGCTCTGTAAAGTTAATTCGATTGAGCCTGAACAAAGTAAATGATCTTAAAAAACAAATCATTTCAATTGAATTAGTTTGAATTCTATTTAACTTTATTGAATTGTAACTTCTTAAATAATTTCATATAAATACAATCAGACAACGCAAATTGAAACAACAAACTTTTTTGTTGACATCCAAAGTAAAAAACTAGTGGTTTTGAAAATCCGTTTTGTTGTTTTAAACTAAAGATTTTGCTTTGATACAAATAGACAGGTTGGTTGTTTCTAACTAAAGATATTATCACAGTACAACACACATTATGACTGTTCTAAACTAACATTTTTTATTGTTTCCACCATCGAAGGGGTTTATTATTTAAAAAAAAGACACACAGAATGCGTTGACTCAGGAAAACAAATATATTTTTAAGATTGATTAAACTAAAGCGGCGTTTAAATCAATCTTAAATTATTTTTTTTTCGAGAAAAAAGAACTAAAAATTTAGTTTAAAACAAAATACTTTTTTGGGTTATTTCGTTCCTCCGTCATCCGGTCCCGCTGCACGCTACAGACGCTGTCACTCAATAATAATACCCAAGCGTGTTTTTTCGTGAAAGTTTTCATCTCAGGTATATAAATATTTAGATTATATACATTAAACATTATTTAAACATAATATATAACATTAATTGAAAATGTTGCAATAAACAAAATTTTATTTTTTAAAAAACCTGAAAAAAGTAGAAAAGCTCGCAATAATATTTATGCCTAGATTTTTTTTATGTATATTTTGTAATTTTTTATTATTAAAACATTCAACGGCATTTTATAATTTTCTATGTTTTTTTCTAATTTCGGAGCTAGAGTTATACTATTAATATTGTTTATATCGTTACTAAAATCTTTGTTTTGGTTTGGATTCGCTGTGTTATTTTTGACAAAATATTTGAGGGATTGTTCGTAGTGAGTTATAAGTTTTTAGGGGTTGTTCATTAAGCATGGGCCAATGTGCTGGTACTTCCTGAACCAAAAACTATACCCATTTTTTTCTGGACTATCCAGCCCCTGGGGATACCCCGATATAATATAATTCGATTGAGGCTGATCCGAGACCGTGATGATTCAAAATGTGGACATTTATTTTTCAATTAATTAGTAAATATGATGGTCTTATGCATAACATGAAAATTTCTTGGAACAGTGTTTTGAAAGGCTTGTTGAAATGCTCTTTAACGTTGAATCGTCTTGGTTTTGATACGACTCGTGATGTGATGATCATGTGATGTGATTAGAACCCTCCATCAGTGCATGGATTACCTATGTTTGCAGGACTATTTTCAGCCAGGTACCCCGAGAAAATAGCTTTGGGCTGCAAAATGGTGAGTAGACAACTGGGATGGAGCGTGCATCCCCGCAACATAGCACTGGTCCTCACAAGTTCCTACCTCATGCTTCCACGGGTCAAGAGATGACAAAGACCGCCAGCTAAGGGTTGCGTACTTAGCTGGTAGTGCAGCCTGGGCACTGTTGTCCTTCTGACTTCAGCTAGATTGAGGAGGTGCGTTCCGAGCGTCCGTCCACCAAGGAGGTGCAGCTCAAACAGCGTCTGTCCTGGCATCCAACGGCTGAGTAAAAAACGCTGTATCAGCTATACCTTAGGAAGCAGTCCCACCATGCGATGTAGGAAGGTGGCATGCTGCAATCTTACCCTACCACAAAAATGGAAGTATTCTTTATACGGTGTATAATTTCAGATCATCTATGGAATTCCCAAGTGTTGTTTAATAATTTTAATTTTTTTTGTTTCCTTCGTGGCAATGATAATGCAAGAGCGTCTACAATTGCAGCTGGACGTCAGTCTACAGACATGCAGACAGTACAAATATAATTGTTACTATCATTTTATATTATAACATCCCTTCACAATATTTTCAAAGCTATTTTCAGGTTCGCATTTATGCATCGTCGTAAGTTTTAGCCCACCTAACCCACGATATGTATTTGAAAAGATAGGATGGTTTTTAATGTTTTTCTTTTAGAAAGGATCATACGACAAATTCTACTAAATAAAATTTCCAAAAAAGTTTAATAATTCAAAAACAAACATTGTTTATGATCTCTCATTTTCTATTGCACAGAATTAAAAAATTATTTATGGGCCCAGTAGAAAGCAAGAGTTATGAGAATTCAAATTTAATTTTTCTTTTTCTCTGTTTTTTTTTCTTTTATGTGGATTTATTAAGCTTCCATTTTTGGGCAGTAATCATAATCATATGAAATTTATTTCGGCTAATTGTTTGCTTAAATTTTCTTTGCTATTTTGCTTGGCTGCCCGGTGATCAACTTTCTTTCATTATATCACTTTGGAAATTTTCGCCATTTCAGAGTTTCAATCATCTAATATCACAGCAGAAGAGACAAATATTTGCATTTAATTTTTATGTGTATACTATTACAACATCGTATTATTTTCATCATATCATCATTATATATATTAGTATATCATATTAAAAATATTTACTAAAAGATTAATGAAAATAAATTAAATTTCATGTGTTGAAGCAAGGAAGCAAGGTTACAAGGAAATAGATTCCAGATAGTACAGATATTTTATTTCATTGTATCTAAAGGTGTTTTTCTATGAATTTAAATCATTGAATTTTATTAAAATTAATAAATGCTCTTCAATTCTGCTGATTATGTTTATCTATATGTCATGAATATATACTTATTTTTTTTTTATTCAGGTATAATTAAATGGTTTATGTTTTATTTAATTGCAATAAGACCTTCACATTCCAGAGTTATATTCATCTGCCACTGATTGAGCTGTAAAGATGCACCAAGCTGCATATGATTATCATATGCCTATTATTACTATTTTAACTATTTCATCATATTATTTTATTTATATCCATATTTAAATTACAGGATGACGAATTCCAACCATGGCATATTTTAATTAAATATTATAGTATATTTCATTGCTCTATTACATACTGCATATGTTGCATATTATGACATATTATGTACATTATATATAATAAATACTGGGTTGGGAGGGAGCATCAGGGTATCATTCAAGCTGAAACTGGACGATGGTTTGATTGACTGCCTGAGTCTAGGAGGGAACGAGCATTATCATTTTCTTTATCCTACCGATTCGATTGTGATGCTGCGAATTCTACTCCAACAGTTTCAGTGAGAGTGACGCGCCCTTCTTAACAAGCCATCCTGTAGAAAGCTTAATAAGTATTGCGAATTGGGTTATTCGAATTGTTGGATCGTATCGTTGGAAGGAGATTCTTAATTTCCCGTGGATTTCGCGTGAGTGTCTGCTTACGGGTCCACCCCTCCGTTTTTGGCCCTTCATACAGCGATATTGTGAATTCAGATCGGTGGCTCAATTTGATCTTGCTATTAAGTGGAGCTGCATCCAAGCCAAGGGCATGAAGGGATGGTGGCTACCATACATACACATACATTTCGAAATGACACATTGCCCAGGCTACGCCAACCAGCGTCTCCAACTCCATGTTTCAGCTGGCAGTCTTTTGTGATCATATGACTCGTAGATAGGAACTTGTGTCGACAAGAGGTCTGTCGCACCCTCCCACCACGTTTTCAACTCACCATTTGAAATCTATTTAAATTTACAGTCATACGTATACGTTTAAATACTGAACAAGACAGAGTTCAAAGTCTGGTCTAGAAAGTATGTTCAAAATTCGAGCTCTTGGAAGCGATAAGTATGAATAAAAATTTAATTTTATATAAAAATGATTTGACTACTGCTTTAGGCTTCTGAATTAATGCTTTAGTAGCAGCGATATCATCGAATAAGGTCGAAATATATTTTATCCGAGATACTGTTGCAGATATTAGGCAAAGAAATTTGTAGATCACTAAGGTTTAGTGCGTATATGTACAAATAAATTGTAATTGCTCAGTAATTTTGTCAAAGTGATTTTCTAAACATTACCAGAGAATTTGCGTCCCAATCTATCAAGTGGCTTAATTGAAATTCTTAATTTTTTTGTAGAAAAATAAAAGGATTCATTGAATGATAGTTTTTATTGGAAATATTGCCCTGGGCTAGTTTTTTAAAAGTAACCTGTAAATCCTTCTTTGTAGTTCAGGGGCAATTAACCAATTCAAGCAAATGTCTATTCATAAAGCATACCTTAAACATTCGTGTTGGTGAAAATTTCTATAAAAATCTCGTTCTGAAAATATTTAATACCAAAGCAACCGAATGTATCAGACCTGAATGCTATAAAACATCCCTCAAGAGTGTTAATATGACAAAATTAGTAATATTACTACCGTTAATTAATTACTATTGTAATTCAATTAAATAACACAAAAACAGATGCTCTGGCAACGCTGAAATCCTCCTAGTCTGATCATGAAGCTTTAGGCCGGGCGCCCACTGAAGTGACAGAGGTTAAATATCTGTATGTTTTCCTAAACATCTTGTTAAGGAGTGTATCGAATATAAGCTATCCACATACATTTGCGTTGTACGCATGTATTTGTGATGGTTTTTTATGCTCTGAACACTGCATGCTGTGCGTTTGACTGTCAGCTTTCTTTTGTTTACTTGTTTGTGCGGTTCAAATTCTGCGTTTTCAAAATGTCGCGTATTGAAAAGGAAGTGAAAATTAAGGTTCTGGACACATGGCTAAGTGAGAAGGGTATTACTATGCGAAAATTGGCGAAGCGGTTTGGAATTCATCATGCGAGTGTTAAAACCATCATTAATAAGTTTGGAGAACACTATTCTTTGGATGAGCTACCAGGAAGAGGCAGAAAACCCGGTTCTTCCAACCCGAAACTGGAGCAGAAAGTGGTATCTCTAATCATGAAGAACAAATCAATGTCAATACGTGATTTGGCCAAAAAAGCAGGAACGAGTGTCGGAATGATCCAGCGTATCAAGAGGCGAAACCACCTGAAGACCTACAAGAAGCAGAAAATCTCGAAACAAAGTGCAGAACAGAAGAAGCGAGCAGCAACAAGGGCCCGGAAATTGTATTCGCGTCTTTTGCAGCGTCCGGATGCATGCGTTTTGATGGACGATGAGACCTATGTAAAGGAGGACTCAAAAACCCTTCCAGGTCCACAATACTTTACTGCCGTCGTTGGGGAGGATGTGAGCGATGCGGACAGGTCGATTCAAGTGGAGAAATTCGGTCGAAAGGTACTGGTATGGCAAGCAATATGTTCCTGTGGTTTGAAGTCAACCATTTTTTACACTACCGGAACTATAAATGCGGAAATCTATCGATCTGAGTGTCTCCAGAAGAGATTGTTGCCTTTATATAAGAAGCATAGTACACCTCCACTGTTTTGGCCGGATTTAGCGTCGGCTCACTATGCCAAAACCGCTCTCAATTGGCTTGCGGAAAAGGGTATAGATTTCGTTGATAAAAATATCAGTCCACCAAATTGCCCTCAGCTTCGACCCATCGAACGTTACTGGGCAATCGTGAAGAGGGTCTTCAAGAAGACTGGTAAGGCAGCTGGGAACATGCAGGAGTTCAAAAAATTTGGGCTCAAGCGTCAAAAAATGCGATGCAACACTTGTCCGGAACTTGATGAAGAGCATTCGATCCAAAGTTCGAAAATTCGTGAAGGAATAACTTAAATTTCATCCGGTCTTCATTATGTTCAAGTTTAACCTCGTACAATGAAGGATCAATTTTTTGTATGAATAAAATATCGGTTTTAAACATAATTTGAAAAAAAGTATTTGGATAGCTTATTTTCGATACACTCCTTATGTTGCAGGGGGAGGTATTTTTTGGAGTTTAAAAAAAAACGTGAGCTTTATTTTGGATGAATTGGATGAAAAGTTGTTTAAAAGGGCGCGGCTCAAGGGCAAAAAAACAACGAGCGATGTAATAAGTTAATTAATAGTAGAAGCGTATCAGTGGGGAAAGGTGGGGGTGGCTGGTGGTGATGAATATTTTTTATTTATTATTTGTGGCGGGGGGTACTGGGAATCAGTAATGTATGTTTGTTATTTACTCGATCACCAATCAGTGATCGATATTATTTTTGGGCGAAGAGAGAGAGGATGAGAGAATGCGGAGAAGGCTCTTAGCAACTAGCTCGCTTGGCAACGATGCGCCAAGTTCGCTTGTCGCAGCGTGAAATATGGGTACGACACATTTGTGTCTTGTCAGAATTGTTGGGAACTGTTGGAAGTCATCGACCATGCTTATGCAATAATTTGCATTTTATTGCATAGGCAGTTCGATGGCATATGAACAAATATTTCTAAGAAATGGATTCCACTGGTGTGGTCTTTTTGAGACGAACTGAAAGGATTTGATAACATGTGTGATGCACATGTTACACCATCCCCCTAAGGAAAAAATAGTTAACTGAATCTTAACAGTTCTAAAAGAATAGTTATCTGATTCCGGCGACCTCTCACAAATTTTCTTAATTGTTTATCATCATTAGTTATATAGATATGCTAGTTATTCCTTCCCTTTTAAAAGAATGATTTTATGTAGTGAAATCATTTTAAGATTATGTTTAATGATTGATGATTATTTTAATGCTAGTTATTTAGAAAGTTGTTTTGATAACTTAAGTTTACTATCAACATAAAATTATGCGATTTTTATGTACTAGTTGGTTTTCATTAGTTAAACAATTTTTAATGGTAAAGTTAGGGTGTTCTATTGCAATTATTTCATATGGACCTGAATAGACATTGTCCAGTTTTCTTCTGTTCTCTTTTTTCAGATAGACTTTATCGTGTAACTTAACATCTATAGGGTTCACGTTTTGAGAATGATTTCTTAGTCTAGTCGTTTTGCTTCTTTCTAATAATCTTTTTGCTTTTAACGTAGTTACTTGAATTTTGTATTTTAATTCTGTTAAATATGAATCATAATTATACTGTGGATCTATGGATGTTGTATTTTCAATGGAGCTTGGGGTGTTAGCTACCCTACCAAAAACTAATTCAAATGGGCTAAAATTATGGTCTGTATGAATGGTTGTATTATAGCAGAAAGTGTAGTATTGCAACCAGGTGTCCCAGTCATCATGATGTTCGTTAATGAAATGTCTCAGATATTCATTAAGAACGCGATGATTCCTTTCAAGACTACCAATAGTTTCTGGGTGATATGCTGTGGAAAATTTTTGGTTTATTGAGAGAAATTCACAAATGTTTTTGAACAACAAATGTTAAACTCGTAATGACCGGTTGTGGTAGAAAAACCTGTGTAGTGTTTGGCTTCATCTTTCAATTCGATCTGATGAAAACCAGATGCTAAGTCGAGCGTAGTAAAATACTTTGCTCTACCTAGGGTACGGGACGGGTTTTAAGCAGTCTAGTCAGCCCCTGAGACATTTGATGAAGCTGTATGTAATCTATAATTAGAACTGCCAATATTTAGACATTAATCCCTCTGCTTACCTCTGGTCTATCGGAACATACCTTCAGCAACGAGCATTAGGCTCAGAAAATTTCAAAGCCATGGAATAAAGTTCCCAATTGCAGGGACTTCTTAAACGCATGCGGATTGCTTTCCGATTAAAAAAATGTTTTCTTCAGCTCCTCAATCTGTACATAAACTAACAATATTGTATGAGTGCGATTCTGTGCATGTGTGCGAAGGCGAAATGAAATAGGCCAGTTGACGATTTGGTGCAAACGTTAATTTCCTCAACCCGCTCCTTCGTTTTACTACGACCACAAACTTGTCTCCTAGCAGGTTAGAGACAGACGTACACGAGCAAACTTTTAGTTTGTCATTGATATTTAGATTGGCAATGTGTATTTCTTATTTCATTTACTCTCACGCAAATGTTAGCCAAAGCGACTGTGACGACAAACGGGATGCTTCGTTTAAAAATAAACAAATGCAAGAGACAGCAGGCTTCACGTTACATTACCGGTGCGCTATATCCATGGTTAACAAAGAAGAGAGGAAACATGGGCTCTCTCAAAAGCAACAGTGATGCCATAGCTGCAGCTCAACAGCGAAGCATTATTTATCGTTGGGTACTATTGGACAGCTCCAAAACATAGTTTTTATTGCAAATGATAGTGCCAGATGATGGACAATATAATCATAAACATAGATCAACCTCCAATGACTGGAAGAAACATGAAATAAATAGCGATTTCAGATTATCTAAATATGTAATAAATTTAACCCAATGTTCAACATCACATTCTGGCAACAAGCCTAGTTGTGGGAGAGAGCTGATGAAGACATGCCCTCCGGTACACGCGATGCAAATGCAAAATACACAAAGGCAACATTTGAGCGAACTTCTTCAGCTGGTCAGAAACTGATGGTTTCTAGATGATGTATTTTAAATCTTCAAAATGACAGTAATAAATTGGTAATCAATCATGATTCATACATCGAATCATTGGCCCAATAGATGAAGGTTATGATCGTATCAATAAAAAGGAAATAATTTGGAAAATGTAGGAGTTATAGACCTATTTCCTAACAACTGATTAAAATAGTGACCCCTGATTAAGCCGTTCCCTACCCTAGTTGATCAAGAATGTCATCGATCCTTGGAAGAGGAAATTTATCCGCTATAATTTTCTTGTTCAGTTGTCTGAAATCGACAACTAAACGCCATTTTTTCACATTGCTTATGGATTTTTTTGGAACGAGGAGTAATGGTGAATTATAAGGAGAAGTTGAGTTCCGAATAATTCCATCATCCAAGAGTTTATTTACTTGTTCATTTATTTCTTGCTTGTGAGCTTCTGGTAATCTATAATTTTTAATATAGACCGGGGAGGCATCATTAAGATTGATTTGTTGCTTATAAAAGTTATTATACGTTAACGTGTCTGTTTGTAACGCAAATATATCATTATATTTTTCACATAATTGAGTCAGTTTTCCTTTTGTTTTGAGATCCATATTAATGTCTTTTATATTAAGTTCTTCAAAAAGTTTTTCCTTCCGTAACTCTTGTGTACTTTGGTCAAATGTTAAAATGTCATATTCTGTTAGCGGTGTAATTGTTGTTGGGCATGCATTTTTAATTTGTACTGTTTTATTTGTAGTGTTTATTATTTTGACAATTGGGTTGTTTGAGCTGATAATAGCATTTGAACAAAAAACTCCTGCTTTTAATTCAGTAGCGTCTAAGACGAATTCTTCCTTCAAATGCTGTGTTTCTAATTTTCTGAAGACTTCACATCGTGGAGGGAGAATTAAATCACCGTTTAAAGTATCTTCGATTGTTAGTTCAAAATTTTCCGAATTTCTAGAGTAACCAGTTAACGTCCAAGTGTCATAATCAATTACGCACCTGTAGTTGACCAAAAAGTCTCGACCCAAGATACCATCTGTCGGAATAGGTAATTCTTGGGATACGATTTGGAATTTGTGTGGTATTTTATTTCCGTTAGGCAAATTTATTAGAGTAGAAATTGTTCCTAAAGTTTCGACGGATTCAAGATTTATGCCTGTTATGTTGCATTTTTCTTGAATGTTTACTAATTCAGATGTTTTTAAGTTTCCAGTTTTTATTAATGAAATTTCCGCTCCTGAATCTACAAGAAAAGTGTTGTGTTTATGTGAGGCTTCTATACCTAAAGTAATGACATTACTGTAGGCAGTCTGGACAGCAAAAATTTTGTTTAACGTCTGGGTATTAATTGGGCTAGTGCCACTTGGTTTTGCTGTGGTTGGGCTAGTAGTACTTGATTTTGCTGTTGTTGGGGTGAAGATTGTTGAAACCCCAAATTATTTTGGAAGCTTTGTATCCCTTGCAGCATTTGATCTGGTTGTGCTGAATTGTAAAAGACTCTTGAATTATTATTGTGAAAATTTCCACGACTATTTCCACGACCGTTTCCGCGGTTATATCCACGATTGTTTTCATTTGAATAATTGTAATTTGGACGATAGTTTGATTGTTGGTTACGTCCTCGGAAGCTTCTATCATTTCCACGCTGACGTCCACGTGGGTTTTGATTACTTCCTCGGTACCCGTAATTGTTACCTCTGTATCCAGAGTTGTTCGGGCGTACATGTAAAATTTTGTTGGTTGATGTTGGTTCGTGCTCCGTTATTTTTTCTATTGCAGAGGACAACGAGGTAAATTGCCTTGCTTTTAGTAACAATTTGGATTCCTCGCTTCTTATGCCAGAACCGAGTGCTTTTACGCCGGCTTTGACCGACATTCTTGTAGCTGTATCCACCGGAACTTGTTCATTTAGATAAGCTCTTTCGAGATCTAGCGTAAGCTTTTCAATTTGTTCGGTGAATTTGGTAATTCACCGACTTGTTTTGTGGCGTTTAATTTCGCCATCACGGTTTCTGGTGCAACTGTTATTTTGCACTTATCCGTAAGTTTTTTAATTATTTCATCAATATTCTGTGGGTTGTCTGCCACTGCCGCTCTAGCCTTGCCTTCAAGTCGTGACAGAACGACCTGAATGGCAACTGCGCGGTTGTCGTTTGTGATAAGTCCCTTGCATGCGTTTAATGCTGCTATGGTACTATTCAGTTTCTCTCCATCACCATTAAAAGGTGCAATTAATTGCGGAATAATTTTTACTATTTCGATTACATTCGCCATCTTTAGTCGATTGGTTAATTTGTTTGAGAAAATGATCGCGGTAGCCACTCCTTTGAATGATTTTAGTTTCGATTGATTTTTTTCTTTAATTATTCTTATAATAGTTTCGTATATGACTTTGCCTTTTCAAGTATTAGGGCATGTTTTTCACTATTACCTAATGTACAAGTAATTTGATTGTATAAATCCGTGGCAGTAATTAATTTTTTATCTAAAATCCTGGTTGATGACCTGATTTGACTCTTTGACTTTAGTTCTTCAAGTACTGCTTTTAACGAATTGTATTTGTCTATCATGACAATTTATGAACATATCAGAAATTGCTTTAATAAATTATTTAAATTTTACTCACTATTCATGTACATTCGTGCATGAGCGGAGGTGCTCACCTTACGCGCACATTTGCGAAAATCGTCTGGCTTCTGCTGGTGAACGGCATCAGCGTGCGTCCCTTCACACGTACAGTCCAGGTGGAGGCGCTCTCCTCAACACGTTATGGCTTTAGTTGTTGAATCATTCGTCGGCCGTCGCTTTGATGATGGATGGCGGACGCAGTCTCCAACGCTCATCTCTGTTGACAATTATTTAGATAAACTAGGATGATGCTCAGCGCTGATCACTGATCACTGATCCTCAGCGCAAATTGATCACTATTAATGTAGCAGTTTCCCTTAAGGAACACAGTAATTAGGAACGTTACGTTCAGGATCTTTTCTGATAGTTTATGAGATAGACACACATCGCACTATTGCGGCATCGTTTTCGCTTTTTCCTGCTTATGCGAACGATTTGAAATAAACTCACTTGGCGCGGGCAAACGCTACACTTCACGGTTTTAAAGTTTTGTGGTGTTGCAGTCTTTTTGAGATTGTCTTAAACGACGTTATTTAGATCATTTAAACTTTTTGCGAATTTCAGTGCCCGTTTATGTTCTCGTTTTTTATTCAGTACGTATAATGTGATTAGTAATTGCACTACTACCACACTTAAGATGCACCAGCTACTTTCGCTTTTCACATCATGAATTCATGTCATATGATTTTGTCAGTATGATATTCTTGCGTATTAGTTATTCTGATTTGTGGGTCAGCATTGTGTACTGCTTCAGACTTTGAATGCTTTTTTCCCATCTTATATCACTTCACTTAACGTCTTTAACTTACAGGCCTTGATCACGGTCAGCCATGTAATAAGTTTAACTTTACACTTTAGTACAGAAGGCTGTCATCACTCTGTAAAGATACGTGTGTACTCGACTGATCGCTGGTTAAGAATGTTTATTCAATTATTTTTAAGTTACTCTGCTTAGCCTAAGGAGGTACTGGGAATCAGTTATGTATGTTTGTTATTTACTCGATCACCAATCAGTGATCGATATTATTTTTGGGCGAAGAGAGAGAGAATGAGAGAATGCGGAGAAGGCTCTTAGCAACTAGCTCGCTTGGCAACGATGCGCCAAGTTCGCTTGTCGCAGCGTGAAATATGGGTACGACACATTTGTGTCTTGTCAGAATTGTTGGGAACTGTTGGAAGTCATCGACCATGCTTATGCAATAATTTGCATTTTATTGCATAGGCAGTTCGATGGCATATGAACAAATATTTCTAAGAAATGGATTCCACTGGTGTGGTTGTTCTCTTTTTGAGACGAAAACTTAAAAGGATTTGATAACATGTGTGATGCACATGTTACACGATGATTCCGAGTCCTGTTTGAAGCTGTTTTGGCGGAATACAAATGACCTTTTGCGTCAGTATGTTACAATGGACGAAACATGGATCCATAACTACACTCCTGATTCAAATCGGCAGGCATCTCAAAAGCTTGCGAACTTCACCTAAAGCAGCCAAGATCGCAACAATCAGCTGGAAAGGTTATGACGTCCGCCTTTTGGAATACGCATGGAATTTTGTTCATCGACTACCTTGAAGGAGGCCAGACCATCAATAGCAATCGCTACATGGGTCAACTCGTTCGATTGATCAGAGATCTAAAAAATTCGTCCTCATATGCAGAAGAAACCAGTGCTTTGACAACCAAGACAACGCACCGTGTCACAAGTTGAAGGCTAAATTGCACGAATTACGTTTCGAGTTACTTCCGCACCCACCGTATTCACCAGATTTGCCCCCCAGAGACAACAATGCGAATGCATCTTCTCATTCTATTTATCAGTTGTTTACAATCTTTGGCTCTCTAATTATTTTTGTACTCCAGCGAACTCAAATATCCAAAGGAATCTTCAATCGGGCGACACTGGGGCGAATTTTTGGATTGCGGTTTTTTTTGGTACATATGGGATATTTTGGTTTTCCAAGAAGGCTTGTGTTTTTCTCGCATAATGCGACGACGCTTTATCCGACCAAAAAACGTAATTTCCATCTGCATGATATGTTTTGAAGAATTAGAATCAATATTTACTTCAAACATTGATTTTGGAAAATTCTTGATTACTAGCCAAACCACTGGGCTTGAACCATGGTTTGGAAATTCCTCTCTCAGATCTGGCAATATAAAGCAACACCTTTTGCTCAAACTTATCCTTAAACTTATATTTCACGTTAGGAGATGCAGTAGAAATGTCATCAGAATAATATCGATCGTTTCCTGGGATGTGCGTTTTTGAGAGAGGGAAGTAGCTTTCATCATCCAAAACGAAACATTTTTCAGCGTCATTTCGGGTCATCCAGTGGCACTGGGATTTTACGGTTGATATCTGTTGCTCTGTGTATTCTGGAGCTCTTGATTTCTTGTGGCAGACTATTCCTATCTTCTTCAAAGTCTTCCAGATGTAAGGTTGTGTAGTCTTGAACTTGTTTGCTGCATCAGATTGAGTAATCGAATCCTTGTTGTTAAAAGTACTATGGAGCAATCTAAGTCCTTTCTTGTCCATTATTTTAGCCGGTCTCCCACTACCACTCATACGAGCTGTTCCTGAGGATGCCCGGATACGATAGATGTTTGAAATTGGAACATTCTCGGTTTTGAAATAGTACACAGTGAACTTTTTCCCGTGATATATGTTAGTTTGATAGAACAGTATAATCCGCTCGCGTAATACTTCTAGCTTCGACGACATTTTGAACACAACTGATCAAGTTGGAACAAAACAAAACATGCGATTATGTTGGAGAGCATTGATTCATATAATCTCTTTTTTCTCTGTGCACGTTTGTGATGTGGTATAAGAGAGTTAAAATCATTCTCATTTTTTAGTTATACCCCGTTATAACCAAGGAAATGCCCTTGATCAAATGGACCTCTTTGATGAAGACAGATCTAGGGTTTTTTTTTTCATTAGGGCGAATCTACAATTGAAAGATTCTCTCCGGGCTCGCTCTCTTTCATTCATAAACCAATCACCTTTACGTTTTTCATTCTACTATTTGTAGAGTATGCTAGCCAGCACTGTTGTGTTTCGATCTGTTCTAAAGAATCCCTCGAAAGTTTTATAATGGCGCTGTAATGAATGAAAGAGAGCGAGCCCGGAGAGAGTCTCTCAATTGTAGATTCGCCCGAATGAAAAAAAAAACCCTAGAGATGTCGTCTAGATGGTCAGGATTACGAGGTATATCAAGTTAGAACCAGTTGTATAAAACTTGATACACTACGTATTTTATTTACGCGGACACGTCTCGCAATATCGCATACTACCGTGCTAAATGAGGATTTTTTTAAACAAGAAATACTCTGTATGGTCCAGAACGAGTTTCTTGAGGAATACACGTTGTTTTTACATCCATACCACTGTTTAAAAAGGGTAAGGAAAAATCTTCACGTGTTTTAAAAAGTACAACATCGCGCGTGCTCAAAGGTTAAAATGTCTGAAAACCACCGCAGATTCATTTGATTGCAATTTAAATGGCAAGCAATTCCAGTGAAATGCCCACAAAATAGGCTGGTTAAATAATCTTTGTTCAACGACTTCAACGCACCATCAATGGCCATGTTTCTCCTGTAAATCATTCTGGTGAACCACCAACATTAAACAGCAAGAATCGAATCCAAAAGAGCTCCAAATGGCCGGAACGTGTCGTAACTGCGAAACGAAGTAATATTTTCCGCAGTATTATTCCTCTCACATGGCGAGCCCCCACCACAGCTGAAATCCGAACCAAAATACACCAACTACCCAACAATAGATCATATTTTTCTGCTTCCGTTGGCCACTTGCTAACTGTTCGTCCACTTTAAGTGAACAAGGATGGTAGTGCTACTTGTTGGTTTGGAAGTGGCATCCTCATCGTCGTCGTCGTCCACCTCGAAGAATGACAACAATTTCGTGCTATGGCATCCACGCCGGCCAGCGAACGAGGAGAAAATAAATCACTTCATCAGAACCGACAGCAGAGAAGTTCGTGCCGCAGTTTGGAATGTCGAAGACTTCCTAGGAAAACCCCTAGCAGCTATGCTCCGTCCGTCTAGCAGTGTTGCAAGGAATGAATTCGTCATCGAGTGTTTGCTTGTTGTCGGCGATCCTGCTTTCGCCGTAATTCCACTTCTGATGCATATTAATGCTGTTGGCTTGTTATGTCATCAACACTCTGCCCGTCGGAAAAGGGCGGACCAAGGAATGTATCATCAAACTGCGCAGGCATGCGATTTGCACTAATTATGATTTATATTTCAAAGGATTCTCGATAGACGCAACGGGATTGACCATGTTGATTGCTTTCCATAATTATTCCCTATTAATTAAATAATAGCCCGACGATAATCATACTGCTAGGAGGGTATTTGGAGGGAGGAGATTGAGAACGTTCCGTTGGTGGAGCGTAAATTTTATCTATCATACCAAATAACAGCAATGCCAATTTGTTAATTTCTTTAAAATATAAATTCAACATAGATGAAGTTTTTTTCCACAGCGTAACCGATTGATGTAATTAAAATTAATTTCTGATCCTTTAATTTGTCGAAAAACATCCCCCATCCATTTTTCAGCGACCCGGTCGTTGTAGACATGGGAGTGTGTGTGTGGTGCTTGGGTGACAAATTTTCGAGTCACTTCCCTTGGCTGAAATAAGTAAGGCCACTAAACAACCAACCAAAGTTTGTCGTCCGTCTCATCTATGGGTCTTTTCAATGACGTTGCCTAGAAACATGGATGAGAGTTTTCCCTGTTTCGTTTGGCCACCCATACACTACCGATACATTAAGGTGATGAATGTCCTGCTTTTTGTGCAGAAAATTAAACCTGCAAGTGCTTCAGATGAAGTTATGGCTCACTATTTCGTCGGAGAAGAGTAACTTGTCTCTTTTGTTCCATTCACGAAAAAGGGTCGTTGGACTTTTTCCCAGAGAGGTTGGATAACGTTCTGCAAATAAATCCAATAATATCTCTTACGTCCACCCACCTCCGTTTGGGGATGCCCACTCGTTTGCGCCTGTCGTGAGCCCTTACAAAGTCATCGTGGATTTGGGTCACGTTTAAATGCTAGCCCCCGAAGAAAAGTGCTTTCTCCGGAGGATATTTTTTTCCAGGAATCGCTTGAAAAGTGGTAGCCTATTCATTTCCACTTGCTGATACTCCCACCCGGTCGACGACTGACTCACTTACCGGAGCACGTTGTATTGCAGGATGATACTTTTCCTTCGTCCATTTAGCTTCTTTCCGGACAGGATCGGAGATTGCTGGCCTAACGAGCGGGATGCTTACATTTTGTTTTGTTTTGTGTTCTGTTTTGACGGAGGAAAAATTGATTCTTTTACTGCTACTGTTCACTGAGAAGTTAAACGGAACCAAGCGATTGAAATGGACACAATGTGGAATGGTTGAGAGATCTTATGTTACATAGAGGTATGTGGGAATGCGAGGTAAGTTGAGACGGTTTATTCAACTTATTTTCAACATAAATATCAATTTTACCAACCAGATGCGATTCCAATTTTAGTCATTTCGATATCATTTTTCAATCATTCATGTTTAAATTTTTTGAGATGCGCACCACCGTCGGTTTCTGGACACCGTGATGAGTGTTGCTGAGAATCAACTGCTGGAGGAGAACTACCCTTCCCTAGGGGAGACATCTTTAATTTTCGCATTAAATCGTATTATAATACCACTAATTCAAGATTAAAATATTTATCTTGACAATAATGTGATTTAGAGTAAATTCGTTTTGGAGTGCACTCCAGTGAGATGACACTTGCCACCAATGTCGTTTATACTCAGGTCCGGGTCATCTGGCTTATTGTTATTCGTGAGATGTGGAAATGTATAGTGGTGTTTGTGTTTCGTCTCAATGTTTACCTTTTTACACGGAACAGCTGATTATGGTGATGTAAAACTATCAGCTCACAGTATGGAATGTTATGGTAGTTTGACGTCATCACCCACGTGCTCAGCAATGTTTACAATATTTTTGCTTCCAACACAAGTAAACTGCTCGATGTGCTGGACCTAAGCTGAACGCCATTGACTTGCCACCAGGTGACGACTCCGCCGTACGTCAACAAATTTAAAAAAAAAGCAAACCATGCGTGATAACTATACACTGTTAATAAAATTATAGCATTGTATTGACAGTTTCTGATATCATATTACCGTATAATGATATTATCATTTTATTATTTTCACTAATACTCATAGTATTGGCATTAAAATTAATGCAAGATTAAGTTGTCTCCCCCCTAGACCCTTCCTTTATCTGGACAACTTGACTCGCTGTATGTATATGTATATATGTACGTGTGCATGTGTGTATATAGGGAAGTATTTATGAATGAATGAGAGAATGAGCGTGATTTTTCAATTCCGGCCCGATATTGGTAAATAATGGGAGTAATTCAATTTTAATCTATTTTAAATAAACATGAACTATATTGAACATATTTAACCATTACACAAACAAAATACTGAAACTCGCCACATTTTTATCTCTTGAACGTCTATGAAGGTTGTTTTCGGAAATAGATGTCAAGACAATTATCGGACAACAAAGGAGTGCATTAACTTTCTTAGCTTCGTCACTCCCAACGACCTATTTACGTATAAATATACATATACTTTCTCGCCATGGAAAGTATCCCGCACAATCCCATCCAACTTCCAACTCCAGATATCTATGAAGGTAGCATGAGTTCTCAGCATCTTCTTAAGTAGACATCTAATCAACACTTCCCTCCCATCCCTTACTGATCATAAGGACCTGGCCCGGTGTTGTGTAAAGAAATCGATGGATGAAGAGCCTGTTACATCCAAGACAGCTCATCTGGCGCTTCCATCGTCTCTACAACAGCCAAATCCAGGAGATTTTATGGTCGGATAATGCTATGCTATGCTATGCTATTCATGTTTAAATTATTTAAGATTCTAAATCAAATAAAAACTTTACTAAATCAAATAAAAAGAAGAAGAAGATAATTTGAACCATTTGTTACCCTTTTTTGATGACCCGGATAGGGAAAAACATATTTTCAACTTGTTCATACGGAGATTTGTATGGGAACAATAGTAGGTCATTTTTAAGTAAAAAGTTGAACTTCTTAAACTTAAAGCATCTAATTGTAATTTCAATTCAAAAAAATTGTAAGTTTTTCTGATCAAATTGTGTATGAATAAAGTCATTGTGTTCAATTGAATGAGAATAATAAGCGTTCAAAAACCTTTTACTTTTGCGTAACGCTCTTATTTTTTCAAAATTTTGAAATGACACCCGGTAAAGAAAAGAGAAACGTATTTCTACGTTAAAAAACTTTGATCTAAGTCGTTCTGTAAAAATATTTGTACTAGACACATAGCTCTTATAGGTTCATTTTCTGCATAATCGGTCCTTTGAAAATTAAACCTCAAAACATGCCACGAGTACAGTTGTTTACATGCAATACTAAAGTTTATCCGAGAAAGTATGCAGGAGGCATCAATTTCTCCGAACAGTAGCTTTCCAACAAACAGTGATGGAATTCTCACCAAAATTTCAATTCATCGTGTGATACGTTTTCACATGAGAACTTTCCGTTGCTACCCAGATAATCAATAAGCAGTTCCAAAGCGTCTTCACGGCAGCCTATCAAGCAATTAAGTCGCTTTAAATGCATCATAAATGTCACTTTTGGCCCAATATTCGGCTGTTTTACTGCAATGCTATGATAATGCTTCATTACTGCTATTTTGCATTTGAAATGCTTATTACAGGCTACAAGCATTTAATTAGCATTTAAAATGCAGCTTTACAACAAACAGCGTTCAAGATGCTGATATAATGCTAATATAATGCTTTTAACATCTGAAATGCAGATTTACGGTTGATTTACCGCATATGCTATTGCTTATTGGTTACCTGGGTAGTTTCACACGCCAACGTTTCTTGAGTGAACTTTCTGGGATGAGAGAATGAAATATCGCGAACTTTTTCTACTCGAGTCACCGACGCATCATTTTCCTCTCCCTATATCTTTACGCCAAATTCGTTCTTGAAAAGCACACTGCGCATTTAATATAAATGGAATTTAGAAAGAAATATATCTCGCATAAATCTATGCACTCTCTACGGCCTGATGTATGTCCGATTGCTGCCTGTATGGCCGGGGAGGTTGGGTTGAATTTGTCCTCAATGCATCACGCCATTCCAGCTGACGATTCCTACCACTCGAACTTTGCGGTGGCACATTACTCAAAAACAAACATCAAAACTCGCGTGAATATCGCCTACACATACTTGCTAGAGAAAAAGAACAAAGCCGAGGAGATATTTGGTTGGATCGGATCTCGAATACGAGTGAAACGTTGTGAGATGGTGAAACGAAAGATCTTTTGCGATGAGAAATGGAACGTTTCCTCACTCTGCGCTTTCATGAAATTTAGATTGTATTCCGTTCGCAAACTTTGAGTGCAAAGGTCCTCGGCGATATATTTTTGCAATGGGCAAAGAGTGAACGTTTTTTGAACATGATTTTTCCAACACTGCCAACGAAGATAGCTTACCGGTGACATATTCGTTTTTTCCAGAGTTGTCATTCTTAGCAGCCTACAACGAAGCTTGTAAGTTTGGGTTGTTCCAAGGAAAAAAAACGTATCGCACACGGAATACATCTTGCTTGTATCTCCTTTTCATCCAGACTTCATGGTGAAGACTCCAGATGACAGATGCTGGTTCTAATCCGGAGCGTACCAGTGAATGATAAAGAGCTCGTAAACAATACGGCTCGCAAAACTCTTTCGAAGTGCGGAAGATAAAGCCCAGCTTTCGATTAGCTTTGGCGATGATGTTAGAGTGATAATAACGATACGTCATTTCGCGATCGAACTCCACTCCTAGATATTTGATGTATGAGACCCTCACTAGTTTTTCACCACATAACGTATATGACCATCGTACTTGAGATTACTTTCTTGTGAAAGATATCCCGAGCAAAGGATTATACCAAATTGATAACAAGTTCTAATACCAGGTTATCATTTTTTGATCACTGAATAAACATTTTTTGATTATAAGCATGATTTCTTGTTCAAATATGCTGGTAATATTCAAAGTTTTGCAATCAACTAATAACGTTTGTGAAAAAGTGTATGTTGAAAATGATAACATATGATAACAAAATTTGCCAATGGTGATAAGTAAATTTTTAATGCGATAACAGCGGAAATCTAAACGATATCTGGGATAACAGAACTTGTTACTGATAGGATATCAGCTTGTTATATTCCTTTGCTAGGGATTACAGCCCATTCCTTCACACTAATCAGAAGATGGATCCTGTTACACCAGTTTTCAAAACGATCATGATACTGCTGCAGCTGTTGGCAGTCTTCTATTGATCGTTTTATCAAGTAGATTTTCAGACCATCTGCATACAAAATGTTTTCATCCTTCAGGTAGGGTATTGCAAAAGTCGGTGCAAAACAGGTAAAACAACAGCGGCCCTAGATTGCTTTCTTGTGTGATTCCCAAATTGTTCGTAAAGATGTGCGACTCATAACTCTCAAGTTTTACGCGAAAGTGGCGTTCTATAAGGTAAGATTCGATTTAAATCTCATGCTCGGAGCGCCACCTGTTCATGAAAACGCTGAAATGGAATGTAGGCGATTAAAATCATTTCAATTGGAGCCTTGCACGTCCTAACGACACCTAGACAGCGCTCATGTACATGTGATGATCAAATCATAATTAATTTCAAAAGGCGATGAGTTGTGTAAACACTCTCTGTATAATTATTATTTGTCACAAAAATTTTAGTGTTAGAGAAAAAGAATTAGCTGGAGAACAGTTGAAATCAGTTTTTGCATCGTAATGGTAGGTATTGTAGGGAATATTGAATATAAAGAGGAAATTATTACAAATTACATGCCTGGCATCAAAAACGCAGCTGCTTTCTCGGATAGGTCAAATAGAATCTGCTACGTAATCCACTATGTGCAATAGGAGGATGCTGGCTCGCACTTCCTCCAGGTTATCAGCTAATGCAAAACAAAAACATAACCCCACACATATACTAGCGATATTTTTAAGGAACGTTTTTAGGGAGAGTTTTAACAAAATCACCAAAAACAAAGTATGGTACTAAAAGCCAATATCAATTCCTACTTGTGGATGTCATTTTATTCTCTAGAAATGTTTGTAAACTCCATAAATTAATGTTACTGTTTGTAAACTGATGAAACTACTACGAGAATCCTAACCAATTTGAGAGTCATCATCGGTTTACCAGTTTGTATTTCCACACACAGAGTTCGCATGTGCTGCAATAGTTTTACTGCAGGACGTCAATTGCCTGCTGGAACGCTGCAGAACTAAGTTGTGTCGATTTTGCGATGCGTCAGTCGTGCCCGGCTGAGTGTGTTGTTTATCCCCGAGCACTATAGTTTTTCGATACGCGGTGGTGTGTTGTTTATCCCTGAGTGCTATCGTTTTTCGATACGCGGTGATCTTGTCTACTGATTTCAAGCGTGAGTGCTGCAAAGACCCAACTGAACTGTAAAATGTCCTTCGTGTGCTATTCCCGTGCTGGTGACATTGGAGAAATCCAAATCGAATGTCAAGGATTCTTTGATGAGACAACACCAAGTTTTCTGGGTCTGTCCATCGTGCACAACGCTAATGAGGGATATGCGCTTCCGTAATACTACACGTGCTGCTTATGAGGCTGGTCAGGAACAAACACACAACTCTTATAGCGATTCCATGATGAAATTAGAAGCCGAAATCCGGATAAATATCACAAAGGTGATCAACTCTCGCTCGAGTACTCCGAAATCATCCCAACGCGTTGGCATCGACCCAAGATTAGCTAGAAATTGGAGGCTGTTTAGCACGGTTTCCAATTCAATCCCGAGTAAGCATCCGCCTTTGTAACTCGGAACAGGCAGTACGCCTTCCCCTTCAATCACTATTGCTACTGTTGCGCCAGCTGAACTAAAGCTCTGGCTATATCTGTCTCGGATAGCGAAAGAAGTCTCAGCCGATCAGATTTAAGCATTATTAAAGAAACGCCTTGGTACAGAGGATTTACTAGTCGTCCGCTGGTGGCCAGAGGTGGAGACGAAAGTACAGTATTTTTCGTCTATTCAAAAATTGGGAAGAGCATGTAAGGCCTGTACTCGAAAAAAATGCACCAGACAAAAGTGTTCGCCAAAAATGCATTTTCAGTCGAATTTTCTTGAAACTTTCAGGCAATGAATAAATACATATGGATTGTATTTCTACAAAATTAATTTATTCAAATTCCTTTCCATCGCTGAAAGCCCGCACCTTTCCCTTAAGACCCCTCATTACATTCTGTGCAATGGTAGAGCCGACCTTTTTGGTCACTTTCATCCATTTTTTTTTTCAACTCCAGCTCGTTCTTAAACACCTTGGACGATTTTCGAACTTTGGCCTTCATTATGGCCCAACATCTTTCCACCGGACGAATCTCTAGTGAATTTTGAGGGGTTGGCGGTTTTTGGTACAAAAACAACGTTATTGTCTCTGTACCAATCCAACGTCGATCGCGCGTAATGGCATGATGCAAAGTCCGGCCAAAATAATGTCTCGTTTCCGTGGGACCGCAGGAAGGGCAACAGACGCTTCTGGAGGCACTCGGTGCGGTAAATTTCGCTGTTGAAGGTACCCGTTATGATGTACGGTTTACTCAGTTTACCGCAATGGCATATGGCCTGCCAGAGCAAGTATTTTTTGGTGAATTTGTCCACTTTTTTCTTCCTTATGTCTTCCGGAACATCAAACCGTGATTTGGCAACGTAGAACTCCAGTCCCGGTATCTACTTTGCGTCTGCCTTGATGTAGGTTTCGTCATCCATAACCACACACATCGGTTTCGTTAACCACTCTCGATACAGCTTCCTTGCGCGGGATTTGGCCGCCGTGTTTTGTTGATCACGCCGGTTCGGTGCCTTGTGGGCCTTGAATACACGAAGCCCAGCTCGTTTAATGGTTTGCTGAACGAACCAGGCGAAACACTTTGCACTTGAAATAATCCAACACCTTCCGGGCCTTCACAGGGTCAGCTGTCTTCGATTTTCTTCCACTTCCAGACCGCCGCTCGGTCGTCTGGTACTCCTTAAACGATTTTGCCACCCGAGACACAGTTGTATGGGTGATTCCCAGGGTTCTTCTGATCCATCTCATGGTCGCAGTCGGATTTTCCATGACGGCGCGCAAAATTTTCCGGAGATTTTCTTCTTGTTTCGATGACATCTCAATAACCACTGAACCGATTCTTATGAAATTTACTCCAAACTAGTTATACTTAGATTTTCATCAATTTTTACACAAGGACAATAAAGTTACACACGGATAAAATGCTGCATTTTTTTCGAGTAGAGGCCTTACTTGAAATCTAAAGCGCTGTCTCCCTCAACATGGCCGAAATGTATTATTTACTGGGAGTTCTCCGACAACAGAACGAGTAAAAATTGCTGCCGCGTCCAAAGATTTTTTTAGCCTCTCAGTGGTAGAGTGGTAGAGTTGGAACGGAGTAAACGACGATAAACCCTGCGTTTGGTTCAAGCCGTAACGCAAACCTGCCACGAGCTTCAACGAAGCTCGTAATCCTCTCCTTGACATTGCTCTACATTTGTCGAAGCTAGCATGATCAACTTCTAAAGCCATGTCCATTTAGAATCCGGAATATTAAAATCATCTGTATCTCGGTAACGGATTGGCGTACAAATAAGTTATACATAATACATCAAAACAAAGGTAATTTATTGTACTTTAGTAGAAAAATATTAATACAAATCGTTTTTTTTTTTTCGTTTTCTTGCGTATTATTCATTGCAATTCCTTTTTGATGGGGTCGGCTCGCAAGGCCCACAACCAACCCCACTATCTCGCAGGAGGACCAACGTGATGCTGCTGTTTAACAGTACCAAGCACCACCAGGACTTTTGGATTTTGTATTTAGAGTCCTGGCGCATTAACAAGACGGTGACTCAGCCGATCCTAACATGGAGAAAAGACGCTGTTTTGAGCCACCCCTAACATGGAGAACAGACGCTCAAATGGGCGAAGGCTTGGACTTTTACCCTTATTTTTAAAAAGCGGGGTGGCTCGCTTTTGTCAAGGCTGCTTTCGGATATTTGTGGGGTTTTGGAAGAAACTCAACATAGTCCAAAAACTGCTCAGTCCCCCCACATCCTAAACAATCCCCGCCGCTCGTCCGGGGCTATTTATTCATGTATTCAGAAGCTGTCCATCATATCTGATGGAACCCACCATCCGCGACCCATGGACCCGCCGGGTTGCTTGCAGCTCAGCCCCGTAGAGTATTCACCTACTCTACGGTCTTCCACCATCTTTGGTGGAGTACAAGATGACAGACTATGGAGGCGAAGGATGAACCATGAGCTCGCGCAACTCACCGGCGAACCCAGTATTCATAAGGTGGCAAAAACTAGAAGGATACGCTGGGCAGGACAGAATGCCGGACAACTATCCTGCAAAAATGGTGTTCGACAGGAATCCGGTTGGTACAGGACGACGTGGGGCGCAACGAGAAAGATGGTCAGACCAGGTGGGGTAAGACCTAGGGGGTACAAGGTGCCCAAGGAATTGGAGAGGAGCAGCCACGAATTGGGGATTATGGAGGAATATTGTGTATCAGGCTATGTTATAGTATTGTGACGTTATGTCATGTAAATATATATAATTCTAATTTCGTTTCTTCTCTTCTATATTCCTCCCATCGAACGCGACACACCTCCGGAGTCAACTTCCTTGGCACATTTGTTCCACATTTTGGTCATCTGAATTGCATCCCAAGCCGTTTTTCCACTTTTCTTAAGCTTCCGCTTCATTATTACCCAAAATCTCTCGATGGGCTGAAACTGCGGGCAGTTTGGTAGATTTATGTTTTTATCGATGAAATCTACGTTATTATCACGGTAACACTGCATGACTTCCCGGCTGTAGTGGCAACTCCCCAAATCTGGCCAAAACTTCACGGGACTTTTATGGGCTTAAATGAAAGGTAGTACGCGATTTTTGAGGCATTCTTCCTTGTACAGCTTCGAGTTCATCGTCTTATTCATCACGAACACTTTGGTCTTTGCTCCGCAGCTGCATATCCCTTGCCAAATCATCAGTTTTTTTTTTTTTTGGCAATTTTGTCCAAAAAAGCAAACGTAAACTTCGCAGGAACATCTCCTCGTGCCGTCGCCTTGTAGAATTTTTGGCCAAAAAGCTGTCCGAAATCCATTTTGACGCAGGTTTCATCGTCGATGAGCAGGCAACCTCGGTTTTTCGTCAAAACCTGCTGGTACAATTTCCGAGCTCAAGTTTTGGTGACGAAACTTTGCTTCAACGTTCTGTTTGGTTGCTTGCTAGCGCGATAAGAACGATATCCTGCTCGTAAACGAATTCTTCGAACGGTACTGCGAGCAGCAGCGTATTTCTGTGCAATTTCATTATCTGATAGTCCAGGGTTTGCTCTGACGGTTCTCAACACCTTCTGGTTCAGCTTGCGGTCATATGTTCCACTACGACGCTTACCTTGAGGCACTCGATCCACGCTCTTTCGCTCCCTAAAACGTTCGAGCACATCATACACGGTTGATTTGGCGATTTTCCAAGTTTTTGCGATTTTTATTGCGGACCACGTTGGATTATCAACGTGGGTGTGCAGAATTTTTTCTTTCCTCTCGGCTTCCATCTGGAATAACTTTTGACTCACTGCACGAAACACCGTGAAATTTACACCACAGAAATTGGACGCCTAGGTTAAGAAACCGCTGTAAAAGAATTCTTGCAGCAGTCACTTTCCGTGCCGCTGCAACACAATAAGTGATTCTGGATTCAAACTGGGCAGAACTTTACAATTTGGACAACGGGAGCCACACTTGCCGTAAGCTTTAAGGAAGCCCCTGTTTCTCTCATCGCAGTCGAGCCTTTACTGTCAGAAACTGTTAGTCGTCCTGGTCCCTCGTTTGAATTGGAAGACGAGGTCTTCCGAACGCCGATTCCAGGCAAGTATGCTGTAAATTCTATCATTTTGTGCACTGATCAATTTGCTTTATTCAGTCAAGCTTCTGCAATTTGGACATCGCGACGCACACTTGCCCCAAGCCTAAAGGGAGCCCATATTCCTCTCATTGCAGTAAAGCCGTTGCTGGCAGCGACCAGCAGTCGTCCTAGTCCCGCGTTTGAGTTGGATAGGGGGTCTTCAGAACTCCGATTCCAGGTACGTACGCTACTATCTCGAATATTTCGTTGGCTACGTCGCATTATCTCTGCAAATTGGCGACTTGAATCTGCTGCCAGACCCACAGTGACCGACGTTAACGAAACACCACCGCCAGCGATCAGCAGCTGTCCCGTTCGCTTACGTACCACATCCAATACCGCTAACTCCTCCGACACCTCCCGACGTATGGCTGTGGCGATCTCAGTTTGCACGGACTGCAACTTTACTACCAAAATTTCAGCGGTGTGAACTCTAGTCTAGTCCAATACTTTCTGGCAAGCTCGGACTGTTCGTAGGTCATAATTGTCCTTACTGAGACATGGCTCAATGATAACACTCTCTCCATAACTACTTTTGGTTCGTCCTACAAGGTTTTTCGGTGCAACCGAAGTGCACTAAATAGTCGAAAGGTTTCTGGTGGAGGCGTTTAGATCGCTGTACGTTACGGCTTCGAATCGCAGATCGTTGAAGATGAATCTTGGAAGTCGGCGGAGCAAGCAGATTGCAGGTGCCATCGAGGGTGTTGGAAAATGTGTCCTCCTTTCTTTTGCTGTTTAGATACGTCCAAAATCTTTGAGGATTTGCTTTAAGATCTGCTGGCATTCGGCGAAATTTTCAGGTATACAGAATGCGGTTATCCTTTTTATATCTAATGCCAGCAACACTGAAGGTCCTTGAGTGGTAAAATTGATTTTTGTTTCTAGAATACCTCCTAAGAGCAACTGCTATCTCACGTTTGAGTTGTCAGTGGTAATGGACGAGGACGGAGTGCTGGAACATCTTCAAAGAACAGCTTGGGCAAGGTTTCGGTGAACAAATCGACCACTTCATTAAAGTCAGCAGACTCATAAAGCTGGTGTCAGTCAATAGAGGACGGAAGATACCAGGTTTAGAGCTACAAAGTCGGTTTTGCTGAAGTTGAAGTCTCTGTCGTCATTTAGCTCCTCAAACCCTGGGGGTGGTGAACATTTTTCAAGAATTGTGTTGATGTAATATTAGATTAAACTAGATCAATACGATTGTATGGCAAGAACAACAATATCTTTTACCCAGAAATTCAAGAGATTTCCTTTTCAAAGAAAGCCCCTACCTTATCGGCAACCGAGCCATGATGTTGCGTGGTACTTGTATCTGTATCTGAGCTTAAAAAGGATCCAACAAGCAACTTATTGTCATCAAACCATCTTCACAAAACCAAAATTCCAAGCAGGTTTTTCGAAACGACGAGTAATCTTGTGTAATGCAGGCCACCTCTCTGGCGTGACGAACCAGCTTCAGTTTGAAAATCACTTCAATAGGAACCAAAACATTAGCAAAACCCTTAAATCATCCATTACAGCCCACACTGGTGCAGCTTATCCAACTGTTATCAAAAAAACTTCAGCATTGAGATAAAGGTCTAGAATAGCATCATAAATCATAGATTATTTTGAAATTATTTCCAAACTTCGGTCTAATACCAACCATCTGCTCTCTCAATTGTCCAATAATTCAATGTCATCTTTAAGCACTGACCTTTTCCCATGTGCTCCACTTAATCGGTACCAACCGTTATCGTAATTTGTTGGAAATAAAACAAACACCATTGCCATAGCGATGCTGACATTTTATTTTGTCCTCCTAAGATAAGGCCCTCGAACAAAAAAAAAACGTACGGCATGAGATAACATTGAATTTTGCTTCGAAGAATAGAGCTTGCTGATAGATGAATACTGAGTTTGCAAAGATGTCAGCCTCCCTACTGATCGATTGTCTTCAGTGTCTGATCGATGAAATGATTCCAGGCAATGTTCCACTTGTGTTTGGCTTCCACCTTTTCCGCCTTGGTCATCCCGCTGTACTCAATCGAGTTGAGAGCCAGTTTCTTGAGCATTCGAAGATCCTGCCGAGCGGATGCCAGTCCCAGAAATGCTACGTAGAAATCGTGCGACAGTGGAGATGCGCACCAGAAGGCAGGATCATCCGAGGAAACTACTACCGGATAGTTATCCGAGAGGTAAATCGCACCCACGTGGTTCCGGCAGTCGTCCACCAGTTTCAGGACCTGATTGGAGATGGGATTCAGTTCGATGCAGATGTTGCGCTTCTTGAGTTCCTCCATCACCCGTGGATGCTTGACGGCACCAAAACCGTGCCCGATGCGCTTCGTTCCCAGCAGGATGGCGTCGATCTGTGTAAAGAAGGATAATTAATTAATGGTGATAAAGCTCGCACCACCGTCATTGTTGTCTTGTCAGATCAGTTGTAAATTGGTATGGATTATGGGTAGCGTGTTTTCGGAAGGTTCTTAAGACGATGTGATAAATCGACGCCATCAATTTGGGCTTATCAGTACGCAGGTTTTTTTTTCATGGCGTTTGCCCTGGTAACCAGCTCGGTTGCTTATCAACTGTTCGCTAGGTGATAATGAGCATGCTAACGGGAATAATGGTCGGCGTCGGTTTGATAGGCAACAATGAGCTTGTTATTGCGTGATGTGTGTTTTAAATTAGTCGGTTAGCGGTTTTAGAGTTGATGAAGCTGGATATAATATCCATGGTGAATAAGGCTGAATTTCAATTCTTAAGCAAGCATAATTTAAATATAATTTCCATCTCACTATGTTGGAATGAAAATTTAGGAATTGCTTTGTCAATTCAAACATTTAATTTCAATGAATCATGACAAAGTAGAGATGCACCAAATTTACAATATTATGTAAAAAGTTAGCTTGTTGGTATGTATTTGACCGCGGTCATCATCGACCTCTTAAACAATTTGCAATAAAGATCCTTTGATCGGTTGTCTTATCTTACGCATTTAGGCAGTAAATAACTTGTAGATAAACGTTGAAAATATATAATACAAAAATTGTAGTAAATCAATGTTATTTAGTATTAGAAATTGAAAATTCTTATAGAAAACAAAAATGGTCATAATTTTATTGAGAATCTCCATAATTGATAACGATTGAAATTGATCCCACCCAGCAAATAAAACAATTAATTTAAATATAGACAATGAATGACTTTCAGCTTTGGACTCATGAGTGGAACGCTATGGGAAATCAATCTCAGATTGAATGTTTCTATTTTAAATTTCTAATATTGTATCTCCACATAACTAAATATAATTACTAAAGTGACTTATCACTAAGAATGTTCAGAAACTATCAATCAAGTAGTTTTATACGGCATATAATTATGTAGTTGAAATTAAATAACAATAAGATAGTACACCGTGTTCAACAAATTCTCATACAAAATAAAACTTTATTTATTTCAAATCGATAATCCAGATTTTATTGATAACTTTACCCATTATATTGCAATATAATACTGATCAACTACAGCATATGATTGGAATAACACCGCCTTTAACCTTCTTGACCAGCCCCAGACGTTTTTCGAAACCGTCACAGGCGGCACGCACGACTTCCTTCGGAATTTCGTCCCAAATTCGATTGATTACGGTTTTGAATTGGTTCATATTAGACGCCCTTAGGTCATTTACCTTCGCCAGCATGTATGACCATACGAAATAATCCAAGGAATTCAGATCTAGTGAACTGGGAGGCCATTCATTCATGTCCGAAAAGTCGGTCAAATTTTCTCGGCATCATCCCTGAACGAGATTTGCAGTATGCGATGGCGCTCCACCAGCTGAAACACATAGTGATCATCTTCAAACACCTCTTGTACATATGGCTTGACAACTTTCTCCAAAACTTCCGTTTTATAATATACGGCATTCACTTTAACGCCCTTTTCGATGAAAACCAGTGGTAATTTAAACGGAAGCGGAAGCAGCAGACCCGCCTATTCCAGGAAAAGAGACGCCGCCTAGAAGAAGCTGAGTGCGAGGCGATAGAGCAGCTGTACCGCTCCCAAGAAACACGGAAGTTCTATCAGAAGCTCAACACTTCCCGAAAAGGCTTTGTTTCGCGAGCCGAAATTTGTAGGGATAAAGATGGGAGCATTCTGACAGACGGCAGTGAGGTGATCGAAAGGTGGAAGCAGCACTATGACAAACACCTGAATGGCGTAGAGGACGCGGGCGTTGAAGTCCAAGTAGGAGGAAGAAATGACTACGTCAGCACAGCAGAGGATGGGAACGAACCAGCTCCCACGCTGAGGGAAGTTAAGGATGCTATCCAACAACTCAAGAATAACAAAGCAGCTGGCAAAGATGGCATCGGAGCTGATCTCATCAAGATGGGCCCGGAAAGGCTAGCCATCTATCTGCATCGGCTGATAGTCCGAATCTGGGAAACAGAACAGCTACCGGAGGAGTGGAAGCAAGGGGTTATATGCCCTATCTACAAGAAAGGCGACAAGCTGGAGTGTGAGAACTACCGAGCGATCACAGTCCTAAACGCTGCCTACAAAGTGCTATCCCAGGTCATCTGCCGCCGGCTTTCACCAAAAGTAAATGAGTTCGTGGGAAGTTATCAGGCCGGTTTCATCGACGGGTGCTCGACGACGGACCAGATCTTTACTGTACGGCAAATCCTCCTAAAATGCCGCGAATACCAGGTCCCAACGCATCATTTGTTCATCGATTATGGACGAGAACGGCTTTCCCGGGAAGCTCACTAGACTGATTAAAGCTAAGATGGACGGTGTGCGAAACTGCGTGAAGATTTCGGGCGAACATTCCAGCTCGTTTGAATCACGCCGGGGACTACGTCAAGGTGATGGACTTTCGTGCCTGTTGTTCAACATTGCGCTAGAAGGTGTCATGCGAAGAGCCGGGCTCAACAGCCGGGTTACGATTTTCACTCGATCCGGTCAGTTCGTTTGTTTTGCGGACGATGTCCGCAAAACAAACGAACTGACCGGATGACATGAACATTGTCGGCAGAAGATTTGAAACGGTGGCAGAAATTTACACTCGCTTAAACGCGAAGCTGCGAAAGTCGGACTGGAGGTGAATGTGTCGAAAACAAAGTACAACAAAGTACAACAAAGCAGGAGGTACCGAGCGCGACAGGGACCGCCTAGGCAGCAGTGTTACGATAGACGGGGATACATTCGAGGTGGTGGAAGAATTCATCTACCTTGGATCCTTGCTTACGGCTGAAAACAACAACAGCCGTGAAATCCGAAGACGCATCATCAGTGGAAGTCGTGCCTACTACGGGCTCCAGAAGAACTTGCGGTCAAGAAAGATTCACCCCGCACTAAATGTACCATGTACAAAACGCTGATAAGACCGGTTGTTCTCTACGGGCACGAGACGTGGACGATGCTCGAGGAGGACCTGCAAGCACTTGGTGTTTTCGAACGCCGGGTGCTTAGGACCATCTTTGGCGGCGTACAGGAGGATGGAGTGTGGCGGCGAAGATGGAACCACGAGCTCGCTAAACTCTATGGCAAACCCAGCATTCAGAAGGTCACGAAGGCTGGAAGGATACGGTGGGCAGGGCATGTTGCGAGAATGCCGGACAAAAACCCTGCAAAAATGGTGTTCGCCTCGAATCCGGCCGGTACAAGAAGGCGTGGGGCACAGCAAGCACGATGGGCGGACCAGGTGCAACAGGATCTGGCGAGTGTGGGTCGTCAACGAGGTTGGAGAGAGGCAGCCATAGACCGAGTATATTGGCGAAATGTTGTAGATGAATTCATATCGTTAATACGATGTATGGCTATTTAAATAAATTGATTTGCCTCGCTTTAAAATTCCTCCCCAAACCATCACTGACGTAGCACTTTGGAACCGTGGAATATTCCTATCACTCTCTGGAACAGTTCTTGAAGAGAGAGCCCACAATTTGCTGTTCTGAACATTGTGGGATTGTTGCAAGACGAATAACTTTTCGTCGGAAAAGATAAATTCTTTCCTACCGTGCCGCGACAAAAGCAGACTTGCTCTTTCGAGTCGTTTTTGCTTGGAATGTTCCGAAACTCCGTGAACCTTACGTTTCTTGAAAGCTTGTAATCCGAGGTCATTTTGCAGTATATTGTGCATTGACGATCTAGAAACATTCAGATCTGCGACCATTTTACGTACAGAGCGCTGTGATTTTCGTCTTATCCGTTCCCTGACCACTTTAACAACTCGAGCAGTCCGCACCGTACGAGTACGACCGGATATCTTCCGGTCATCCAACGAGCAGGTGTCACGATACCTTCGGATGGTTCGGTACACAAAATCCCGCTTTACTCCGAGGTTTTTCAAATTTCTGAAAATAGCGCCTGGGTGCTCAGCTTTCAAACACTTTTTATCACCACAGCACGAAACTCCTCTATCACTGAAAAAGGTTAACACCGAATGAAAACAATCGGACATAACCTTAAAGCGTTTGCATAAACATAGTGCAAAACTACACCAACACATACGTGAAGCATGTTGAGTAGTTGCACGACACCAATGCAAGGAAAAAGTGTATGAGAATATATTGGACACGGTGTAAAATTATTGGTTGTTGAGTGGATGGGGGAAAATACTAAGCTAGTCGTTACATGGAGCCTCATTATCCAACGTGCAATATTGTTAATTTTGAAGACAGTTTTTTTTACACCAACTTAACCTGGATTTGTCTGAAAGCTTAATTTACTTTTCGTAATAATACTGATCTAGCCACTTCTAGACACTAAATAATTTCTTGACTTGTTATTTCTGGAAGCTTAATGAGCTTCTCGATTCAATTAAACGATTAAAAAAGCAAACAATTTTTAGACAAAATAGCAACCAATCGTAACAGCGACATCGTCTTACATTGTAAAGTAATCAAACTGAAATTCTTCAAGTTTTTATTATAATTTTTATGAAGCCCAAAAAAAATTCTACGGAGAAATCTTACTTGACTTTCGTCCACACTCAAAGGCTACATTGATCTTACTAAGAATCGACTTAAAAAGAGTAGAATTGAATAACATTGAACTAAATACAATAAAAACACAATGAAAGGAATTGGAATAGAAAAGAATAAAAGAATTGAATAGAATAGAAATAAAAATAAAGAATGGAATAGAATGGAAAAGAATTGAAAATAATGCAACAGAATGAAAAAGCAACTACAATTTCATTCTTGTGGAATAGAAAAGAAAGAAAAAATGGAATAGTGTGAAACCAATGAAAGAGAATGAAATCGTATGCAGAACGATTTAAAAGAATAGAAGAGAATGGAAAGGATAGAAGAACATGAAATAGAATGGAAGAAAATGGCATAAAATATAATTGAATCATCAAAATACAACACAATAGAGATGCAGAAGATAAAATAGCACGCAATATAATAGAAAAAAAAATTCGAACAGGATACAATATCACACAATATAATATAATGCAATAGAAAAGAATTGAACAGCATTGAATGCCATAGAAAAATGGAATGGAATGGAAAAGAATAGCGTGGTATGGAATAAAATACAAAAAAAAGGAATGGAATGGAATGGAATGGAATGGAATGGAATGGAATGTAATGGAATGGAATGGAATGTAATGGAATGGAATGGAATGGAATGGAATGGAATGGAATGGAATGGAATGGAATGGAATGGAATGGAATGGAATGGAATGGAATGGAATGGAATGGAATGGAATGGAATGGAATGGAATGGAATGGAATGGAATGGAATGGAATGGAATGGAATGGAATGGAATGGAATGGAATGGAATGGAATGGAATGGAATGGAATGGAATGGAATGGAATGGAATGGAATGGAATGGAATGGAATGGAATGGAATGGAATGGAATGGAATGGAATGGAATGGAATGGAATGGAATGGAATGGAATGGAATGGAATGGAATGGAATGGAATGGAATGGAATGGAATGGAATGGAATGGAATTAAATGGAATTAAATGAAATGGAATAGAATGGAATGAAATGAAATGAAATGAAATGGAATGGAATGAAATAAAATGGAATAGAATGGAATGAAATGAAATGAAATGGAATAGAATGGAATGAAATGAAATGAAATGGAATAGAATGGAATGAAATGAAATGAAATGGAATGAAATTGAATGAAATTGAATGAAATGGAATGGAATGGAATGAAATAAAATGGAATGGAATGGAATGTAATGAAATGGAATGGAATGAAATGAAGTGGAATGGAATGGAATAGAATGGAATGGAATGGAATGGAATGAAATGGAATAGAACATAATAGATTAAAATAAATAATGAATGAACAGAAAAAAAGAGAATTCAATGGAATAGTATAGAAAACATTATAATATTACATTATAGAAAAGAATAGAATAGATTGTAATTGAATCGAATATATAAGAAAAGAATGGAATAAAATTGTATTTAATAAAATGGAACTGAATATAATACAATAAAAAAGACTTAAACAGAAAACAACAGAACAAGAATATTATAGAGGAAAATAAAACGTACAAGATAAGAAAAGAAAACAATTTAATAGAATTGATAAAAAAAACAGAAAAGGAATGAAGAAAAGGTAAAATAAATGCATACATTAGAAAAGATAATAATATAACAGACTAGAATAGAATGGAATAATATGAGAAAGTGTTTCTTATTCTTAGATAGAATGCAAAAGAACAAAAGAGAAGAGACTAGAATAGAAAATAATAGAAAAAAAAGAACAGAATAGAGAAGAATGTTTAATAAAAGAATGTTATAGGATAGAATATTCCAGAAAAAAATTAAATGGAATAGAATGGAATAGATTAGAATATAATAAAAAGAAAACATAAAAAAGCATTGAATAGAAAATAAAAGAATAAAATATAAAAGGAAAGAATCAAACAGATAGGAATATAAAAAGTTAAAGATTATAGAAGAGAATGGAAAACCACAGAATTTAATTCAATGGAATACAAAAAAATACAAAAACATAGAAAATAATTCAAGGAAGTTGAAAAGAAAAGATCAAAAAAGAACACAAAAGAATAAAATTGAATAGAGTGGAAAACAAAAGGAGATAACAGAAAAGAAATGAATATAAAAGTATACAAAAGCACGGTTCAAAATATAATTTACTAGAGTAGAAAAGAATAGAAAAAAACGGAAAGGAATAGAACATAATAGAGAAAAATAGAATTTAATGAAAAATAAAAGATGAGAATCGAAGAAGTGGAGACAAAAATCGCTTAGTGAATAATATGAACGAGAAGAATAGCAAACACTTAAATAGAGTACATAAGAATATAGAAAAATTTAATGGAATTGATAAGGAATGAATTTACGAGAATAGAAAAAACAGATGATTGCATAGAATAGTAAATAGTTAATTTAAAAAGAATAGTATGGAATCGAATCGATTAGAACAAAAAAGAAAAAAAAATAGCCTGGAATACATAAAAATACAAAAAAAAATTGAAAAGGATATAAGATAATAGAATACAATTAAATATCATAGAAAATAAATGAGAAAAAATTAAAGAATGCACAAGCAGGAACACAGTAGAATAAAATCAAATAGGGTAGAAAAAAAAAGAAAAGAGAAGAGAAATGAATATAAAATAATAGGAAAGAATAGAACAAAAAAATAGAAATGAATAGCATGGAAAAAAATAACATTCAATGGATGGAAGAAAAAATCACAGAAAATAATAAACCAAAATAGAAATGAAAAGAAAATAATAGGAAGGAATAGAAAAGAATAGATAAGGGTAGAATAGGTCAGAATGGAATGGATAAAAATGGAATAGAATAGAAGAGAAAAGAATTAAATTAATTGGAATATGATAGAATAAAAAGCATATGATACCATTGAATAGAAGGCGATCGAATAGAATATAATAGGATATAATCAAATCGATTAAAGTAGAGTAGATTATGAAATAATAGAAAAGCATAAAAAAAAATCAAATGAGGCAGAATAGAATAGAACACAAGAGAAGAGAAAAGAATTGTAAAAAATTTAATTGAAAAGATAAGAAAAGAAAACACATGAATGAAATAAAATAAAGATGAAAAGAAAAGGAGAAAAAAGAAAACAAATGAATAAAATATAGAAGAAAAGAAAAGAATGGAATATCGTGGAAAAGAATTGAATACAATAGAATATAATCGAACAAATTGAATTGAATAGAATAGAATGAAATAGTATTGAATGAAACAGAATATTTTGGATAAAGAATAGAATAGCATAGAATTAAATGGAATAGAATAAAAATGATAGTAGAAGAAAATGATTGAGTAGAATATAGTGGAAGTGTGTTGAAAAGAGCAGAATGAATTACAATAATGTAAAATTGGTAAGAATGAACATAGGTTCGAAGTAGTACTTATTCACAAAAAAAAAGTATTTATATAATGTAGTACAACAGGTAAGAAAAGAATATAATGGATTATAGTAGAATTTGGAATCAAAATATTTCCTAAAAAAAGGTTTTATTGCTATAGGAAATTGGATGCAACCATAAATGGTCACCCTTATAATGGAAAAAAAATCGCACTGAATGACTGAGCATTTGTTGAGCAATCGAACATTGTTCTGCTTTTAAACGCATTGATTTTATTTATTTTTCCATACGAATTACACGGTGCTTAGCTGGAGGGCATAATATGTGTTAAACTTGTCTTCTTATTGTGATTAAGACAGTCTTACACTACAAATGAACAATCAAAATAACAGCGTTATATATTATTGAGAAAATATATTCATGGTATCAACTTTTGTTGGTTTTCATTACTGAAAAATAACCCAAAATTTGATTATGACTTTTTTATATGATGCACTGAAAAGTCTATATTTCCGAGAAAATAATCATTTGATCATTAGACCACCCTAAAACAATTAATAAATATGGTCACTTTGATAACAATCGATTCAACTGACCAAAACTATTGATTAATAGATCATTGCTTGTTTTCAACTAATTGTTCTAAATGCATTTTAACAGATAAAGATTAAGAGCTTTCAAAAGCAGCTACTGATGGATGCAATTGTATGTTATGTGGCATTCAGAATGATATTCTGTGCACAGAGAAGTCAAATTTTCAAACCCGAAAAATCCTCTCGAACGATCCAAGAATGACAATAGCCTGCCCTAACTATTATTTATTTGTTTTTGTTTTTTTTGTTTTTTTTAACCACGTTTGTTAGATCATTTTATAAGAAATAAATGCATCCCAAAATGAAATTTTGATATCACACCAAAACTATTTCATAAAATGTTCAAATAATTTAACTTTAGCAAACTTTCATTTGACAATAGTGCGAAGTATTCTTCCAACTAATTAACCCATCAATCACAAATCACACTCACCAAATTATCATCCGTCATCCCGTTCCAATTCGTTTCTCCGGCATGGAAAAAGAACTGAATGGACGAGCTCAGCTTCAGCAACCGTTCGTTAAAATCCGTCAATGGTCGTCCCAGATCTTCCTGTCCAACCAAATCAAATCCCGCCACGAAGGTTGGAAACTTTTTGTGCAAATTCTCGGCCTCCTGCAAATATCCATCGAAGGTGGCATCGTCCGCAGCCCGGAGCGGAGCGTAAATCAATTTAACTCCCACAAAATCCGGGTGTTCCTTTTTGAACTTCTCTGAGAGATCGTAGTAGATCTGCACCACTTCTTCAGGTGAGTAGACACGATTGTCCAAGTCATAGACTGGAGGTAAAACTCCGCGAAACTCAAGATACGTCACGTTGTCTGCATACAGCTCCTTCAGTGTATTGGTAAAATAATCCTCCCAAACTGGTTTGAACGTAATGATCGGTTCCAGAGAAATGAACATACTGAAAAATCTGCCCCAAGCATGATTTATGCAAGGATATGCTACTTCCGGATTTTCGACGAACAGTGTGAGCAAGCTTCTCAAATTTTCATCGAAGCCTTCATTCCCGAGTTCCTTCCGAACATCGCTAACCGATCGCCATTCAGCTCCATCAATAGGTTCTGGTTTGGTTTTTGAAAACTTAAAACGCGGCGGATCGGGTCGGTCAAAAGCTCCATTCTGCCAGAGGAACTTCTGATAAGTAGCTTTGATGACGGGTTCCATGCTTCCGATAGCAGTATCATGAGCGTGTAGGATTCCTCCTTTTGGCATTTTTTGAATCAGCTGGAATAAGGGTGAATTCCTAATCTGATCCAACACTTTAAAAAAGTGGCGGGACGGTGCAAAATCGATGGGTGATTTGACTCCTACATCCAGCTCGGCTTTTTTCAATTTCATCAAATATTCGTTAACCCTTTGTTCGTCTTCGGATAGCACAACATCTGCGCCAAGGGCACGTTTTTCCTCCTGATCAACGAACTCGGTGCGTTGTGCCAGAAACTCCTCATACGACATGCGCGGCATTGTTACTCTCTCACTTGTATAGCAGAAACCTGAATCCCAAACAAGCACTTAACTGCATTCAGTACCAAAACTGATTACCAAGCAATACTTGAAGAATAAAACTAAACGAACTACTTGACTAGACCTAGACTGCCTAGGGTTCTGGTTGTGACTGAGCAGGGCCATCCGCGGAGAGGCTCTTCTCATTCAGCAAAACCAATCAAGAAGAAGTAAAGAAGCTTGTCGCGAATCATAAAAATATTGCTTCAATCCAACCCAATCCAACGGGTGCGAGTCGCTGCTCTCCCTCTCTCATATTGAGAATGGGTAAGTGAGGTTCTGTTTGCAAACCCCGCGATATGATAAGAAGCGGGTGGATGGCGCACTCGCAACCTCTGGCGCGCAAGTTGTCAACAGCCGATGAGAACGGAGATTGGTCGAGGTTGTGAATGGGGGGTTTGTTTTGTTTTTGTCATTCTCGTAAACCGAGGTGCTCTGGAAGGCTATAATATCATTTGAATATAACAATTCCGATTCGAGACGACCCAGAGAGACAAGAATTTCAAATCAATTGATCAGATTTCAGTGGAAAGTTTTGAATTTATGTGTTTCTGCTTGTCAGAGAAGCCTAACGCATTAGATTCTGCTTGGATTGGACATGAAAAGTAAACGCAAATTTGTAGTATTATAAGATAGGGTGGAGCACAACTTCGGCAGCGATCCCAATTATGTGAATCATTGCTATTGCTCAGCCGCGTTAAACCCTAGTTGCACTTGTTGTTTGTTGGTGATTTACCTAGTGCGGTTTTCTTTTTGTGAATTCTTTGTAATTTTTCACTTGCAGGTGTGCTTTTCTGGGACCCCCTTAGCTCAGTATTCTGAGGCAAATATAAAGCTTAACATTGCTTAAGGTGGCTTTGTCTGGTCAAAGAATGTTGAAGTATCTTAAATTTATGAATATATGGTGAACCTTTTTCCAACAATCATCGCTATTACTCAGCTGTATTTATATCTTCTTTAACGATTAGTTTTTTGAACAAGTATAGTGTCACACATTCATTATGTAAATCATGTAAATAAAGTTGTTTGGTATGACTCAGGCCGAGTAATAGAGATATGATTTCTGGTGCTAAATGTTCGATGGATCACAGACCTGTTATACCGACTTGAAATGAATTTCGAAAAAAAAATGGAAGACTTTTTTTTAACATTAATGACTTGGTGATTGATCTTGTCCGACTGAGAAGAGTTGCTTTTCAATCCGTAGTCACTTTTGAGAAGTAGCAGGACGAATGAAGATGAATTCACTGCTGATGACTCGAAACGTGTGACGCTTTTTCTGTTATCTAAAATCACTCGGACTAACGGTCAGCTGAAAATAGCTAGAAATACTCTTTTCACTGCTGCAAGTGATTAATACTTTATTATTGTTCTTAAAAGCATGGTTTCATACATTTATTAAACATAAACAGGACAAGATTTTATGACGATGCATTTGTTGTACAAGATTGTGGTTTCACTACCAACGGGAAGTAATCATGTACACTCAGAGTTGACTTTTCAACAATCGGAGTTGGCTTAGCAAAGAAGCTACAAACCTATCACGCCAAGGACTTGAACACTAGTCCTTGGCGATGTTATATTTTTGTATTAGGATAATTTTGTTTCATTTTATGTTTTATAAGGCTTTACTTTTTGCACTTTTTACGTGATATTAAAGTATGAAGTAAAGTATTATACATTTAAATTGATAACCTCTTTTTGTCATTTGACAGTACTTTCAACTTGTTTAAGACAACTTGTGTTGCTTGGTAAAGTATTTCACTTAGTCAAGATAAACAACTTTGTTTATGTCTCCTAGTCTCTAAAGTTTAGAGTCTAAACCAAGATTGTCAAAAGTATCTTCTTGGCATCAGATATAGGAAGAAGCTACGAACTATTTGTTGATGGGAATTGATTATTAATGGGTGTCCACAGTTAAATTGCATCACTTTCAATAAGCTGTAACATTTTGCCCTTTGGGTTGCTTTCAACGAAATTTTTAATGAAATAATCTCAGTGTGTATTGTTTACACTGCGTGAGTTTCATTGTGCAATGTGTCGTAGTTTTGAAAATGGAGTCGAAGGAACAGCAAGTGCGCGAGAAGATTTTGCACACCCACCTCGACAACCCACTTCTTTCGCACCGAGCCATCGGAGAGATGTTGAAAATTCACCAGTCTACAGTGTCTCGTGTCATAAAACGTTTCGGGGAACGTTTGACTGTCGATCGGAAGAAGATGAGTGGTAGGAAAAGTATTCCGTACTGTGTGAAGGATCACAAGCGAGTGGTTGCTGCCTTTAAACGCAAACCCAACTGTTCCGTTCGGGATGATTTCGGAGCCGTGGTTCAAACCAAGTGGCTTGGCCATCATCTGACCAGTCTACTAAACAGAGTTTTTGCAGAAAATTCTCATCCTGTTCCTTCAGAAACATGACTCCGATGAAGACTTCGTATTTTGGCCGGACAACGTATCATCACACTACGCGAAGAAGACACTAACGTTCCTGGAGTGCCAAAATATACAATTTGTGCCAAAAAAACCGGAGTCCGACTAATCTACCGCAGTGGCGTCCTATCGAGGATTTTTTTGTTCTATTAAGCTGCACTGTATACAAATGTAATTGGAAGGCCAAGGACACGAAGCAACTCATCAACTGGATCAAAAGCAGTATGATAGCCACAAGCGAAGTTTTTCGGTCGACTGTTTCTCCGGTTTTTGAATACTTTCCTATGCTGATCCCCTCGATGCCAAATTCACCACTACAGATGCTTACGATCCAGGCCATTATTGCACTCCTTCTGTGCAGTGATAACAATGGTGTTTGTTGTAAGTCTATCACTGCGCGATCCATGGTTGTAGTGACTGAGCTTCTTTGATCAAGGGATGGTGTGGTCAAAAGCAGTGTTTATTGGATATCGTAGTATACTCGTCATATGTCCCAACTGCAGGTATTTTGCCATAAACGGATGAAGCTGTTTTTAAAGAAAATTGTTAAACATTTCTTCGCAATTTTGTTGTATTATATAGTTTTGGAATCATCTGATTGGGAACATTCTATTACAGTTATGCGTTTTTGCATTATTCTATGGGAGCTGAAAATATTTTTCATTGCTACTTCTTCATTGCCTCTTCATATTTACTGGTATTCTGTGTGTTTGAGAAATATTTTGAAAAAAAAAGTGTGTAATTAAAACTCACCAGAGTGGTAAATTTTTTTTTGAACTAGTGATTTTTTAGGGTGTAGTATGTTTGTGGAAAGAATGCGGCAGAAAACAAAAAAAGGGGGAAAAATCTAAAAAACCCACACAGTGGTCAAAAAGTCGATTTTAACGCTCTTAACTGATAGCTCCCTAAACAGTGGAGTTAGAGTGGTGGTTATTTTGGTAAAGTTGATGTATATGACAAGCTTCGTATTTTGACGGCATGAGTTTTGTGATCAATCCCCCTAAAAGTGAGATAAAAATGCTACTTTTTTTAGGATTTTGAGATAATGCGTTGATATCTTCAGTAAAGTTGTAGAAAAAGTCAATACGAATAAATTTGCTGAAGGCTTAAAAATCGTATGACTCACTCAATTTGAGATAAAGAGCGTTGTATAAGAACTAATCCTCAAAAACACTTTATACACCAAAACATATCATTTTTTAATTTTAAAGAAAATATAATGTTCTACAAAGTTATTTTTTATATCAAAATACACAACTTTCTTAAAAATACTGTATCTGCATTATTTCAATGGGTTGAGGTATTGACCTTTTTTCCGTTTTTTTACCATATTTTCGACGTCTGTACCATAGTTAGGAGCAGATAGGAGCAGATAGGATTGACTGCATCTTAAAGTACATCAAGAGTGCTTTCAAGTGGTGGTAAATTTTCCCGTCCACAACAGTCTGCTGGGGAGTTATGTTCAAAACAAATATTCTTTGCTTAGTTTTTAAGAAAACGCTTGGGCATAAGTATGCTATATTAGCAAGTAATACATTCGTTGCCATGGCTACCGTCTGACAAAAGAAACTTTTCTTTTATCACAGCATGCCTATAAATAGGAAAAACTATATTTTTTCATTCAAATGATTCTCAAGACTGAACCAGTCAAGACCAAAAGCGGATTAGTCAAAGCTATTCAAAATCGCGATTCGTTGGTGTGCATCAGTCGTAGAACAAAAATACACGACAGGATATAGAATTCAAAGTCAAGATGAGGTGAGAAGCAGCAATTCTGTTGAAGTTACCGGACAACGAAGGAAGCTACTGTATCAAGATTTTCAAGTGAAATGACGTTTCATGGTAAGATTTACTTTCATTTTCATTCTTCACGTTCCTTTTCTCCTTTTCCTCACGACCTCTTTTCACTCTGGTCAAAAGCAACAAGCTTTGGACCAAACATGCTCGTGGCAAGGATAAAATATTCAAGTATCACGCGGAATATTTCAGTAATCCGTTTAAACTTCCGGAACAATGGTTGTAAAAATGGGCGTACAATCCGCATCAAATATTGTATGCTCCTCACTAAGGTCGACGGAAAGATTTGTTCAGCTGTTACAACATCTTCTCAGAGGTAATATTTAATTTGCATTATATATTGAAACATGTAGTTATAATCTTTAATCGTTCATTCTGTAACTTCTAATCAGGTATTAAATATGCCGAGCCAAACCAACCGAAATGAATAACATCGACAAAGTGCGTGAGCATGCAGTAAATGAAGCGGCTTACGAATTCGGATTATCTACACTTCATGTGTGGATTAGACGTTTTGAATATTTTTTACACGTGGCGTATCGACTTGACATACAGAAGTGGCAAACTCGTGGAGAAGACAGATTGAAAGTAGCTGAACGAAAAAAGAACATCCAGAGACGATTCAAAATCGAAATGGGCACGAATGTTGATAAACCGCGCGCTGGGGGAGCTGGTACATCCAATGATGGCAACAAAGCACGCAAGTTTTTTGCAAACGTGGACAAAGTTGTCGACATTATAGGTCTTGACCGTACTGCTCTCTATGGTTGCGGTTCAATATTGCAAGCCATGGCATCCGGATGTAGGATTAACACAACCGCATTTGATGACTATTGCATTGAAACTGCGCGTTTGCTGGTCACTTTATACCCTTGGTATTACTTACCAGCTAGCGTTCATAAAATATTGATACATGGATCGGCCGTGATAAATCATTTCCTTGTTCCAATTGGTCAGCTATCTGAAGAAGCGCAAGAGGCAAGAAATAAGGATTATAAGAGGTATGTGCATTTTACACTGATACCAACGAATAAATTTATAAAAATTAATTATTTCAACAGATATCGAGAATTCAATACCCGCAAAATATCAAGAACGGCTTCAAATCGCGATCTTCTCAACTGGCTTCTAGTGTCATCCGATTCTTTGGTTACAAGCATTCGTGGTTGGCCCAAAAAGCACGAGAAACCATTGTCCGATGATGCAAAGCAGCTGCTAGCAGAAGAAGCAGTTGAAGTTGAAAATATTTTAAACGTAACTGTTTAATGATAATTGAAATAATAATCAGTAGAACTTTAATCACAAAAAAATAAACAGGAAAACATTGACAAAACCGAAATGCAAAAGCAAACTGAAAATAATTAGTTTGGTGGTGGGGTTATGAGTCATAACTCATAACTTATATCTACTCTTATCAGCTCCTAACTATGGTACAGACGTCGAAAATATGGCAAAAAAATGGAAAAAAAAGGTCAATACCTCAACCCATTATAATAATGCAGATACAGTATGTTCAAAAAGTTGTGTATTTTGATATAACAAATAACTTTGTAGAACATTATATTTTCTTTATAACTAAAAAATGATATGTTTTGGTGTAAAAAATGTTTTGAGGGTTAGTTCTTATACAACGCTCTTTATCTCAAATTGAGTGAGTCATACGATTTTTAAGCCTTCAGCAAATTTATTCGTATTGACTTTTTCTACAACTTTGCTGAAGATATCAACGCTTTATCTCAAAATCCTAAAAAAGTAGAATTTGTATCTCACTTTTAGGGGGATTGAAGCTTGTCATATACATCAACTTTGCCAAAAACACCCCTTCTCTAACTCCACTATTTAGGAAGCTATCAGTTAAGAGCGTTAAAATCGACTTTTTGACCACTGTGCAACAGTTAAGTCCAAATATGGATATTGGTATTGTGCATATGTGCACTTCCATCACCAAAGCATATTATTTATTCAGCAGGATCATTCAAGGTTACTTATAAACAGATAGATCTTACAGGAAATTGTTGCTGATGTTCAGTCTTCATTTGGAATGGCAAGCCGTCCCCTGTGATGTTAAGGATGCATTTTTGTCACTACACGAGTTACGCTCTGCTATCCGGAGAATATTTTCATCTCGTCTTTTTCGAAACAAACAGCACGAATACAATAAGCACTTCAAACAATCGCCCACAAATGCACTACAACGAAAATCACACGTTAAAACAATTTCGAAAAGAAATTTGACAAAAATCATAATCTGTGCTCTGTTATTTGTGCTGTGTAACTCTGCAACTAACTAAGAATAGTTTGCATGATTGATCCCTTGAGGTTGCTTCTCCGTCATTGCCAGATCAGCTCTTATTACAAAAAAAAAAAAAACAACCGAATCACTGGGATGTTGAATGAGAGGGTTTGAGCTGGCAGCAGGGTTCATTTTGGTAAACGATACGCAAAATTTTGTTTTTCTGTGTTTTCAGATTATTCGCTATTAGGTGGACGCCGGAAGGATGTCTTTTGGGGCCACTCACAAAGTGTAATAATGGCTTCATGCATTGGGAAAGCAAGAATTCCAACAAAGCATGAGGCCGCACTGAACCGATTAAACCAACGGTAAGGATGGGGATACTCGCAAAATGTGGTGGTGGTTTATGATTATGAAAACAAGGTTTTGATAATGCTTAAAACCCCATTTTTTCCCATTTTTAGGATGTTGAACACACCAATTTAAACCAAAAAAATATATATATATATGGTGGCCGCTCATACACAGTAATAGTCGTTTTTTTTTTATCGGAAAGACAAGGTTATTATAAATAATGCAGAGGAGCTGATTCGGACCGATTTATATCAACAGTAAGTATGCTTTTTGGCTTCACCGAGAATGTTGATATCGTACCACGTAACATTGAGACAACGGCGGAAAGATATATCAAGCTTAAGGCTGAAGCTAGCAGGATTGGGCTTATGATTAATGCGTTGAAAACAAAATGCATGAAAGGAAGGGGCGCCCCCCCCCGGGTTTAGAATTAAGGGGGGGAAAATTTGGAAACAAATTTGGGGTTGGGCTCTACACTGAAAATTAATTTTAGTTTATACTACGAAATCAAAGGTAGCACTTACGAATCCATTCGTTGTTTTCTGCAACGAAACTGATTTGTACGTTCTATGAAGCTACCTTCGTAATAAATGCCGCACGCGCTACTGTCAAAAGCACAAAGTTTTTGTTGAAACAGAAAGAACATTCGTTCATTGCACAAAAACAATACAAAGAGCTACGAATATTTTATTACAAATTAAAAAGAAACGTCTCTCTGGTGGGTGCAAGGTGGATAATTGAGAAAAATAAAACGCAATCGCGTGGAGTTGTCCAGCGTTTATTTTTCTTTTAATGTTTCTGGCATGGGATTTGATCCCAAATTTTTGTAAAGGGCTTTTATTGAATCCGTGGTTGATCTCACTAGATCTTTATGGTAACACATGAGAAGATCCTTGATTAATGGGTATAAAGTTATAACTCTCGGCAGCGCTTTAAGTTTGTTGTTGGGATGAATAAATTATTCTCGCCCATCCCAGCAGCAACACCAACAGAGAAGCAGCGATTGGTTGGTCTTCACGAAATCCATTTCGTGCATTCTACAAAAAGGTGTAGTGATAGCATTTCACCAGATAAAAACCAATATGAATGTTTCATACAATACACGAGACATTTGTTCTATGTACAAAATCCATGTTTACGAAACGAGTGAAAGCGTATTTACGAAAATAAATTTCCAGTGTAATGACTGCCGATAACAACACTAGCAGAGAGAAGGAAAGGGGATTATGCGGGGGTGGTGCTTCTGGGAAAAAAAAAAAAAAGGGGGAAAAAGAAGAAAAAAATTATTAAGGGGGGGTGGGAAGGGGGGACCAACGCGGTGTCTTTGAACGAAAGATGTTGCGTACGATCTACGGTGTAGTGCAAATGGAAGACGGAACGTTGAGGTGCCAATGAATCACGAATTGTATCAGTTGCCGGAAGAACCTCCCATCGTACATACTGCAAAAATCGATCGACCACGGTGAGCTGGGCATGTCGTAAGAATGTCGGACGACAGACAAGTTAAAATGATTCTTGAAAACGAACCGACAGGCATAAGAAGAAAAAGGGCGCAACGAGCAAGATGGATCGATCTGGTAGAAGGCGACCTGTGGACCCTTCGTACACTGCGAGGCTGGCGAAATACAACCATGGATCGAATAGAATGGAGAAAATGTGTGTACACATAAGCGCCACTTACGCCTTGGTCCGATTGGTAAGTAAGTAAGTATCCTTTACAGCACACATGTTGAAAATCAGCTGAAGTTACATGCATGGAAATCAATTGAGTCACAATCAAGTTTCTGCAACAAATTATGTCAATTTTGTCTTGCTTGGCATGCTGCTGAGGCCTCTTACAAAGGAAGATGGTGAATAGCTAAAAGGTAGCTTGAATAGCGCTAAAAAGCTGATTTGGTACTATTCAAACCAACAGTAGGGCTGCCGTTGGCGCCACCTATAAAGTGTAATGGTGGCTTACCATTGAAGGTCACGTTCATCTTCTCTGTTACAAGGAAAAGAGAAGGTTAATGTGTGTATGACATCTACTTAACAACTTAACATAAACCAGTGACTCTTCGACGCTCTCAAATGACAAAGAGTTAGATGGTTGGGAATGAAATAGACTAGGATTCAAGCGAGTGATATTACCTGATTCAAATTTGTTGGTTTTATGATGTAGAGTATTAAAAAGCGAATTAATGTATGAATAGAACGGATTCAGCTCTCTGGGACATTATGGTACATAACGTGAAGCTCATTTTAGACATAAGGTGTGGCCCATTTAGAATTGGAACAAACATTTTTGATTCTTACAGCGACCCTAGTGGTCGGATTTGTTAACTATGACATTTTATGTGTTCCCTAACAACATCAGAAGTTTTTCGCGGGGTAGTTCGAACGTGTTTCAGAGAAATACAATATGGAAAAAATAGTTGTGCGCAATCATTTGGAAAACCCTTCGTGGTCTGGGCCAAAACTTGGGTTGGGTTTTCCCCTAAATACCGTGTGGCGTGTTTAGAAAAAGTGCAGAGAAACTTTGTCAACGGATCGCAAGCCTCAAAGCAAGCGTTGGGTGGGTAATGTCAACCGTCAACTGCGGAACAAAGTCATCAAGAACATTAAGGCAAACCCCAACATCTCAGACCGCGATTTGGCCGAAAAGTTTCGCGCCGCAAAGAGTAGTTCTCCGGGAAGGCTTCAAGTCATACCGTGCCTGTAGACAACCAAAAAGGTATCAAAAGCAGAACAATGTGGCCAGAATTCGTGCCAGAAAACTGTATGATCGGGTGTTGACAAAATTGAACGGCTGTCTCCTCATGGATGGTGAAACCTATGTAAAGGCCGATTTCAAACAGCGACTGCGATACAAAATTTACTTGGCTACGGCTCGAGGAGATGTTCCTGCCAAATTCAAGTTTGTGTTTGCAGATAAATTTGCACGTAAAAACATTTATTTATTAATTTATTTGTCGTCAATCAAAGTAGGCCATTGATGCAATTATTACATTATGTGACTTATTTTGAGTGTTAAATGCGTACATTCCATAATTCAACAGAATCCAATTCCGATTACGTTAGTGTCGAGTACTTTATTTATTTATTTATGATCGTTAATCAAATGTAGCTTTTTTATATCTTGCCTTCTGAGACGACGGAACGCAGCTCGCACTGGTCTAATATTTATTTATCGTCAATCATGTGGTCGGCCGTTTCTGTTAGGTACATTGGTTTTCTTAAACGCTAATTCACATTTCCTTTTACTGAAGTGTAGTTGCATGTACAAATTAATTAAAATAATATTTTCTCCTAGTCATCAACACGTGCAAAAGTATTGTTTTAATTTTTTTTCGACATGGTGAAGTCTATATTGTTGCAGTGTTTATTATAAATTACCATCATTTGGTTTATTGGCCCGAATTTTGCATAGTTTGTACGATAATAATTTGTTGCAAATAATTTTCGATGTTGTAAATGCCGTGTTAGGAAGCAAACGTTGAATTTTGATAAAATTTCCATTGCGGCAATTATCCGTGAGAAGATATTGTTCATAAAGGACACCATTGCAAATTCACGACGCTCTTTTGATGTTTGAATGTTTATGAGCATGCATCGAGCTTTATATGAAGGTAAAGGAAACACAGTCCAACCTAACTTGCGGAGCGCGTATAGCAAAAATTGTTTTTGTACTGACTCAATTCTTTTTTCATGTGTGATTGAAAAGGTGACCAGACTATACTGCAATATTCTAGTATTGACCTGACATAAGCAATGAACAATGTTTTTATCGTGTACGGGTCATTAAAATTTTAACAGAAACGTTTCATAAAGCCTTACATATTATCTCCTCTGTTTATAATTGTGTTGTAATGCTCAATGAATGTCAGTTTCGAGTCTAAAATGACATCTTGATCCCTAACTTTATCACATCTTTCTACATTTCGATTGCTTAAAGTAATTGAAAAATTGGGAATGTTTCTTTTTCTACTGAAGGAGATCGAGTTGCATTTTTAAACATTTAGTTGCAGCAGGCTTTTGCTACACCATGTATGGAATAACAGTATCTCAGTTTTGAATATGTTGATGTCTTCAGCGTTTTTTATTTCCAAATAAAGTTTGATGTCGTTAGCGTAAATTAAAAATTTTAGTTCCTTAAGAATAAAGGATAAATCGTTAATAAATAAGATGGATAAAGTGGTCCTTAATGAAAGCCTAGTGGGACTCCCGAAGTGGCATGAATAGGGGTTGAATGCTTTCCTTTAAATTTTACAAATTGATCGCGATTGGTCAGGTATGAGTCAAGCCATTTGAGGAGTTCCGGATTTATTCCTAGTATTTGCAATTTAAAAAGCATATATCGACACGATCAAACGCTTTACTAAAATCTGTGTAGAGAACTTCAACATGGTTTCCGTTATCCATTGCTTCCATAGAATAATTAACAAATTCGTGTAAATTTGTGATAGTTGAGCGACCGTTGCATAAGCCATGCTGGTAAGTAGTTATTCTATTTTTTACTTGATTAAATATTTTTTTATTCACAATCGCCTCAAAAAGTTCCGGAATGCAAGATATAAGGGCTATACCACGGTAATTACGAACGTCCGATTTTTTGCCAGACTAAAAAATAGGCACTAGAAATGAGTTTTTCCATAATTGTGGAAATTCTCCGGGCTCCAGTGACAAAGTAAAAAGCCAAAATAATGGAGAAATAAGCTCTGTAGCCAAAGTCTTCATAAAAAAAGGAGGTTCCATATTAAGTTCTGAGCCTTTGGATGCATCTAAATGTCCTATCCCATCGAAAAATGTTTGCACATTGATTTGACTAACGCAAATGTCACTTGGAAATTCAGGATGGAAACCAAAAAATTCACGATCGCGATCTGCTTCTGAGAGGCTTGTATTTGTTTCTTGAAAAAACTTAGCAAATAAATTACAAATTTCTTCTGATTTATTGCTTTCAGTGTCATCAAAATACATTCTAGATGGAAAATTGTTCGACTTTAGTTTGGTATTGACATAATTTAAAAAAAATTTTGGCCAAGATTTAATTTCACGTTCGGTTTTTAAATAAAACTCCTCAATAGCAATATTTATGGCCGAATTAAATAGCTGTAGCTGAGGTAGGAAGACCAAGGTTTTCATCACTGATAAGACAATTAATTCAGAGCTGTACAGAGCGGGATGTCTCCAAGAGCGAATATTGCCATTCATCAGATTCCACAATGAACCTGTCATGTTTTGGCCAGATTTTGCAAGCTGTCATTACAGTAAAACAGTGCTACAGTGGTATGAAACCAACGGGATTCAGTTTATACCGAAAGAACTCAACCCACCAAACTGTCCCCAGCTCAGACCGATAGAGAGATTTTGGGCTATTATGAAGAGGAAGATGAAGGTGAATGGCAGTGTCGTCAAAAGCATCAGTGAAAAACGTTGGATGCATTTTCGTTCAGCACAAGAAATCAGTTTGTTCTATCCAGCGCTCTGTTAATTTTGAAGTTTTATTACAGTACGAACCCTTAGTTTTTTTTTTCTCAAAATCACTTCTGCTGTGGAGTGAAAGTGCGTTTTTTTTTCTAAGAAGAAAGTGATGTTTCCCAGTTGAAAAGGGGAAATCTAGCAGTTATTGTTGGCCAATTTATCAAGCAAATTTACGCTTCATCTCCGCGTGGTCACATCAACGTGCGGTCCGAGTGTTCACATTCACTACAACATCGTCACCGATCATCCGACATCGTTGAGTGATACGAAGACGATCGAATTCACCCGTGCACCCACGCAGCGCACCGCTCCTCGCCTAGAAGTGCAACGTTTAGCAGCAGCAGTGGCAGCAGCAGATCAGTAATATTAGTTAAGTTTTTTTTTCGCTCTCTCTTTCATTCCAATAGTTGTATTTTCATTTTTGTTTCGTGTTAGCGTTAGTTGTTTATTGTGTGTGTGTGAGTGTGTGTGAGTGTGTGTGAGTGCGTGTGTGTAATTTAAATCTGCCGGGGTAGGGGAGCGTTTATCGCTCCGACGAGTAAGGCAAACCGTGCGTGCCGAAGATTTTCCTTCGACATGGATGCTTTGTGAGAAGATGAACTACCTTTGCCACCTGATGATGGGAAGGCACAAAATAATTTTCTACCGCGAACCTATCCACTTGACTCGACCCATGGGTTGTCTACTTTCAGCCCAAAATTAAACCTCTGAATGTGTATCAAATAACTACTGATTTGACGAAGCGATTCTCAGCCGTGACAGAGATCACAAAAGTAAGATTTAATAAACTTCGTGTTGTTGTCTCTAACCTGAAGCAGGCTAATGAGATTGCTGTCTCCCAGCATTTTACACTGGAATATCGAGTGTATATCCCAGCTAGTGATGTGCAGATTGAAGGAGTGGTCGCCGAGGCGAGTCTGAGCCCTGAAATCTTGGAGAAGCAGGCGGTTGGCCGATTCAAGAATCCTCTGCTTCCTTCGGTACAGATACTTGAAGTAAAAAGATTGGAAAAAGCATCGCACAGCGAGGGTAAAAAAATGTTACCCTCACTAACTCGTTTCGGGTTACCTTTTCTGGTTCTGCCCTTCCTCACTTCATTCAGCTGGGAAAACTTCGGCTACCTGAGCGGTTGTTTGTTCCTCGTGTAATGATCTGCCAAAACTGCAAGCAGTTGGGACATACGGCCTCCCACTGCGGCAATAAGGGGGTGCTTTTTATTTGGGGGTTTGGTTCTTGTGGGTGTCATGAGGATGGCGCCTGTGCTTCCAACGGTGAAAACTTTTGGAAGAATTGAATGGGGGGGCGCTCTTTGGGGCTTTTTTCTTTGGGTGAATATTTTCAAGGGGGTTGGGGTTGGTCGTGTTGTGGGGGGTTGGGGGGTTTTAAATGGAATCTTTCAAATTTTTGGCTCACTCTTTGGAATACGGCGCGAAGATTGCCTAACTTAACTACGTACAACGAGAGCGAGAAGTACTCGGAGTTTGCGCGAAAAGTTTGTCCAGATTCGGTGCCGGCACGGATTATTCCTCGCAGAACCGAGAATTCGATAGATGAGATCAGCAAACCTTTTTCAATGGTAGAGTTCTCTCTGGCACTCCTTTCGTGTGGCAAAACGGCTCCAGGGGCTGATAGAATCAAGTTCAACTTGCTTATGAACCTCCCAGACGTCGCTAAGAGGCGCATGTTGAACTTGTTTAATCAGTTTCTGGAACTCAACATTGTACCGGATGATTGGAGACGGGTGAGAAATATAGCCATTCAAAAACCTGGTAAACCCGCCTCCGACCACAACTCCTATCGACCCATCGCGATGTTATCTTGTATTCGAAAGTTGTTGGAGAAAATAATCCTCTTCCGGCTTATTGCCACCTCAATTTTCCCATCCATGAAATTGTTAATCCAATTAACCTCGAGACGACCGCGAGTAATCGGTTTTATTCCTTTAACTTAGTTTTAGATATATTTTTTAAATTTATTTAATGTACACAAAATGCAAACTTGGCTCTGTTAAGTTGATTTGATTGAGCCTGAACAAATGAATAAACTTGATAAAAATAAATAAAAAAAAACGATGGATGCGAAAAATGTGCACCGGTTGATGAAACGAGATCCAGGAAAAGTCCGCAAATTTCGTCGAAATCGAGATGATTATTTTTTTTTGTATTTTCCCTCTGAAGCTCACATGAAGTCGAACATTTTAATTAAAACAGAGAACTATTTTGTTAATGTATATCCGAAATTTGCGCAATAGTCTATGTTCCAATTCTAACTGGGCCACACCTTACCTCCAGAAGGCTTTAATCGTTATCCATCTTCCAACAGCTTGCAAACAAACAAATACTGCAAAGCTCTAAAAGAATGGACCGAGTATACAAATTCTCTTTTTAAAAACGAAATCGTGGGAATAAAAAGGAAAGAGCTCAGCAGGATTTCAAAAGCGTCTTATTGCTGTGGTTATCCAGCATCCGGCAGCCGGTTCGTCCACCTTCCAGATAGTTACAGTTGAGGTGCTCTTTTCCAAACCATCAATTAGATGGTAGTGCTCTTGGACTGGAATCTGTAATCCATCGAGTACATTTTTTTTTGTATAACTAACAGAAATCTCGCATTGCCTCCTCTCCTTTCCTTTCTTTGCGTTTCAAGCCCATTGCTTTCACAATTAGCATATTGTTTGCTCTCAACTTAGTGTTCTTAATACACTTCCACAGTTATTAACTAAGAGCTTTCGATGCCAGGTACCATTTTTGCATTAGTATGATTGTGTGGCAAGTACAATCATACCCTATGCCCAGGAAGTCGAGAAATTTTCCAGGAATCGAACCCAGCCACCTCGAACATGGTGTTGCTTTGCAGTTGTTCATTGACGATTGAGCTAAAGGAGACCTTAAGCATTGCATTAGACAAAAAAAGAACCGGAATTACAAAGTTATTACAGAATTAGCAAGACGATATTGAAAAAATAAAAATAAATGTGAGAGGAAGCAATATGGAAACATAAACATGACAGTACATGAGATATGAGAGCAGATTTTCATTCTTTTCTCATCAGTTGAAAAAAAAAAACAAGAATATTGGCAGGCAACAAAACTAACAATTGAATGACCTGCGTACCATTTGATTCATTGAAGAAATAATCATTTTTTCATCTCATAAGATCATTACAATACCCTCCCCGAATATTAACTGGGTTTATTTTTGTCAAATTGTAAAAATAACAGGAACTAAGGCACCCTTGAATCATCCTAATAAAGCGCCAATTTAAAAATAAAATCCTAGAAATTACTAGTTAGTTATCTAGCTTCTTACTAAAACAAACAACGACTACAGGCCTGAACATGTTATATAAGGGAAAAAAATAAAATTTGTTTATCTAGTTCATTTATTTGGCAATTGCGTTAGCTTTACGGAGCCGATGATTTATAGTTTTAAATTCTTTATACTTTTCAGAAATGAAAACATGGCTACATAAAACTGTTTTGGGTTCAAATAACTATAATGCATTTTTAAAAACAAGTCCAAAGTAGTGTTTTGTGAAGCGTTAAATTTGATAGAAAAAAACCTCTCGTCACTCTGTGTAAAAAAGCAGAAAGAACAGAATGGCGCGAGCTTTTGCAATCGGATATGATGCGTAGCCTAGAACTGTTTATGATTTTTTTTAATTATGTCAAAACAAAATTAAACCTGCACGAATGAATGAGCTTAAAAAGGATATCAAGCAATGAACAAACTACTCTTTATTAAAACAAAACGAATGAAAACCGCAATCATTGCAAGTTACCATCAGCTATATCTGAGGCCAGCACTTTAATCGCTTCGTGCCACGATTGCTCCCACTTGTCCTGGGCTTCATTTTTCTCCGCTCGACTCATGGCACTGTATTCGATCGAATTGAGGGCCAACTTTTTCAACAGTCGCAAATCTTGGCGAGCCGAAGCGATTCCTGTGAATGCTACGTAGAAATCGTGGCTCAGTGGAGTAGCGCGCCAAAATGATGGGTCATCCGAGGAAACCACCACCGGATAGTTGTCTGAAAAAAGCAGCGCTGCCGGATGGTTACGTTGATCTTGAACCAGCTTGAGAATCTGATTGGAGATTGGATTGATTTCAATGCAAATCTGCCGCCGTTTGATCTCCTCCAATACGTTGGGATGTTTGAGAGCCGCAAAACCGTGACCGATTCGTTTAGTTCCCAGTAGTATTGCATCAATCTAAAATTATAAACACTAGTACGTGAAAATATGTGAGGGAAATGTGTCTTAGTACACTTACTAAGTTTTCGTCGGACTTCATCCCAAACCAGTTTGTTTCTCCTGCGTGGAAAAAGAAATTTATCGATTTTGGCAGTCTCAAGAGGGCCGGAGCGAACTCAAATAGCGTCCTACCCGGATCTTCCTGCCCGACTAGATCGAAACCAGCAAAGAAGCCAGGGAATTTTGAATGCAGCTGTTTAGTAGTTTGCAAAACTTTCTGCAATCCTGAGTCATTCATGAAGCGGGCTGGAGCGTAGATGAGCTTGACACCAATAAACTTTGGATGTGTCTGCTGGAATAACTCAGTGTCGTTGTAGTACATCTGAACTACTTCCGCTCGGGAATAAGTTTTTCCATCCAAGTTGTAAACCGCTGGAAGGGATCCTCTGAATTCCAGATAATGAACGTGATCATCGTAAAATTGTTGCAATGAGTCACGATAGTACTGTCTCCAGACTGGCTCGTATGTTATTAAGGGTTTCAGGCAGACAAAAAGATTTTGAAATTTTCTCCAGACATCATCTAAACTTTTGAAGGCATTCAACGGATTCGAATTTTGGAGGCAAAAAAGTTCTGCGATTTTAGCATCATAAACTTGAGGTGTCATAGATTGTCGTATCTCAGATACCACTGTCCAACCATCTCCGGGTTTCCTTTTAGAAAATAAGAACTTAGGCCCGGGAATAATTCCGAATTCGCCTTTCTGCCAAAGGTGCTCCCGATAGGTGGCATTTACTATCAAATCAACACTACCAAGAGCCGTGCTATGGGCATGAAGTACACCTCCTTTAGGAAGCCGTCGAATGACACGGAACAGTTTGGAGGTTTCGAAACTATCCAACATTTCAAAATAGTGCCTAGCCGGGATGAAATTGTAGCTATCATTGAATCCTAGGGAAAGCTCCTGTTGCTTCAAACGCATGATATATTTATTGACACTTTCTTCTTCTTTAGTCAAGGTCAGGTTGGCTCCGAGGAAGCGTTGTTCTTCTGACAGAATGAAGTCATTTCGTTGCCTTTTGTATTCTTCAAATGTTGGGCGTTTGTTAGCGTGCTTCCTTTCTGTTAGTGGTACATTAAATGAAATGCGTTTTCCTCGGGAAAATGATAGAAATGTTATACCGATAAAAATCAGTGTCACGATCTTCATGCTTCTAATAAATGATCTTGAATGGTTACTCGATGTATTGAATTCTTATGGTTTTGTTGACATTCGCTCTTGTACCTTCTTTAAATGTTTTCAAATTGTTTCAAAAATACAATCTGTGATGATCCAATCGATAATTTTATAATTTGTTTAACAACTGTTTTACAACTGTGTACATATTTCACTTTTGAAACTAATTTGTAAATTTCGACCTGTTTGGTGGACGCTGATATCAGAACTACGGCTAGCCATTTTCCAGCATGGTGCTCAACGTCTTCGCAAATAGTAGCAAAGAATTGTGTGACCAATTGAGCAAACGGTCCGTGTCTCATCAGTCCAAATATTTACTCAAAGAAACGCCGTAAGCAAGATGAAGAATGGAAAAATCAAAAGTGTTCAACTTCCCTAGAAAAATGAAGCTGTGTACCTTATGAATCTGCTCTGAATGATATAGTACACCAAAAGGTATTTATTATATTAGAAAATTTAACCATGGTTTGTTAAGTAAAGTGAAACAAGGAGCAAAAACACGCAAAGCTTTACAAACGATACAGTATATCTTTCTTAAAGAAATCCGTGAAACTCACAAATCACTAATAGGATCTGGTTGTCTTTCTATCCACTATTTCATCCTTTTTTAAAGATTTGCAGATGTGCGACTTTGAGCAACAAAACTTTCTGCCGCTTCCCGATAACATACAGAATTTATTGCTATTCAACATATTGTGACAACCTGATCCAGAGAATGTGCCAGGACCGGGACATCTGGGACGCGGTATGCATAGCAGCCTCCTAGATTGTCCTCGATCGCCAACAAAAATGGCGAAACGATCAACGGCAGGTCGCAGTGACCACCTAACTATTGAAGCCCTAAGTAGTTAGACATAGTGGGTGCTTAATAAGCACAATAGCCCGAAGTAATACCGAAAGGTGGTTCTAGGGAAGACCTAGGGCTCAAGGCACGGGTGGGTTTTTAGTGGGTCGAGGAATTGGCACGCTCATCCACACACCCTGAGTTCCTAAGGAGTCTGCTTGCAGATTTTCCATCCCGTCTAAAAAAAGCGTGTGCTCAGTTCGTCGAACTGAAACCAATAATATATGGCACTCGCCCTTTCGGGTCTCAGTTGAAAAATCGAGTTTTGAAGTGATTTTTATACCCTTCTTTTGGTTTAAGAAGGATAAGAAGCATTTAAAACATTAAATAGTCGTCTTTAAGCCTGTACGTCCTGCTGCTTCTTCCAGCAGATTCTTAATGTGCTGTGGATCTAGCTCTTTTTAGGCGCGTTCCAGGGCTTCAAATAGTTATTTTGATCGGTAACATAAGTTTAGTCAACCCTGGTATCGAGAAACGCCCACAAAGTCTCGATGGGGTTGAGGTCCGGGCTTTGTGGAGGTCTCTCCCAGGGTTTGATCCGACGACTAGTTCTTCTTGGCAGTATGCTTCGGGCCGTTGCATCAGCAAAAGCTCAAAATTTTCCCACAGAATGTTGGTGTAGGAAAAAAAGTCAGCTCACAACTAAATAGGTACATTTAAATCGTTTACATCATAATCGCAATTACTAGAGGTGGTAAAAGGATAAGTGTTAATAATAACTTTAGCATTTTTCAAAAACCCACTTGCATAGATGCCATCTGATGTCTGCTCAATAATAGTAATAATAATAAAAATAATAGATGGCGCTGGTTTTTAGAGACGATAACTTTTAGTGAAAAATATTCAATGCGTTTGGTTTGTTTGTCTGTGATATCATTGTAAATAAATAAATGGAGATAGGCGTATACAAAAATAAAAACATTTCCATAAAAAAAAACTCATGAAGCTACGCTTTTTGATGATAATTGTTGATGCTGCTGATCGAAAATTATGCAGAAAAAAATGCATAACTACTTATTTTAAAAGGCGTTTTTCTCTTAAATTGGACAAGAAAGGACAAATGATTTTGCATTGATTTTTTAGATGAAAGTCTGAACTATATCGCAAATAAGGTAGTACAATGTCTTGAAAAAAAGTGGTTTTTTACACTACAGCTTTTGTTAAGCAATAGCTAGCAAATATCTTTTACCTTCAAAATGTGCGTCATTCTATGTTCCTAAATTAATTTTGTCAACGTTTTCAAATCCAAATTTAAATAAAAAAAAATAAAGCAAAAAAACTATGTTTTCAAGTCAATAAAACAAAAGAAAGTCAGAAAAGCTGTTATAAAACGAGACGTAGCCGAGATAGTAGTCGACTTTATTCAGCAAAGCTTCTTTAAATTAAATAATCTACTAGTTTTTAAGAATATGTAAACATTCCTCTAAATCATACGAATAAAAAGTAAGAATATTTATTATGAGCATTAAAGGATCATCCTAGTCAGCACTGAAACAAAAAGAAAGATCTAATTTTTTAAACTTAATCTTCTCAAGACATCATAAAGTTAATAGTTTTCGAGCTATCGATTTTTTTCGTGAAATTGGGCCATTCGTACCATTGTGGACTGGTCAAAAGTACGTGGGGTAGCCAGACTTTCGTCACGAGAGAACCGCCATTTTGTTGTTTTCTGAAGGTTTCTAGCAATTTCAACTCACTAATGGGCGATAGTCAGACGTTTTTCAAACCATTTAATGACACGAGCAGCTGGAAGTTTTCAACACTCATTTTATAAAACCACGCATAAAACTAGATAGTCTACACAACATCAAAAAAACAACAACCATAAAACCCTCATAAGTTTAAAAAGGCTTTTACAGGTTCTCAACACTCTTTCCCAAGGTTCACTTAAAACTTGATAGTTTTAGCGGTACATACTTGTAATGACATTCAAAACATGCTTAAACATATGATAAAACTACTAAAAGTTTTGATAGTTTTAGGATTTTCCTCTTTAAGAACCCGCCAGTCCGTCACAAATATGTTTCGAAGATTCCATTTCTGGATTCGTTCTGCTGAATGGGGACTTTTTTTTGTTTGTAGTTGAGTGGAAGCTATTGAAGAAAACAAATATCGATAGACATATGATGTTTCTTTTCCAAAGTGGATACGTATGTAAATTAATTGTAAAGTTGACCATACATGCCTGAGTTCAGTTTATTGGTGTTTTATAACATAAATGTTCGAACATTTAAATGCGCCATGGAATTATTGCTAGAAAATTGATTTATTTAAAAGAAAAAAGATTCTCGAAAATTCAACAATTAAGTGACAAGGCTGATAAATTGTTAGATCTAGGATAAATTGTGTCTTAAATCCATTTTAAGTTTCAAAATGTATTTTAAGCACCATACATAGTTCGTAGCATTGGAAAACCGAGAGTTTTGTTGCATACATATGTAAATGGCTACCATTCCGAGGGAATCCAGAATAGCCAGAAGATGTGAAAGTTCAAATCAAAAGTGCTTATGAATCATTGTTGTTCTTCGTCATAATTCCAGCTTATAATATATTGTTTTGACTCATTACTCATGAAGTCGATAAGCATGAGCATGAGCATGAGCATGATTGACCGCCCCAAGTTGCTACTCCGTTATTGCCAGATCAGCTGTTATTACACAGAGAACCAAAAGATGATGCTTGGGACTAACATACATCCTCAATGTGTAAAAACTGCTGATCTCAAACTAAGGCAATACCAGCGTCGGCCTCGCCCGAATGCAGGTCAAGTAGGAAATGGGTCGGAATATGTTGACGTGATACTCGCTTTATTGGAAGCCGAGAACACCTCTGCTCATCCACGAGAAATTACTGGGATGTTGGTTAAATTGGTTGTGTTGGCAGCGGGATCCGTTTTGGTAAACGGTGCGCTGAATTCAACTGACGTCGGCAGCGAATAAGATATTTAAATATGTTCCCGATTTATTATCTGTACAGAGATGCACATTCAAGCTAAGTATTCAAATTTTGGCACCGATTTAAACCAACAGTTAGAATGCTGCTGAGGCCACTCACAAGTGTGGGTGGTTTATTTCAGCAGAATACAAAAATATGTTAAAGCACCGAGTTTGAGGACCGATTTAAACCAACAGTAGGGATGCCGTTGGGGCCACTCACAAGTGTGGGTAGTTAATAGAAATAGACCTTATGCTACACATCAGTAACACATCTACCCTACCTGGAATCACCCTACCTACAACCTTGAAGCGATAACATGTATTTATGATTATTTTTCGTAGTAAGGAGTACATCGAAAATAAGCTATCCACAAACTTTCTTTCAAACTATGTTGAAAACCGATATTTTATTCATACAAAAAATTGATCCTTTATTGTACGAGGTTAAATTTGAACATAATGAAGACCGGATGAAATTTAAGTTATTCCTTCACGAATTATCGAACTTTGGATCGAATGCTCTTCATCAAGTTCCAGACAAGTGTTGCATCGCATTTTTTGGACGCTTGAGCCCAAATTTTTTTGAACTCCTGCATGTTCCCAGCTGCCTTACCAGTCTTCTTGAAGACCCTCTTCACGATTGCCCAGTAACGTTCGATGGGCCGAAGCTGAGGGCAATTTGGTGGATTGATATTTTTCTCAACAAAATATATACCCTTTTCCGCAAGCCAATTGAGAGTGGTTTTGGCATAGTGAGCCGACGCTTAATCCGGCCAAAACAGTGGTGGTGTACTATGCTTCTTATATAAAGGCAACAATCTCTTCTGGAGACACTCAGATCGATAGATTTCCGCATTTATAGTTCCGGTAGTGTAAAAAATGGTTGACTTCAAACCACAGGAACATATTGCTTGCCATACCAGTACCTTTCGACCGAATTTCTCCACTTGAATCGACCTGTCCGCATCGCTCACATCCTCCCCAACGACGGCAGTAAAGTATTGTGGACCTGGAAGGGTTTTTGAGTCCTCCTTTACATAGGTCTCATCGTCCATCAAAACGCATGCATCCGGACGCTGCAAAAGACGCGAATACAATTTCCGGGCCCTTGTTGCTGCTCGCTTCTTCTGTTCTGCACTTTGTTTCGAGATTTTCTGCTTCTTGTAGGTCTTCAGGTGGTTTCGCCTCTTGATACGCTGGATCATTCCGACACTCGTTCCTGCTTTTTTGGCCAAATCACGTATTGACATTGATTTGTTCTTCATGATTAGAGATACCACTTTCTGCCGGGTTTTCTGCCTCTTCCTGGTAGCTCATCCAAAGAATAGTGTTCCCCAAACTTATTAATGATGGTTTTAACACTCGCATGATGAATTCCAAACCGCTTCGCCAATTTTCGCATAGTAATACCCTTCTCACTTAGCCATGTGTCCAGAACCTTAATTTTCACTTCCTTTTCAATACGCGACATTTTGAAAACGCAGAATTTGAACCGCACAAACAAGTAAACAAAAGAAAGCTGACAGTCAAACGCACAGCATGCAGTGTCCAGAGCATAAAAAACCATCATAAATACATGCGTACAACGCAAATGTATGTGGATAGCTTATATTCGATACACTCCTTAAAACAATAATGATATGCAACTAATAATAAGATGCAACTTTATGCATCTATACAGCTCAACCATTGGTCGATGAATGTATACTGAAATGTGAAGGTTATGATATGATGAAAATAACACGATGTTGTAAAGAACTTCAAAACAACGTACATATAATAATGAAATGCAACTATATGCCTCTTCCGCCTCGGTATGATCACTGCCCAAAAAACGGAAACTCAATAAATCCAAAATAATGAAAAAATTAAAAATTAAAATTAAAAAGAAACTGAAAATTCGAATTTTTCGACAACTGCTGTTTCTCATAATTGATTCTTAATGTCTGTGAAATAGAAAATGTAGAGCCATAAACAATGTTAGTACTTGAATTAATTTCCTGGATGAGGAAAAAACAGTTTTCTGTATAATTTGTCTTATATAATCCTTTCCTGGACCTGCTGCAATTGTAGACGGACCTGCATCATAGTCTCGAGGGAAAAACATATTTTAAAACCATGGATGATCCGAAACCATACACCGTATAAAGAAAACTTCGTTTTTCGTGGTAGGGTAAGATTTCAGCATGTTACCTTACCGGGGTCACGGTTCCTACATCGCGTTGGTGGGACTGCCGCCTAAGGTATAGTTGACGCGATACAGCATTTCTTACTCAGCCGCTGGATGCCAGGACAGACGCTGTTTGAGCTGCACCTTTTTGGTGGACAGACGCTCGGCACGCACCTCCTCAATCTTGCTGAAGTCAGAAGGACAGCAGTGCCCAGGCTGCACTACCAGCTAAGTACGCAACCCTTAGCTGGCGGTCCTTGTCATCTCCTGACCCGTGGAAACATGAGGTAGGAACCTGCGAGGACCAGAGAAATGTTGCGGGGACGAAAGGTTCATCCCAGTTGTCGACTCACCATTTTGCAGGACATCCACTGGTCTGTTACTAAACAGAAAAATTAGGTATTTGAAAACCAAATAGATCTCTACAACTATCACAGACAAAACCTCAATCAAAAGACGCGTGATGTTCTTTTCTGGAGACATCTTTTAGGAAAAAAAAACCTCCCTACGCTCCTCCAGTCACACTCCAAGGACAGCAGTATAAGCGATCGAAGAGCCTGGCCTTATAATTCCTGAAACAAATGGCCCATCCAACCACAACATCATCAAACAAATTTATTCAAATACAATCACATAATGCCTATGATCGCCTGCCAGTCCCCTATGAAAATAGTAGCTGAAATTCAGAAGTGAAATCCACATGTTCATGCTGAAATGCTCAAAAAAAAAAACTGAGCCTCCAATTGATATACATGCTCCCAAGCTAAATGGCTTCGGAACGCAAAGATGACCCCAAAGCGCGCTGAATCCATCAACCAAACGAGATCTGGAAATAAACAACATGACTAAAAGGCACACGATCTTCAGTCGCACCCCCTCACCCAGCTACTGTCAAACTGAGAACATTGCCCTGGCAACGCCAACCATCGTCTCCGTGTTTCAGCCGTCAGTTCCCGGCGATCACATGGCTCATGGAGGCGTGGAACTTGTATGAACTTGTGAGGACCGGAGGTAGGTCGAACCTTCCTTCCCGGTTGTCAACTCAACATTTGAAAAAATGTATGTGCGATTAAAGGAATTTTCCCCACTGCACAACATTCGCTACGAGGGCTCAACACTATTCTGGTGTCAGAAATATAAGAAATACTTAGCTTAATTTCGTTTGATCCCGTATCCGATCCAAAAAGTCCGAACGGCAACCAGCAACGAACAACACCCATCACCACCAGCTGAAAATTGCACCGGTAATGATTTCATCACACAACCACAACCGCTGCTCTACCCGCGATGCTTTTTCTGGTTTGACTCAAAACAAGAAGAAATGGAGTCATTGGACTTCTGTTTCTTGCAGGTTTTCACAAACAGAGAGGGTTAAGATAACAAATTTACTATCACTTGTAAAATCTAATAGAAAATTGAAAATAGAACGAGACGAAATGTCAAGGCAAAAAATTTCACGTCTTACATTGCGCACCGCATACTACGATCTCCGACATCCACTCCATTACTCATGAAGTCTATAAGACCCAGAAAAGAAACAAAACTCAAACTTGAATAAGGTCTGTATCCACATTAATCCGGACATCTTCAAATCATTGCAACTTTTGAAATATTGCACGTAGGAATGAAAAATTTCACTGAGGTATAGCTGAGAGTCTATGATGAAAAAGACTATGATTGATGTTTACATTTCATGTTTAGTATTCAAGATGGCAACGAAAGAAAAACAAGTGCGCGAGCGAATTTTGTACGGGCGTACGGCAAATCCTGACTTGCCAATACGGGACCTTGCAAAAACATTGGATTTGCCTAAATCCACTGTTCACGATGTGCTCAAATCATTATCGGAACGTTTGACGGTGGAGAGGAAACCGAGAAGTGACAAAAACATTGGACGCGCTGATCCTGTCATGGACCGAAAGGTGAAAAGGATATTAACGAAAAACCCAAATCTCTCCATTCGAACGGTGGCTCGTAAAATAGGGATGTCGCCTGGTTTTGTCCAAAAATCAAAACAACGTTTGAGATTTAAGTCGTATAAAGTAAAAACAGTTCCAAATCACAACGACAAACAGAACTTGGCAGCAAAATCACGGGCTCGACGTTTGTACTGCGAATATTTGACGAAGTTTTCATGCGTTGTTATGGACGATGGAACTTATGTCCTGGAGGATTTCAAGCAGCTTCCAGGGCTGGCTTTTTATTCTGCTATGGTCAGAAATGCTACAGCTGAGCATTTCAGAACGAAGAAGGCATCGAAATTTCCCAAAAAATACCTTGTGTGGCAAGCAATTTGCACGTGTGGCAAAAATAGTAAATCTTTCGTCACTACAGGCACAATCAACAAGGAGATCTATCAGAAAGAGTGTCTGCAGAAGCGATTGCTGCCCTTCATCAAAAATCACAAAAAAAAAACCTATGTTCTGGCCTGAATTGGCACCATGCCACTATGCTTAAACTATGATGGAGTGGTACCAAGCAAATCAAGTGAACATTGAACAGGACGAACCAAAAGCAACTATGGAGGGAGTGTTATCATTGAGCCATGTCTCAGTAAGGACGATTATGTCGTACGAACAGTCCGAGCTAGCCAGAAAGTATTGGACTAGACTTGAGTGCATACCGCCGACATTCTGGTAGTAAAGTTGCAGTCTGTGCACACTGAGATCGCTACCAACCATACGGTGGGGGGTCCTGGAGGAGTTAGCGGTATTGGACGAGGTTTGTGAGCGGCTGTGACAGCTGCTGATCGCTATTGGTGGTGTTTTGTTAACGCCAGTCACTGTGATTCTGGCAGCAGATTTGAGTCGCAAATTTGCAGAGATAATGCGACGATGGGTCGATGAAGGTTGACTGCAAACAGCGAATTGATCAGCGCATGAAATGTTCGAGATAGCAGCGTATTTGCATGGAATTAGAGTTCGGAAGACACCATCTTCCAACTCAAACGCAGGACCGGGACGACTGCTGATCGCTGGCGGCGGAGGCTCGACTGCTATGAAAGGAATAGGGGCTCCCTTAGGGCTTAGGGCGAGTATGCGTCCCGGTGTCCAAATTGCAGAAGATGACTGAACGTGGTGTAACGAAGCTTCACTGAAAATATGAATATTGTTGGCAGAACATTTGCGACAGTGGCTGACCAATACAGTCAACTGAAACGTGAGGCACAAACTGGGCTACAGGTGAACGCGTCTAAAACGAAGTACATGCTGCCAATTATAACAATTATGTAAGCCACGAGTTTCGGAGATGCATAATCAATGGAAGCTGTGCCTACTATGGACTACGCAAAAATTTGTGTTCTTAAAAACTTCAACTCCGTACAAAGTGCACAATACACAGATCGTTGATTAGACATGTTGTTCTCTTAGGGCATGGAAGTGTATAAAGGTTATTCCAAGAGTTGAAGTGACTATTGTCACTTGGTGAAATGAGAAAAGTTACCTGCAGGGACGTGACTCTCCATTTGATTTGCTCAGAAGAGCCACGTCACTGCAGGTGGCTTTTCTCATTTCACCAAGTGACAAACGTCACTTCGACTCTCGGAATAAACCTCTATATGAAAACGGTACAAAGTTGGCCGAACCACACAGTTGACCATCTACAAGACATTAATTAGACCGGTAGTTCTCTACGGCCACGAAACATGGACATTGCTAGTGGAGGACCAACGCGCCCTTGGAGATTTTGAACGGAAGGTGCTGCGTACGATCTACGGTGGAGTGCAGATGGAAGACGGAACGTGGAGGAGGTGAAAGAACCACGAATTGCACCAGTTGATGAGAGAACCTCCCATCGTACACATCGCAAAAATCGGTCGACTACGATGGGCTGGGCATGTCGTAAGAATGTCGGACGACAGCCCTGTGCAAATGGTTCTCGAAAACGAACCGACAGGTACGAGAAGAAGAGGCGCGCAACGAGCAAGGTGGAAGGCGACCTGCGAACACTCCGCAGACAGCGAGGCTGGCGAGGTACAGCCATGGACCGATTACAATGGAAACAACTTCTTTGTACAGCAGAGGCTACACTGGCCTTTGTATGATTGGTATGGTATGGTATGAAAAAGGTACATGTAAACTATACTATGAGGGGGCGAGGGGGAGGGGCTGGTCAGCAGCCTTGTATCGAGTAAAGTGAAGGAAACTAGTGGAACAGGCAATGTTCACTTGGACGTAATGCCATTTATAGTTAAATAAGTAATTTTTAACTACATTCATTTCTTTATTATAAACAAATACCTATACTAGCAAATGCTCCTTAAGTTCCACTACATAAGAAGCGTCTGGCATTTACCCTTCTTACCATCAAATTCCTAAAGCGCTGCTTTGTTTATCATCTCATTTAATTCAATTCATCTCGCCAGCAACAATATCCAGCGCCAAAGCACTGATTGCTTCGTGCCACGCACGCTTCCACTTATACTTGGCCTCCATTTTCTCATCCTGATTCATGGCACTGTATTCGATCGAATTCAGCGCCAGCATCTTCAACAGTCGCAAATCTTGATGGGCTGAAGCGATTCCGGTGAAAGCCATGTAGAAATCGTGACTCAGAGGGCTGGCTCGCCAAAATGATGGATCATCCGAGGAAACGACCACCGGATAGCTGTCGGAGAACAGCAGCGCGGCCGGATGGTTCCGTTGATCTTGAACCAGCTTGAGAACCTGGTTGGAGATTGGATTGATTTCAATGCAAATCTGGCGGCGCTTGATCTCCTTCAGTATGTTGGGATGTTTCAAGATGGCAAATCCGTGACCGATTCGTTTGGTTCCCAGCAGAATTGCATCGATCTGTTGTTGAAGAGAATGAAATTAGAAAAGTATCGTAAGAGATGGATGAATGATTGGAGGGAACGGAACTTACTATATTCTCATCGGTCTTCATACCAAACCAGTTTGTTTCTCCTGCGTGAAAATAGAAATTGAGGGTCTCTGGCAGTTCCAACAGGGCTGGAGCAAATTCGAGCAATGCCCTACCCGGATCTTCCTGCCCAACTAGATCGAACCCAGCTAAGAAGTTTGGAAACTTTGAATGAAGTTTTTGAGTGGTTTTCAATATTTCCATGAAATCTGAATCTGTCATAAAGCGCACTGGTGCGTAGATGAACTTGACGCCAATAAATTCCGGATGTGTTTGCTTGAAAAGCTCCGTTTCATCGTAGTACATCTGAACAATTTCTTCTGAGGAATAAATCTTTCCATCCAAGTCGTAGACAGGTGGTAGCGTTCCTCTGAATTCCAAATACTGTACGTGGTCGTCGTAAAATTGTTGCAATGAATCGCGATAGTACTGTCTCCACACTGGTTCATATGAAATTAATGGCTCGAGGCAAATGAAAAGATTCTGGAATTTGCTCCATACATCATCCAAACTTTTATAGGCATTCAATGGATCTGCATTGTACAGAGTAAATAACTCAGCGACGTTTGCATCGTACAGCTGGTCCGTCATCCATTTCCGAATTTCAGATACCAGCGACCAGCCTTCTTCGGGTTTGTCTTTAGAAAATTTGAACATGGGTCCTGGAATCTTTCCAAACTCTCCCTTCTGCCAGAGGTTCTCCCGATAGGTGGCATTGACTATCAAGGCAACACTGCCGAGAGCCGTGTCATGAGCATGCAAAACACCTCCCTTGGGAAGTCGCTGAATGATGTGGAACAGTTTGGAGTTTTCGAAACGATCCAAAATCTCGAAGAAATGCCTTGCCGGAATGAAATCGTAGCTGTCGTTGAACCCCCGGCTCACCTCGTCGTGCTTCAGACGCATTATATATTTGTTGACAGTTTGTTCGTCATCGGTCAAGGTCAGGTTGGCACCGAGGAAGCGATGCTCTTCCGATTGAATGAAGTTTTTCCGTTGCCGTTTGTATTCTTCCAATGACGGACGTTTGTTGGCCGCAGGTGTATTGGAGGAAATGACGTGTTTTCCTTCAGACACATTCACGGCTACCATGCCAAGCAAAATCAACAGGAGAAGTTCCATGGCTGATGTGGATTTTTATTGAAAGTGTTGCGATTGTTTCATTCCATATACGCACAAAGCTTTCGATTCTAGCCGATCTGTAATGAGCGAAAATAAAAATGTTAGTGTTGATTCTTAAACTGGAACAATATTAATAGATTCAGCTCTTAATATAGGCACACGTCGAATTTCTTTGATGATTTCAGGAAAAACACCGTTCCTGACGGCTGTTGATAAGAAATGTAGTAAACATTGGTAAACAACGATGGCTGTACATAAGTTATACAATTTACTTCTTTCAAGCAGTACACACCGTGTTTGCAAACGCGGGCGAGGTAAATGAAAGGCAATTGAGTAAACGACACGTGTTCTATTAGTCAGTAGAATTTTTTTTAAAGAATCTGGAAGATTCTTTCTGAACAAGCAGTATAAATCAAAACCCAGTTCATATTCAAATAGCAAAACAAAACTTCTATCATTTGAAAATCCTACTTCTTCTTTTTCAATCAAATTTACTGGACAAGACCTAGCGTACCATCCGCTGTTTACGCTGTTGATTCCATCACCGTAAAATCTATGCGACGTAAATAATCCATCGTCGGTAATCATTAAGCACCGGTTCCAGCATTTACATCCGCAACACTCACCGCCAGTTGCTTCTTGCATCTGAAAATTCAGTATGCACGCATGCTTGCACTCACAACTAATGCAAACATCATCAATCCTAAGCCTTTCGATGAAGTCAACAACCTATAGAATCTACCTTTTCACTGTCGCCCGGAAAGTTTCACCCCGCTCCCGCTACAGGATTTCAATTAATCAAAGGCAGAAATCGAATTGAACTTTTGATCTCAACAACGCACAACAGTCTCTTCCTAACGAAATTCGCTGATTAGCACCAGTTTGAACCATAGAGTAACTTTTCCCGGCCAACGACGGACAACTATTCCCGCTTGTATGCTCGCAATGGCCTTATTATTCCGACGATATGTTCTGTATCGGAAAACCACAGCCTCACGTCGGACTTCTGCCGGGAAATAACTGGGAGCGTATGAATGCTGCTCTATTTTGCTATTCTCTATTATGACTGACCACAATGCACCGTGAAATGTACGTTTGACTACACTCTATTGCACACAATCGGCATAGTTCACAGTTCCACTCTCATGCGCTCACCTCACATGTGTCCGCAACTTGCTCGAGCGACGACGGCTGACTTATTGCACGGCTCTATCGCAGCTCCAGTACCGGGTGCAATGCTTTTAAAGCGCGTTGAAAAATTAATGGTCGACCGATCGGTGGCCTTTATCAATAAACACAAGACAGATGATGATGGAGAGAAGGTACGCGTTTTAAGCTGGAAGCTACGAACTGTGAGATAACAGCTTGTAATCAATCACTAAAAATAATTCACATGTCAAATACTGCACTATTATAGAACAAACGTGTTGGTGAGATTTCTTCTTGTGAACATTATGAAGCATGCGAAAAAAATTCGATTGATATCTTGAACTTCGTATGTTTCTATTATTGGATGTGATATTGACGTGTGCTCCGCATGATTCTTCCGTGTCGACTATCCACGTTTAGTAATATGAACGGTGTTGATTCAGACGGTACGATCAATGAAATGTTTTGATCGATAAAAAAACATGTTATTTATTTTGTCTTAGTGCTTCTCGTGTACCTCTATGCCATGTTTAAATCAATCAACATTAATTCAATGACGAAGAGATAACTAATTATTAATTCTCTAAAGAGAACACAAGATTTACAATAAATATCACTGTTTTAACCTCCCGCGCAACAAGTCAATTGACTAAAGACGAGCCCCCGAGAACTTGCTTCATGCATCACTTATAGACACAAGCGACGCCTCGACTCAGCAAGGTCGTTGAACTTGTTTGGTCATTGATAGCACTAACGTTTGCATTAAAAAAAATGGATTTTTTTCGGATGGTAACAAAAAAAAGCTAAGACAGATAATTGCTTTTGATAAATTTCCCATGGAAGGTAATTATTTAAGCTAACTTGCAAAAAAAATTCCAGCAGTTAACCGGAACATTCGCCATGGCGGACGAAAACATGCATGTAGGCATGTTTTTGAGTTTTTTCTTTGTTTTATTTATCAATTTCTTCTCAGTTTTTGCGACAAAATTGTTGGAGTAGATCTTACGCTTCAGGTTGGCCCCGAAATTCTCAATGGGACTCAGCTGGGGGAAGTTGGGCGATTTCGCCGACTTGAGCGGCTTTGACATCCCCTTCTCGCTGATTGTCAGCGACAGCAGCACCTTCTTGAGGAACTTGGTGTGTGAAATGAACTTCACCTCGGAGCTCACTTCCTTCTAGTAAAATACGAAGTGCCCTGCCAGGGTGAGATAGGTCTCGTCGTCCATCACCACCGCCACGTCGCGATTCGCCGGGAAAATCAAGTTGATCATCTTATTCAGCCGCTGCCGCTGCGTCATTGCCTGCAGCTCCGAAACCAGTGGACGCGACTTCCGCTTCCTGACATGTATGTCCATGTTCGCCAGGTACTTTTTCACTGTTTGGCCGGTTGAATCGACCTCCCAGCTAAGCACACACAGCAATGTAGCCACTTTTCCCTCGGTCTTCCTCTTCAGCATCCTTTGGAGCTTCTTGTCGCTCAGGGTCGTCGGCCGTCCGAAACCGGGCTTTCTTTCGATACTCTGATTGTTGTCTAATAGTGCCAAGATGTTGTAGATGCCGGAACGGGCGTATCCGGCGTCCACAGAGTGCCGCACAATGTCCGTTTTCGACGCGATTGGGTATCGTTCTTTGAACGCGCACACTTCTGAACGGAGTTGCTTCACTGTTTTTGCCATCACGGTTAGAGTTCGACTGATAGAGCTGTCAAATTTTGTCTGCTTGCTGACTCATGGGTGACTATGAATGATGCTGCATTTGTCAGTGCGGGTGAAGGTAAATCCATGAAAAATCGGCAATTTTTGTCCATTTTTTTAAATGCAAACGTTAAACCAGTTGTTGACAAAAAATAAATCTCCGCGACCAGATTAAGTGAGGGTGAATTAAGTGGCTTTGCCTGGGGCCATATGAGCGTATTTTCATATAACATAATTATCATGGTCAGATCATTTAAAAATGTGCAAATTCGTTTAAAATTATTAATGCATCCATATTTTTTATACTTTTTAATTCACAATGTTACATTACTTTGCTTATAAATGAGATACAAAGAAAAATAAAATGTAAGATGCTTCCACCAATCGACCGGAAATAATTCTTAGCAATAGAGAACATAGTTGATTTCGGACCATATACTGTATGATATGTACTACAACCCATTGTAGCATAGAAACTAAGTCCGACAGCAATGGGCTCTCCTCTCTGTAAGACTTGATCATGCTTTAATAACCACTGATCATCCTAATGAGCTGTTCCAGCCGAAATAAGCTGGAAATGTGGAAAATTATTTTCGATATTTTTTTATTTGAATGAAACTTTGCATACACGTTTGGCTTAAAAGACTGAGCATTTTTCGCGCTAGCATAGATATTTGTGACTCAAGAGTCAGTTTTAAAAAGGGCGTAAGCATTTTGAATAGCACTTCAATTAATAGTTTATGTACACATGGATTCCAATGTTGTCTATCAACAGTTAACTGGTATAAGGGCCTGGGAGACAGGACAATAGAGGGTCAGAAAAGGCCACTCAGCAGCTTAACCCTAAGAATAGTAGTGTCGCCGGGAGTAGTGATTCAAAACACCAAGGACAATACATTGCCCAGGGTGATAAAGGACCACATAACAAAAAAACCCAGCGGAAACTCTAAAAAACGGTCTGTTCAAGACCGTCTTCAAACATAAATAAATAAATAAATTATAAACACAACCAAATGAGTCTTATAAAATTTATTCAGATGAATCTTCACCACGCGAAGGGTGCATCAGCAGTACTCAGCAGAAGATTAATCAAAGAAAATATCGACGTGGGTCTAATTCAAGAGCCCTGGGTAAATAATGGTAGGGTATTGGGTTGCTCTTTGCCAAATTGTAGGCTTTTGTACGATGAAAGTGACTCCAGACCTAGGACAGTAATTTTAGTAAATAGGGAAGATGTACCTATATTAATCTCATCACTTTGCAATTCATCCTACTTGAAATTAAACGATATACACGTGACAGGATTAGATAGTAATGTTTGTTGTAGTTATTTAATGTAAGCAAACATTATTAGAAAACGAAACCAATCCTTCAACTGCCCAATCGTTTGATTCATCGTAGGATGAATATAGGAACAATGAGATTACTATGGGGGCAGTTTCCCTAGGAAGACAAAATTTGTCACAATTACTGAGTTTATAAGCAAAGATATTATTGCGATCAAGATGGAGGTACCAACGACCCGGGGAAAAAGAAATTTTTTTTTTGGGGGTTTTTTTTTTGGGGGGGAAGATTTTTTTTCTCCCCCCGCCGGGGGAAATTTTTTTTATTTTTTTTATAAAAAAAACGCCCATTTTTTATAGGGGGGGGTGGAAAACCCATATATTGTGTGGGGGGGCCAGATATCAATAAAAGAGGTGAAAATCTTCTGAATTACATTTCGTCCAACAATATTGACGTATGTAATAGAGGGAATTCGCCAACATTTCTAAACTATAACCGTGATGAAGTTGTAAAGAAATACTACATAATGTACATATAATAATTAAATGCCTGTATTTGCCTCTTCCGCTGCGATGTTAGATGATTGAAACCCTAAAATAGCGAAAATTCCAACAAGATATAATGAAATAAAGTTGATCACCTGGCAGCCTAGCAAAATAGCAAAGAAAATTAGAGCAAACAATTATGCGAAACAATTTCATATACTGCCCAAAAACGGAAACTCAAGTGTATTTATGTATGTATGTATGTATGTAAAAGATACCTCTCATCGTTGCAGGCACAGCCATAAGACAGTGGATCGTCCTCTACGAATGATTTGATCAAGTTCGTCATCTGCCTGTATTCAATTTAACACTGTCTGAAGGGCCAAAAACGGATGGGTGGACTCGTAAGCAGAGACACTTACGCGTAATCCGCGGGATAATGAGAATCTCCTTCCAATGCTAGAATCCTACAACCTAATGTCGAACAAGCCATCAAACGTGAGGACTTCCCAATGAGTGGGTAGAAGAGCTCGCCATCAATTCACGAATTGTTGATGACAGGGAGTTGGCAATTCCACTCTCCCCATCCAAATCGCTTCAATCCGGTGCTCTGATGGTCCCATCCCAACCCTTGTTATTTGATGTATAATATAGTGATGTTTATATAATAATGTAGAGTATTTTTCTTTATAATAATATTACCTTCCCTGGTCTACCTACTTACCTGTCAATCGGTATACGTTTCCATTTTTAAGTTTTTTTTAATTAATTTATTTATTTATTATGCATTGTTATTTGAACATGTGATAATAATTTTAACCAAGCAATTAACGACTGTCGATTATTCATTTGCGGAGATGCCCTGCTCCTCTATCCCACTTTTACACTGTCGCTGCTATCACATCACATTTAATTTCTTATTTATTTATTTATGTTGCTTCGAATGTTTATACTTCTTTCCCTTATTATTCTCATCGGCTGATTCTCCGTCCGAAATTTCGCTCTCTTCATTATTATATACTTTTTTTTATGTTCTTTTCATTTTTTTCTCCATCTTTCGAGAGCTCTTCAAAACTGTTTCTATCCGTGTTCTGAAACTTATGGAAGTCTTGTTCTAACGATTTTTTCCAAGTAATACTAGGTCGGCCTTCTTTCTTCTTTTCAAAATTTAAGTTGTATGCTAGCTTTAATGGGTGGTTCTTATCCCTGCGTAAGACATGTCCAAAGTAACTGAGGCGACCTACTTTAATTCTTCTATTAATAGTTTTACCATCTAGAAGCTTTCTCGCCTTAAAGTTCGTATCTTTCTGTCTAGCGCATTGCTGGTTTATGCTTCTCAAAATAAGTTTTTCGTAGTTCGCTATTGAAATCCTTCTCTTTTTAGTCAAAACTGCTACTTTAGTGCCATATTGTAAGGATGGTGCTATCACGGTTTTATACATTAATTTTCCTAATTCCCAGTTTGGGTTGAGCTTCTTGCAAAATTCTACTATAATTTTCGATGACTTAAGAGAAATTAGACATCTTTGTCTGCAAGTTACTTTCCTATTAAGTGTAGATGTTAAACAGACTGCTTAATATTTTAAACTATCACATACTTTAAATTTCTTACCGTTAAGAATGATATCATTTGGATGCTTTGCCTTATCATTCGGATATCTAATTAAAACCTGGCTCTTTTTGCAGTTTATCTCTAGTCCTACGGCTTTGAGCTGGCTTTCTTGTTTTTTCAGTATCGCTTCCAACTCTGCTTTAGTTTTCATTGTAATTAGGATATCATCCGCAAATACAAGTAACAAGGAAAGCTTCAATTGGTTAATATCCAACAATTTTAATCCTGGAATTTTCAAAACAACTTTGCTCAAAACATCTTGTATTGTGTAATTAAACAGCAGAGGTGAAAGAGGGCATCCCTGTTTTATTCCTTTTCCTCTCTTTACTTCTTTGGAAAATTGGTTCTGCCATAGAACTCTTGTAACCTCATCTTTAACACACGATAACACTCTATCAATAAGTCTCGATGGAACTCCAATTTTAGTCAAAACTTCTCCTAAACATTGTAAATTTAATGTTATCGAAGGCTTTGCTAATATCTAGAGCTAATATGTATAGATCCTGACCTGCATTCCAATACTCTTCCATCAGACGTCTAGCTACGAATATATGATCATCAGTAGATCTTTCTGCCGTAAAAGCTGCTTGGTGCAATCCTGGCTCACCTGCATATTTCCTTGGCTGTTGAGCTATCCACTTAGCATAAGTTTTGTAAGCTACATTACACATAGAGATTCTACTGAAATGATCTGCTTCCGAAGCTTCTGCTTTCTTGGGAATAGGGATTTGCGTTGTTTTCTTCCATGCGAGAGGTATTTCGTTCCTAATATAGGCTTCCTGTTATATTTCTGCTAATCTTTTTATAGAGTTTTGATCCGCGTACTTAATGTACTCCATAAATATTCGATCTGAACCTGGTGATTTCCCATTACTAGTTGTATAAAGTATGTTTTCAATTTCTACTAATGTTGGTAGATTTGGCAATGGTGTCAAATCATGGCTTGTACAAAATTCTATGTCTGGGCCCTCACAAAATTTTAGAATGTCATCCCAAACTCTAGTACTAATTATTCCTGATTTTTTCTTCTTTTGCTTGACAAACTGTTTAAGATAATTGTGCGTTTTTCGAATTCTTAAACCTGCATCAAAAGCTTTTAGGTTCTGGAAAAATGTCATTATTTCCTTTTCCTTATGATCTTCGATCGCTTGCTGATACTCTTGTCTGCGATTTCCAATCCTTTATTTATAATTCTGCATATCTGGATGTTTCTGAAAAACTTTATTCGCATCTCTTAATTTATTTAAAGCCTTTCTTCTACGCGGAGTATTGGGAATTTTTGAAACTTTAATGGTTTTATGACGCTGCAATCTCATTCTTCCTGCTAGCTCTTCATAACATTTATTTACAGTGTCAGTTTTAATGTCTGTTTTAGTAGGCAAATTCGCTAGAGCTTCCTTGTATTTTTTTCTTATTCCTAAATCTCCAAGTAAATCAATATGAACCTTATTTGAAGTATTTTCCTGTATTTTGTTGTTGGCCAATTTATTGAATAACAAACCTACTAATATAAATTTATGATCCGTTTTCATATGCGTCCAGTATCCCTTGATATACCGTATCCGGAAGTTTGTGTATTGTGATATTAACACGTGATCAATCTGGCTACTTTTATCTTTACTTCTCCAAGTTTTGTCGACATCTTTTCCTATCTCAGATGATATATTCTTAAGTTTCGACAGGTGTAACAAACACTTGAATAGTACACCATTCTCATTATCATAGTCATGACCTAACTTTTTTCCTATCCATACTTCATGTTGATCTTTTAGTCCAAGTTGAGTATTAAAATCTCCTAGAACAATCAAAATTGTGCGATCTTTTTCCAAAATGAGTTCATTTAAGCTGGCAAGAAAAGCTTTTTGGTTTAAATTCGGCGCATGAATATTTATAATTATTAATTTTGACCCATTTAGCGTTTAAAGTTTAATCCACATAATGCCTTTCCTTGGCTCTTCAATTTGAAGCATATTAATTCCCTGATTTTTCTGTATAACAATTGCCAAGCCTCTGGACTTATTGATGTGATTGTTTCTTACCATCCATGTATAGTTTTCAGTATCTATCTGATATCCTAGAGTATTAGCTTCTTGTAGTACTGCAATAACTACATCGTTTGCTTTCAGAATTTCATCAACTTCATCCTTTTTTTGTCTGTTCCTACATCCTTTCACATTCCAACTTGAAATTTTCAATACTTTTGGTTCATTAATTCCCTTATTTTTTTCATCAATCGGATTTAACCCTCTAGCTCTCACAACTTTTTTTCGCGGAGTCAAATCCTGAATGTACTGTCTAAGTTTTTGGTGATTTATTTCTCTTTCTCCTACCGTTGTTTTACCTTCTTGCATTGGACTTGTATCTTCTATCGTTACTTTTATTTCCTCAATTTCCTCATCATCAATTTTTATGATACTGTCATAGTGGTTGCCTGTATAGTAGACCTTCAACGACGAATCGTTGTCCATGTACTCTCCTATTTTAACAAACAATCCTTCCGTATTGTAAATTTCAATTTGTTTTCTGAATAATTCGGAAACAGTAACTAAAGCTTCATGTCCCACTCAGACTCCATCTTGTCTGAATGTATTAACCACTAATTCAAATGTGCCGTATTGTTCTAAACATTCAATCAAATTTATCTCAAATCTTTCCCTATTCTGTTTAATGAAGTCTGCAATAATATTTCTTAGCTTTTGAACATTGTAGTCTGACATGTGATAAGAATCATTTACCCTTCCAATTTGATCCAACAAGGCCCTAATAAGACAGTTACCAGCAATTCTTTTAATTTTAAGTACTTTTCTCACATCCCTCAATTTTTTGAAGTATGTCTCTTCCTGAGGTTTTCTATCAAATATATCTATTGCTAGATTCGCAAAGCCATCTGTTGGATTCCTGTTCTCCCCTATTTTTGTCATTTTAATAGCATGATAATCGGAACAGTTTATTCTTTCTACTGCAACTAATTTGAGAGGCGATAATTTAATCCTTTTCTCGGTAACTCCTAATACTATTATTTCTTTATTGATTCTATCTGCTTGTTTACTTAAAATTTTCCATCCTTGTTGCAACTTAGCGTTTCTTACTTGCTCCCCTTTTTGTTCAAAAAATGTATCAATAATATCTGATATTGTTCTGCATTATAACTCTCCTATTTCTCCTTCTTCCCATTTCTGTAAGGCATTCTGTATCAATCCTTTCTGGATGCTTTCATTCTCAGCCCAGCTAACTTCTTCATTGGTTTCGTTATCTCCCAAAAACGGAAACTCAATTAATCCAAAACGAAAAAAATTAAAAATAAATGACAGGAAATTCTTGGATAAATCTTTTTTTATACTGGGCCCCTAAATGATTCTTTATGTCTGTAAAATAGAAAATTTAGGATCACAAACAATGTAAGTTTTTGATTTAATTACTTTGGACGAAGATTTTTTTTTTTGTAGGATTTGTCGTATATAAAACGACATTTATCTTTTCAAATACACAACGTGACTTAGGTGGGCCAAAACTTGCAACGATGCAAACGCGAAGATGAAAATAGCATTAAAAAATATTGTGAAGGGATGTTATAATATAAAATGATAATAACAATTATATTTGTAATGTCTTTATGTCTGCTGATCTTGCTGCAATTGTAGACGGAACTGAATTTTCATAGCCACGGGGGAAGAAAACAATTCAAAATTATTATACAATACTTGGGAATTCCATGGATGATCTGAAATTATATACCGTATAAAGAATACTTCCATTTTTCGTGGTAGGGTAAGATTTCAGCATGCTACTTTACCGGGGTCACGCTGTCTACATCGCCTTTTTGCGACTGCCACATAATGTATAGTTGACGCGATACAGCGTTTCTTACTCAACCGCTGGATGCCAGGACAGACGCTGTGGAAAGACGCTCGGCACGCACCTCCTTAATCTAGCTGAAGTCAGAAGGACAACAGTGCCCAGGCTGCACTACCAGCTAAGTACGCAACCCTTAGCTGGCGGTCTTTGTCATCTCTTGACCCGTGGAAGCATGAGGTAGGAACTTGTGAGGACCATAGCTATGTTGCGGGGACGCACGCTCTATCCCAGGTGTCTACTCACCATTTGGCAGCCCATCTACAAAAGTTCATTGGAAGCACAAAAAAGGAAAGTTCCAGGTACACCCTTAAGAAGGAGACCAGCCACACCTGGCTGGGACGATGAATGCACAAAAATGTATTAACAAAAATCGGACGCTTTCAAAGCTTTTCGTAAACACATGACTTTCAATATCTTCGAGGAACATTCAATGCTCGAAACACAGCTAAAACAACTTAAGAAAGCAAAAAAACGCGATTATTGGCAAAATTTTGTCGAGGGATTCTCACGAGAAACCTCAATGACCACCTTGTGGAGGGTGACTCGCAACATGCGTAACCGCTCATCTTCTAATGAGAGTGATGAATACTCCAACCGATGGATATTCGATTTCGCAAAAAAGGCCTGTCCGGATTCTGTTCCAGCAAAGAATATTTTTCGAGAAATGTCACCAAGCGGTGACTCTCTGGACAGACCATTCACAATGCTGAAATTCTCTAAAGCTCTTCTTTCATCAAACAACTCTACACCCGGATGCGATATGATAAAATTCAATCTTCTGAAAAATCTCCCAGATATCGCAAAAAAAACGCTTGCTAGACCTTTAACTCCTTACTACAAAACAACATAGTACCGCCAGAGTGGAGACAGGTCAAAGTAATAGCTGTTCAAAAGCCAGGGGGACAGTTTCCATTGAAATCCTGTCAGATAATCTGCAGAGATGTGGACTTCCCGGAATTTTAAATAATTTTTTGCACAATTTGTTGTCAGAAAAGAAAATGATCTTCTCACTTGGAAAACTGACAACTTTAGAAACTAGTGACATGGGCCTGCCCCAAAGCTCATGCCTCAGCCCCCTTCTTTATAGCTTTTACGTCAAAGACATTGACAATTGTTTGGCAGAACAATGCACGCTAAGACAACTTGCTGACGACAGTGTGGTTTCCTTACAAGGATCACATGCCGGAAACTTGCAAGGACTACTGCAAAATACCCTAGACAACCTATCTTCTTGGGCTAGGAATCTAGGGATGGAATTCTCACTGCAGAAAACTGAACTGGTAGTGTTTACTCGAAAGCGGTATCCAGCCGAATTGCAGCTAAATCTTTTGGGCAGAAACAGTGCTCAATCGATATCTTTCAAATACTTTGGGGTCTGGTTTGATTCCAAGTGCACTTGGAAGGTCCATATTACGTATTTGAAGCAAAAATGCCAAAAAAATGATCAATTTTCTTCGTTTAATTTGTGGCACATAGTGGGGTGCACATCCGGGAGACCTCATAACCCTTTTTAAAACAACTATCCTCTCTGTTCTAGAGTGTGGCTCTTTTTTCTTTCTCTCGGCAAGAAAAAGTCATCTTATAAAATTGGAACGAATTCAATATCGTTCTCTGCGTATTTCTCTTGGCTGTATGCACTCAACGCAGAACATGAGTCTCGAAGCTCTGGCAGAAGTAAAACCCCTCCAGAATCGGTTCTGGGAGCTCTCGCTCAGAATATTCATCAAATGTGGAGTGAAAAACGCATTTGTTATTGAAAATTTTGAAGAAATGTTAGGGCTGAACACACAATCTCGATTTATGAGAATTTACCACCACTACATTTCGTCGGATATGTGTCTTCCGTGCTATACTCCAGACGGTGCTCACTTCACCTACAGCAGTTCCTCAATTCATTATGATCTTTCCATGAAACAAGCATCTCATGGGATTCCGGATCAACTTCGTTCTATTATTATTCCGCGTATTTTTACTGAAAAGTACCAACAAGTCAATTCTGAAAAAAGGTTTTTCACTGATGGGTCTCGCCCTAATGGATCCACTGGCTTCGGTGTCTTCAATGAAAACTCTAGCGCCTTCCATAAACTTCAGGAACCTTGTTCTGTTTATGTTGCTGAGCTGGCAGCAATCAACTTCGCATTGGGGATGATTTCCAACATGCCCGCAGACCATTACTTCATCTTCTTGGACAGCGTCAGTTCGATTGAGGCTCTTAGGTCGATGAAACCTAGTAAACACTCATCTTATTTCCTTTCAAAACTAAAGGAATAGATGAGTGTGCTGGTCGAAAGATCATATTTGATCACCTTTGTATGGGTCCCTTCACATTGCTCAATCCCAGGCAATGAGAAAGTGGACTCGCTCGCAAAGGTGGGCGCCCTGGAAGGCGATTTGTATGATAGACAAATTTCACACGATGAATTTTACCATTTAGTACGTCAGAGTACCCTTTCGAGTTGGCAAACCGATTGGGACACCGGGAATCTAGGAAGGCTGTTACATTCCATCATTCCGATTGTTTCATCGAGGGCGTGGTTTAAGGACCTGCACGTTAGCCGTGATTTCATCCGTTTGATGAGTAGACATTTGTCCAACCAGTTAGATGCACACCTCTATCGAATTAACCTCGTGGACAGCAATATTTGGCGGTGTGGAAACGGTGCGTGATGATATCGATCACGCAGTCTGGCAATGCACGGATAATGACGCCGCCAGAACACGATTTTTGAATACCTAGAGGCCCAAGAAAACCAACCTTCTGTTCCTATAAGAGATGTGTTGGGATCTCACGATCTGTTCTATATGCAATCGATTTATGTGTTTCTCCAAATATCTAGTATAAGAATTTAAGCTACTTGTGTTTTTGTTTTTCTTTATTCATTAGTTTGTGTTTGTTTTGTTCCGACATCCTGATGAGTCTCATCGTCGCCCAAGGGTAACCACAACCGGCCGAACACAAAAATGGAGCTCTGACCATTCCGCACCAAGTTATTGTGAAGGCGACAACTATCTGATGAGACTACAGAATCCTATTTTCATGTTCCTCTGTCCAATTCATCCCCAAAAAATGTCACCTATTTTAACCTCGGGTAAACCGCGAGTAAACGGCCCAAGTCCTACTAATCCTAGTATTAAGTCAATACATTATACAAAAAAAAACAATGAATTATAGGCTCCGTAAAGCTAACGCAATTGAGCCTCCCAAATAAATGAACTAGTTAAAAAAAAAGTTTGAAATAGTGCGAAACACAAATATTTTTTTTTATATAGGGTAACGGGATGTAATGTTTGCCTAGGCCCTTCATTCGGCATATGTACCAAATATGACATTAATTCAGCGAAATCAACAAAATTATGTTGCTTTCAGAATGAACGATTAATTTTGAAGCAATTAAGCCACTATCGATCAATTTTTGTTCACTTCCACGTTATTTTCGATTTTCGTAACTTTTTAGACATCATGCTTTCACTGGTTAAGCTGAACAGATTATCACAACGATCTTCTAATGTTCTAAATTTGGCTAAATTGAACCAATTATTACTTGGTGGCCACCTAGAGGTACAGATAATAGTCACACGTTATTAACTTACTGTTTACATAGATAAAATAACAATTATTTAACAAGAAAACCGTAGACCCAATGTTAGGGACGTATTTTAGTCTGTGTTTCCAACTATGGCCTGTTGTATTGATAACGCAGTAAAAATGTTGTTATTGGTAAAATTTGTAATGGAAATATATGAGTTTGCGGTTGTATATTTTTCAAATGGCTCGTTGAAACACAAACCTATGCAACCAAATCTATTAGAGTGAATTATCATGTTTTAATGATCAAATGGCCAATAGATCACATGGGAAAATCATTTAAGTGTTTCAAAGTAGTTTTATCATAATTCGTTTTGTGAAATTTTTTGTTGAGTACAGTGACTACAGCTGGCAACGTCTTAAAGCAGAAAATCAGAAGAAAAAACCGTATGAAGACTGAATTTAATAATAATTCTATCGAATGGGACGAAGTTGCATCCCTGAATAGATCCAATTTGATGCCTATAGATCAAAATTACATCCATATCCCTTGAAAATTTCAGACTTTATAAAATAAGTTGAGTAACTTTTCATGATACATACTACCAAAAGTCTTATTAAAATTGTCTAAGCAAGTGTATAACTAGTTGAATATTGGTTTCAGCGCAAATACTTCATGAGTTATAATAAAAAATGTAAATGATCGCTGCATATTAGGCTGAGTCAAGGGACACATACCCTATCTCAAAATCGGTTATGCATAACAGTCATCGGTTATACATAGGAAAATATTTTGAAATTTTTTTCATTCAAAATTGGCCCAGAAATCATAATTTGCCATCAAACACATATGTTTTGATAAAAATAATCAAATTCACGAAAATACACCTGAAATGGCTTCTTGAGCCACTTTTTTTTAGAACTTCTGTAGTAAGTTACCCAGTCACCTGAAGTCGTGAAAATGCGCGTTCAGATGTCCAGTAAAAATTTAGTGAAAAAAATATGCATGCATTTTGATTTTTTTTTATCTTAAATTTATTATCATTTTTTTTTATGAAAAAACGACCACGGTTACATACGGTACCACCACTGTTCCGTACCTTTGCTACATGTTGTCTACAATAACATGTGGGACTAGCTTGGTAGCCTTCGTCCAATGAGTTCACAAATTTGTCGACAGCTTTTATTGTGATGCATTAGGAATGGTTTCACGAGTTTTATAATTCTACTAATTGCACTGCCGTGAAACGAATGTCAGTCCCTTATGAATTTTAGGTGGTTTTGAGTTATGATTATTAATAGTTCTAACTAGTTTGTTCTGACGTAACATAAAAGCAACATAAGAGCAACAAAGTATTAAATACACGATAATTCATATTACAGGGTGGAGAAAAAATACATAAATCATGCGTAACATAGTGTATAACGAAAAGCATAATCACAACAATCATTGCTGTTTCCTCCATTCGATGATATTCCACATGGGACTGATATGCGTTTCACGGCAGTGCAGCTCTTATAACGATAACGTATTTTGCAATATTGTACATATGTCAAGAACAATACGTTCCTATGCCTAAGGAATTTGATTTTCGAATGAAAGCCTCGAGGTATGGTGTTCTATTGAAACCTTCGGTACCAATATTGCTTAAGAATTGTTTCCCTGTTTAATGAAACTAAGTAATGAAGGATCAAGACAAAGCTCCAAATTGGATTGTTCAATTCAAGAGGTATGTACATCTGTTCACTATCAGTTTGCTATCAATATGATGGTTGATATGATTCTCAAATTGGACCCGTTGGGTGAGCTCCTCATCCCCTGCCAATGATTGATTTGTGATATGAAAAAGTAAACATTTGCTTATAAAGCGTTTTATTGCTGCGGTATTAAATAAAAAAATATTGTTCACGGTGAATTGAAGAAGAAAGAGAGGGATGATTTAATTTATATTGCCATGTTCATTCAACTTCAAACCACTCAATCCTACAACTGATGTCATCAGATTTCACACTACAAACTGTTCCTCACCACTCAAAACGGGCAGCATATGTTCCCGACGTCATCCGGATCGAAGCAGTAACCGCTGGGAAAGCAAATCATAGCGTGGCGGACAAAGTTGTAGACGTCCCGTTCCGTCATGCCAAAGCTCGATTCGAAATGATTCAGCAAATTGGCGGCGAAATCCTGCGGTGGTTCAACAAGTTCCTGAAATGGCATGTGTTCTATTATAGATTATTGGACAAAGATTGAATTCGACGAAAAACTGCTGCAGAATGGCATGACAACCGGTAATTATTTTCTGATGATTTTACCGATTTCCCAATGAAAATAAAAACCAACCGGCACAGAATGGCACATGCAAGCGGCAACAGCGGGTGATTGGCAATTAGCGTGCTAACGCGAGCGGAATGTATGTTAGCGGGAATTTTCCAAACAAATTACAAAACTATGTTTCGCTTCATTCGGGTTCTACAAACTTTTGCGGCGAGGAGGCAGAAATCTATATGCTTTTTGCTAATTCGATGAAATGGCAGCAAAACCTGAACTACGATGCTCGAAGGCCGAATGGGTTCGTTTAATTGCAGGATTGCGTTGTTGTTCTGAGCGCATTTGTGGTCCTTCCAAATTTAAATTTGATTAAAAAGGACAGCATAGGTTGGCGATATCGGTGGGATCGATACATCCGGAGCTGTAGCAGACCAACGAGTACTTGACACAGTTGTAGATGTCATGATCGTTCGCGTCAAGTGCCAATTCGACCACACTGGGCAGGTTTGGTCCGTTCTCGAGCTGGGGCGCTGAAGTCGGAGTTGAAGGCGTTGCAGTCGAGGGCGTTGGAGTTGGCTGCGTAGGAGTCTGGGGCTTTGTCGATGAGGTTGTATATTTTGATTGCGATTCCTTTTTCCAAAGTGATGGCTTGTTGTGTTGTTTTCGATGCTGTAGCTATATCGATGGAAGCGTGAAAGCATGAAACGAAACCAAGCGTAAGCTAGCAGTTTTTTTTTCGGTGTGATGAATTCGATGCAATTTTAGTTAATTTTAGATGAGCATGATTCATGTGAGAAGAAATGTGGAATTATGGATGGAATTGGAATGATAGAGGTTGATTTGATTCAGTTACTGAGGTTTGTGGGAAGATGGATTTAATCCCTGGGACCAATGGTGGATGGTGCGTTAATGCATGGTGGATTAGTTAGTCACAACAATGGGAACTGCTTTACTGGTGATAAAAATGGTTTATTAAATTATGTTTAGATTTTATGCAGTGTAAAAATCCTGCCATGCGCACTTAAGTAGACATTATGAATTATATTTGAATCAGTCAAATTATATATGAACCAGTTAAATTATATTTGAACCAGCCTAAAAATGAACTCACGTAGCTATACTTAACTCGCACCCATCTATGCATTAGCACCAAAAGCTTGTAAAATATTCAAATGAGCTTGTTTGTAAGTGGTATCAGCGCAAATGTGATGTGTTAGCTCTTGTTATGTTGTAGGTTGCTCTTACCGATCGACATACAGCATAAACGGAACAGGCAGAGCAGATTGTTGAGAGAATCGAGACTACAAGCATCACTAAAATAAACTACAAAATCACGGATAACAGCAAAGAAGGGGCAGTGGGTGGACAGGTTACGGACGCACAGGAATACAGAATCCAATGGATCAGGAATCAAGATCAAGTTCTAGAACTGGCAGAATAAATCACAAACATGACCTGTCAACGCATTATCTGTTATATTATTCTTATTATGACAGATATATCAGTGGCATATAAAGGAAAATTTTACTATTTAGTGTGCTACAGAAGCCAAGACGTTAATTTTTAAAAGTTATTAGTTGTTTTGCCTGATTAGTTTTTATCTAAAAAGCGATATTATTTTTTTAAACAACCATATGTACCTTATACCCAATGTTTTGATATTTTTTGCAAACAAAATTAAATAATGTGTGTGCATTTTGTACTGTATTTGATAAACGGTAATTTATGTTTGGTTTTATATATTTAGGTTTCAAATAAAGATCCACCTGAATTCAAATGTTAAAATTATTTTTATAAACATCTATTTCCAGCTGAAATTTGAACGCGGTGCCTTTTATTAATGACGTTCATAACGTCTGCACCTCTGGAGCATAAAAAATGTATGAGAAAATTAATTGTTAGATCAAATTCCTCAACACTAAAATAGGTATAGTTCTTCTGCCACAATAAGCGCGGAGTGATTGAATTGAAAGATAAATCAATTCAGATTATAAACTGCGGACCATCCATAAATTATCTGTTTTTTTTGGGAGGAGAAGAGGGGTGAAGGAGTTGGCCAGAACACATGCTCCTTATAAATTAAAAAGAAATATTTACATGTTTTTCATTGTAGGAATCGGAAGTGAAAATACCATACATTAGAACATGTGGTTTGTTCACCATCTCTTAGCTCTCAAAAAGCCAAATGAACTTTTAAAAATCACTTTTGATTGATGAGGACGCATCGTTGGCAAATAACTTTTAATAAAAAAAAGCGTGATAAGATAATTTTTTTTAGCTTGACTGACTGCACGTATTAATGGTTGCTACTCCGTGATTGATCAGAATCAGTGAAATTGCACAATGAATCAACCGAATGGGGATGAGGTTAACTGACCATTTTCACTGTAAACGTTTCAGGGATTCGATTTCTTTAATAATCAATAACGGCACGGACACCGCGTGAGCTCCACTGTTTAGGGACCGTGTTTACCTCTGCATCCCCACAATGCACAGTGGGCCAGGAGACGAAATTAGCAAGACAAAACCTCTAGCGCTTTGAGCATGCATTTTATCAAGATGATTGCTTCAGCATTGTTGCTCAGTTTTATCTGCGCCACAATTTGGTAATAAAAATTAGTTCCAATTTTCACCGCAAGGGCGGCGCTGCGATACAAACTTTTTTATTTCGCCTTCTAGCGGTTTGATGTCTTCGGCAAAGTTGTAGAGCATAAATTAATAAGAAAGTTTGCCGAAGACATCAAAGTTCTATGTCTACAAATAACAAAGTTACGATTAGTTTTGTAAAATTTAACTGAAATTTACGTTTTTTCTACTAATTTTCATATTTTCGTCAAATATGTTATTTTTGGTACCATTTATGTGTTGAACCTTATAATTTGCGTATATTTTGGAAATGTTCGCATAGTTTTGGGACATAACAAGCGAAATATTTGCCAAAACTTTGAAAAATATCAATAATTTCAAAATTGATTTTCTCAAAAAATTGCAAGTTGTTGCAAAAAATTACTCATGTTTCAGAAAGTACCATATGTGACCTTTCAATTCTGAAATTATGCCTGATACATATTTTGATATATTTGAGATATCGTATTTTAAACTTTTGATGATTTTAGCCCGAACTCAATGCTATAATTGATTGCTTTTTGCGTATACATACATATGCATTCCATTGTACAAAATCTGATATGTTTTCATGTCAACATGTCAAATGGAATTATTTTTTCACCTCGAATATCTTTATTTTTAATCTGTAAAAGATAGTGTGCTATAAAAGTCAATTGAAAATAAGTATTCCTCTGCACTTGTATTCGTGTGTCGACGAATACGATTGATCGCTGACACACATACTTGTTTACTTCACTGTCAAAACCAAGGGGTCATCATCGAAGCAAATGTTGAAGCATGAGCCTGTGCACGCTGCCATAATTCTATTGCCTTTTTGATATTACTGTTAGCCGTGTTTTGGTGTTGCCTCACTCATTTCCACGAGAATATTGAAAACGTGCCTCACAGTAATTTTTTCTATGTCCATGAGTGCACGGATGTTGATGAAATATCAAAGCAACCACGACTTTCCCCATTACATTTGAATACGCCTCAAAACTTCAAATCTCAAACGTCAAATGTCATAATAATTGTGTAGTTATCAACCGTTTGGAAGCGCTGGTTTACCCTTTTGGTTCTTCGGCAGATTACTTTTAGTTTGTGGTTGGTGCCTTCTACAGATCACTATGGCTCAAGGTAGGTTATTTTAATTAATCCAGTAGGAATTCATTCAAGTAATTTCATTATTTGCGTGCAGTATTCGCGTACGAGAAATAGTAGAATTATTCCTACAGAATCTTCCACTTGGTGATGTGGCATCGTATGTGAAGAAGAAAATAACATGTCCTGATAATAAAATGTTTTCTGATTCCGTTCAAAACTCACTACGTTTGCTACTATCAAATATTGAATCACGATACGCAAAGTGCCACCGCATAAAGAGTTTGTTTTTCCTGAAACATTCAAAATGGCTGGATTCAAACAAATTTTGAATAATATTCCGAAGAAAAATGTTGGTGGAAGGAAATAATTTTGAAATTCATGATATTTTTCAAAGTTTTGGCTAATATTTCGCTTGTTATGTCCCAAAACTATGCGAACATTTCCAAAACATACGCAAATTATAAGGTTCAACACATAAATGGTACCAAAAATAACATATTTGACGAAAATATGAAAATTAGTAGAAAAAACGTAAATTTCAGTTAAATTTTACAAAACTAATCGTAACTTTGTTATTTGTAGACATAGAACTTTGATGTCTTCGGCAAACTTTCTTATTAATTTATGCTCTACAACTTTGCCGAAGACATCAAACCGCTAGAAGGCGAAATAAAAAAGTTTGTATCGCAGCGCCGCCCTTGCGGTGAAAATTGGAACTAATTTTTATTACCAAATTGTGGCGCAGATAAAACTGAGCAACAATGCTGAAGCAATCATCTTGATAAAATGCATGCTCAAAGCGCTAGAGGTTTTGTCTTGCTAATTTCGTCTCCTGGCCCAGTGTGCAATGGTCAAAGGAAGGAGGTTTATTTGTGATAGTAGGGTAGAGCTAGGGGGGAGGGGTCTATTTTATAAATGATATCTTTTTTTTTTTTTAATTTCGTGAGTAAACTTGCGCCGCCGGATAATAGATAAATAAACAATACAAACAATACAGGTTCCAGACGATGCTCGAAGCAAACTCTTGATTTGTAAACTTTATATTGTTACAACCACATTCCAAAAACCACTTCACTACTGCACCTAATGTCCGCATCAATCAATAAGAAGCTTATAAAGAACAATCCACGCTAATCCATCCACGATTGAGAAACCTGGCAAAAATAAAAGTCCGTAGATACATTTTTGCCCTCTGACAACTTTATGCTTCTATTGATGTCCTATCTCATCGACTAAGCACCAACCCGGGGAAGACTTGGTCCTGTACCCGATGATTTCATTATCTCAATCCACTGAACTAATCGCAATTTTTGTGTGATATAGTGGACGGATTATTATAATTTGAGATAACTCAATCTCTTTGGTCCCAAGGCCATGAAAACCAAATTTAATTCATTCATGTTTTCATAATAAATAGAAATAATTAGGTAAATTTTTCATTCCGAGCTTGACTATGGTGAAGTGCAGTTGACTGTTTGTGAGCGAGCAATGTAATTTACGTTAGCAGAGCGTCCAATTACACACCTGTTGCGTTGGTAAAGTGAACCGTCATCAGCCAGCGGGGGCTAATAACCGCGGAGTGCTAAGTATAAACCAAAGACAATAACACGAGTATTAACCTCAAACGACCAATATACAGCAAATAAACTGTTTGGAAAGGAAAAAAAATGAATAGCTCTAGTTTCCCCCGTTTGGGGGAAACCTCTGGAGGCACTTCTCCAGACCATCCGGTTGTTGCACCACTCAGCTTGCAGGTATCCTGGATCTAACGGGGGGGGGGGGGGGAGGACTCGTACGGGAGTGACCATTTCCGTTAATAATATCGATGACGTCAAACTCTCAACAAAGTGAAGGTAGTCTAAGGTGGAAAATTGAAGAAGCAGATTGGGGAAAATACCAAAGTATTATCGAAATACCGACGAGGGATGACTCAATCGAACAAATCGAAAAAATCACTCATAAAATAATATTAGCCGCAAAGCAGGCTATACCAAAAACCAAAGGAACCATTGCAGGGAAATGTGAACCTTGGTGGAATAACGAAGTTGCTTCTGTAATCAAAGCTAGAAGAAAAGCTCTCCGTAAGTGGAAAAATAATAAAAACAATGCTCTCAACTCCCAATTAGCAAATGAATACCAAGAAGCTAACAATAAAGCACAAAAAACCATTAACGAAGCAAAAACTACCTCGTGGAAAGAATTCGTGAAAAAAATCAATGTGTATACTCCGGCCAAAGAAATGTGGAACAATTTAAGAAAAATCCAATGAAAATATAAGCACTCAATCATCAGAAAAATAAAAAATAATGGCCAACGCATTAATACAAACAAAGAAATAGTAAACAACCTAGCTCGGCATTTTGGAAGAATATCTAGTGATAACAATTACACGCAGGATTTCATGTCACTTAAAAACCGGATTGAAAAAAACACCGCTCAACATTATCAAAGAGGATGAAGCAGCGTATGATAAATCATTCACAGAAAACGAGTTTGAAGAAGCAACGCAAGGACTGAAGGGATCGTCTCCTGGTCCAGATAACTTACATTATGCCATGGTTACCAACCTTCTTCTTCCTTAAGCATTTCAAGCTTATTGCTTTCACAATTAGCTTATTGCTTGCTCTCAACTTAGTGCTCTAAATGCACTTCCACAGTTATTAATTGAAAGCTTTCGATGCCAAGTACCTTTTTTGCATTAGTATGATTGCGTGGCAAGTACAATCATACGCTTTGCCCAGGGAGTCGAGAAATTTTCCTTAACGAAAAATTCCTAGACCAGACCAGGAATCGAACCCAGCCTCCTCCAAGGTTACCAACCTACCGATCGAATATAAGAAACTATTATTGAATGCATACAATAGACTGTGGAAGGACTCTATTTATCCAGAAAGCTGGATAAAATCCATTAAAATGCCTATCTGCAAAGGAAAAAAGGAAAGAAACCGCCCTGGAAATTATAGACCCATATACCTGAACAGCTGTCTGGGCAAGATCCTGGAGAGAATGATAAACAACCGGCTAGTGTATATCATCGAAGAACGAAAACTCATTAACGACCACCAGTACGCCTTCCGAAAAGGCAAATCAACAACTGACTACCTCGGAAACTTCGAAAATATAGTGAGAGAGGCAATGCACAAAAAGCGGCTAACGCAAGCAGTATTCCTGGACATTAAAAAGGCATATGGCACTACTTGGCGTAGGTTGATTCTAAACAGAATTAGCGAGTGGAGCATTGGTGGAAACCTCATAAAATATATTCAAAAGATGCTTGAAAAAAGAACCTTTAGAGTAAAGGCGAACGGGCCACTCTCTACAGAAATGCTTATGAAAAATGGATTGTGCCAAGGCTCAGTGATAAGTGTAACTTGTTTTTCATTGCAATAGACACTATATGTTCTAATCTTCCTCCTGGTGTCCTAGTCCTACTATTTGCCGATGATGTAGCCTTAATCTCCAGTGATAACAACCAGAAAAAACATGCCAAAAGACTTCAAACGGCCCTTAAAACCATTGAAACATGGGAAAATCAGACCGGGTTCAAAATCTCAACTGAAAAATGTGGAACTGTTATTTAAAAAAGAACCGAGATCCAGGAAGCAATCTTACGTTAATCTGAGGCTAAACAACGATTTAATACCAAACAAAAGTGCCCATAAATGTCTTGGAGTGACGCTTGATCAACACCTCACTTTCAAAACTCACATTGAGGAAATTATAGCAGCATGTAATCAAAGGATCCAGTTCCTAAGATGTATAGCCAACAGATCGTGTGGTGGAGACCGACAAACTATAACAAAAATTTATAAATCAACTGTACTGGAGAAAATACTGTATGCCGCACCAATCATTTCATCAGCTAGCGATTCGACGATAAAGCCGCTGGAAAGCATACACAACCAAGGACTTCTTATAATTACTGGTGCATTCCGGACCAGTCCTGTAGATAGTCTGTAAGTTGAATCAGGTATTCCTAGCCTTGGGATCTTGCTTAATCAAAGACTGTTAACTTATGCAACCAAATTCAAAAGTAACAACCAAAGCCAAGAAACCACCGAAACAGATGACCACATCAGTGACAGCTCTGGAGAACAAAAAAAAAATTGAATTGTAGAAAAATTTTTTAGAAAAGTGTGTGTTTATAAAAAGAGGGGTTTTGGAACATTAAATTTAAGCTAAGAACTTTTTATGGAACCAAGACCAAATAACAGAACCAATCAACATCGAAGTCAGAAGTAGGAATATCCTGGAAAATCTTGGAATATCGCTCCCACCTAGTAAAGTCCTAACTACACCAATAACCCCGCCATGGGTAAGGAAAAATATATTGATCGACAAAACTATCCTGTCTGCTAGTAGAAATGGGATAAGCCAAACTGAAGTAAGAAAACTGTTTGCCCAGCGAATCCATACAAAATATAGCATGTGTAGACCAATTTACACAGATGGATCAAAAAATTAAACAAAAACTGGATTTAGTATGATCATAGAAGAGGAGATTATACGTAGACGTACCCACAGCCATCTCAGTATCTACTGTGTTGAAAGCCTTTGCTATAATAGAGGCGCTCAAGTGGATCGTAAATCAAGACAGAGTAGGTGCATACGTTATCTACACTGACTCCCTAAGCGTGATCACATCTCTAGAAAAAAAGAAGATCAAAACCAGCCTAAAGGATGAACTAATTCATTTGTACAACGAAATAACACAAAATGGAACTTCAGTGACCTTTCTTTGGGTTCCTAGCTACATTAGAATCCCAGGAAATGAAAAAGCTGACAAGGGTTCAAAGCGTGCCCTTGAGATAAACACAATCATGCAGAAAGTAGTAGATCACCGTGAAATAAAAACTATAATAGAAAGCCAGAATGACCCACCAATGGAATAACAAGTGGAACATATCCAACAACAACAAACTGAGAGAAATAAAAAATACAGTCACTCCCTTCAGAAAAACATGCACAAGAAATCGTAGAGAGGACGTTATACTCACAAGACTACGGATAGGCCACACCAAACTTACACATGCATACCTACTCGAAAACTCGGACCCGCCCAAATGTACGAAATGCAACGATAGACTATCCATCAAACATATCATAGTAAATTGCCCAGGATATGATGAGGCCCGCAAAAAAAAACGGGACTACAACCCAATATAAGAGAGGCGCTAGCTGACGACAGCAACCAAGCAAAAAAAAGTTCTGGAATTCTTCAAGGAAATCGCGCTGATCGATGCGATATGACCATTTACGTAGCTGAAAAATTACTATAAAATACAACGACGGCAACCAAATGTCACAGTCAATCAAGTATCGATCACATGGGAAACTCAGACTCAAAAAAGGAAGATGTTAAGCAGATTGGAGACCAGCAGGTTACTGTCATCGAGAACGAGGAATTTCACACGGAATTTCATCTGCAACACGAATGGAAGCTGACAATCAACGAACATACCCCGCGAAACACAAAAGCGAAACGCAAAAACGAGTAAAACCACCCCGCACCAACGCACGAAACACAGAAAAGAACACCACCACGGGAACACCGAGAAAAGAGAAAAAAGAAAAAGCAATAAGAAGGACAAAACAAACAAGCGAAACAAAAGAGCAAACAAAAAAAAAAACAAAAAAAAAAATACAAAGAGAGGACCCCCAGAAGAGCAAACGGCAAGAAAAGAACAAACAACAAAGGGGGAAAGACGAGATAAGGAGTGTATCGAATACAAGCTATCGACATGCATTTGCATTGTACGCATGTATATGTGATAGTTTTTTATGCTCCGAACACTGCATGCAATGCGTTTGATTGTCAGCTTTCTTTTGTTTACTTGTTTGTGCGGTTCAAATTCTGCGTTTTCAAAATGTCGCGTATTGATTAAGAAGTGAAAATTAAGGTTCTGGACACATGGCTAAGTGAGAAGGAGTATTACTATGCCGAACATTGGCTAAGCGGTTTGGAATTCATCATGCGAGTGTTAAAACCATCATTAATAAGTTTAGGGAACACTATTCTTTGGATGAGCTACCGGGAAGAGGCAGAAAACCCGGTTCTTCTAACCCGAAACTGGAGCAGAAAGTGGTATCTCTAATCATGAAGAACAAATCAATGTCATTACGTGATTTGGCAAAAAAAGCAGGAACGAGTATCGGAATGATCCAGCGTATCACGAGGCAGAAACCACCTGAAGACCTACAAGAAGCAGAAAATCTCGAAACAAAAGTGCAGAACAAAAGAAGAAAGCAGCAACAAGGAGCCGGAAATTGTATTCCGCGTCTTTTGCAGCGTCCGGATGCATGCGTTTTGATGAACGATGAGACCTATGTAAAGGAGGACTCAAAAACCCTTCCAGGTCCACAATACTTTACTGCCGTCGTTGGGGAGGATGTGAGCGATGCGGACAGGTCGATTCAAGTGGAGAAATTCGGTCGAAAGGTACTGGCATGGCAAGCAATATGTTCCTGTGATTTGAAGTCAACCATGTTTTCCAATACTGGAACTATAGGGGGGGTAAAATCTATCGATCTGAGTGTCTTCAGGAAAGTTTGATGCCTTTATATAAGAAGCATAGTACAACTTCACTGGTTTGGACGGATGTGGCATCTCCAGTTCACTGTGACAAAACCACTCTCAATTGGCTTGCGGAAAAGGGTATAGATTTCGTTGAGAAAAATATAAATCCACCAGGGTACCCTCAGCTTCGACCCATCGAACGTTACTGAGCAATCGTGAAGGAGGTCTTCAAGAAGACTGGTAAGGCAGCTGGGAACATGCAGGAGTTCAAAAAATTTTGGGCTCAAGCGTCCAAAAAATGCGATGCAACACTTGTGCGGAACTTGATGAAGAGCATTCGATCCAAAGTTCGGATATTCGTGAAGGAATAACTTAAATTTCATCCGGTCTTCATTATGTTCAAGTTTAACCTCGTACAATAAAGGATCAATTTTTTGTATGAATAAAATATCAGTTTTCAGCATAATTTGAAAGAAAAGTTTGTGGGTAACTTATTTTCGGAAATAAACTCCTTATTAGTAATTTCCATTTAATTCCAACTACCTTTATTGCTTATCTTGACAGATACGCGTATTTCGTCTACAATGTGCAGACTTCTTCAGTGTCGTGTACTAATACTCGACTGCTATTAGTACACGACACTGAAGAAGTCTGCACATTGTAGACGAAATACGCGTATCTGTCAAGATAAGCAATAAAGGTAGTTGGAATTAAATGGAAATTACTAATCATTCTTCTTATTTTCTAGTTACAGGTATTCCACTAAACGGCTCACACTCTCCATAATTCATTGCAAGTTTATTGCTTTCACAATTAGCTTATTGCTTGCTGTCAACTTAGTGTTCTAGATGCACTTCCACAGTTATTAAATAAGAACTTTCGATGCCAAGTACCATTTTTGCGTTAGTATGATTGTGTGGCAAGTACAATCATTCGCTATGCCCAGGGAGTCGATAAATTTTCCTTAACGAAAAATTTCTAGACCCAGCCACCTCCAGCATGATGTTGCTTTGTAATCGACCCCAATAATAATCATGCTGATGTTAAAAAAAATCCTGTGATGTGAAAAAATTATTAAAATTATTTTAAATTATTTCATCCCTATGATATCAGAAATCATACTCTCATAACTGAAATAATAATTCGGTTTTTTCTTCGTTTATTTTCCATCGGCTTGTTTCCTCATAACATGGTGACAACCGCCGACGACAGGTAGACTACTCCACCACCTGGACCCTACATATCACACTCATCAACACATGAGCCGGGATCAACGGCTTTTACTTCCCTTCCGAAGGAAGACGTGATCAGATTTTAGCACCTCAGAAAAACCACCGACCTCGACTGGGATTGAACCCAGACCTACTGGGTTTCAATATGGGCGAGTCAATACAACAGAATGCTTCAACGCTATTGGCCACTGTTGGAATTCCGCTATCAAGTCTAGGGTTTTTATTCATTAGGGCGAATCTACAATTGAGAGACTCTCTCTTGCCTCGTTCTCTTTCATTAATTACAGCGCCATTATAAAACTATGGGTTGATTTTTTTACACAGATCGCAAGATAAGAGTACTGGCTAGCATGTTGGGCAAACAGCCAAACGAAAAATGTGAAAATGATTTAGCTATTGGTGAAAGAGAAAGTAAACAGAGAGAGTCTCTCAATTATACATTCGCCCTAATGAAAAAAAAAAAAACTAGAAGTGTTTTATTTTAATGTTCACTCGTCATTGGACTCCCTCTTTTCCTACCTCTCATCAAATTTGGCCTTCTTGATCACCACGCGTTTTATGAAATTAACGAATCCATGCAAGTGTGTGCGAGCGACATTTGCTTCATTGCTGTACCGCTGAGTGCCTCTTGGATTTGTAGGGTTTTTGTGAATGATTACTATCAAAAGCTGTCACGCTAACGGCCGCAGTTCGAATCACGGTGACAAATCGAGGCCGTATTTTTTTGTGAGCCAATGAACTTTTGGACTCCAATCTCACACTCAACAATTAATACACTGCACAATCTCACGCACACATTGAATTTTTCAAAGCGAATTGATGTGTTCCTTTCCTTCTCCAAGGTACGATCCATTACAATAAATGAAACAAAATCATGCAAAATTGCATAACAATCTTGCTTTTTTTGGATGAATTTTCACAAAGCATGATTGTTTATTGTTTATTTACAACACAACATCATCGACAAAGACATCGCACAGACTGATCACAAAACTGTTTTAATTCTATTCTTGTATACTAATTTACTTATGTTAAAGTCAAAAGAGTCACACACTTGATTCAACAACCTACAACATGAATCTAACGAGTTATTTCGTCCATAAAGAGTACGGTGGCCAGAAATCCACAACAGTTGACGATTCCGGAGCTGACGAACTGGTGCATGTAATCGAACATTCTCAAGAATGCTGCTACAATCGATGTTGCACATGACCACGTCGAAGACAAACAGCCGTTGAAGCATCACTCGGCGACTCGATAATGGCTGAATATATAGCAGCGCACATCGATCTTCATATGGCGGCAGATTGATAGGATCGTTCCAGGGAAGGCGGCGTAGAGCGTATCGAATAAACCGCGTCTGGACTTTTTCGATGCGTGCAATATGAACGGCGTGGTACGGAGACCAGATTTGCAGCGGTGTTACGCTTTAAGAAACCGAGCATTGCGTTTGCTTTCGCGGTTGTTGCGGAGATGTGCTCGTTGAAACGAAGCTTCCGATCAAGTTTGACTGGTAGATCGTTGATCGACGTGACCCTCTCCAGTGATACGTCGTTTAAGCCGTAGTCGAACGTGTCAGTGGAATGACAAGGAGCGAAAGTTATCACTCTACACTTAGCCGTATTCATCTGCATTCCGTTTAAATCACACCATCTAGACACATGTTCTAAATCGGCTTGTAAAGCACAGCAATCTACAAGCGATTTAATTACACGGAACAGCTTAAAGTCATCCGCATAGAGCAATTTACCGGAGTTGAGACCTTCGCACAGATCGTTGATGAAAAGGATGAATATTAGAGGGCCAAGGTGGCTGCCCTGTGGTACACCGGAGGGAATATCAAATAAGTCCGATCTAGCGTCGTGCACCTTGACAAAAGCTTTACTTGAAGACAAATACGATTGAAGCCACTGAACAGTCCAAGTGGGCAATCCAAGGCGGTTCAGTTTTTCAATGGCCAGTTGATGAGGTACCTTGTCGAACGCTTTTGAAAAGTCAATGTAAATGGCGTCGACCTGGCATCGCTTCTCGAGCTCGTTGATCACAGTACCGGTGAAAGTCATGAGGTTCGATGTCGTTGACCGCTATTTGACGAAGCCATGTTGATGCTCAGAGATCGCTGACTGCACAACAGGGTACATCGCGTCATGTAACAGCTTCTCGAAACTTTTGCAAGGCAGTTGAGGATTGATATCGGTCGGTAGTTCTCAACGCTGTGTGTTTTTCCAGCCTTGTGGATAGGAGTGATTGATGCCAGCTTCCATGCGGCAGGAAACTCTTCTTCGGTCAAGGATCGATTGAAGATCGTAGCGATGGGACAAGACAGCGACTGAGCACACTGTTTGACGAAGACAGGTGGAATGTGATCAGGGCCGGGGCCTTTCGATGCATCGACTGCGCTGAGAGCATCGCGAATATCGTCATTATTGAAAGTAACCAAAGCAAGATGAAGATTATACAACGGAAGCCCTTCCAAGTAATGCTGCGCCAGCGGAGGTGAGTTTTCGTCGTGTACGGATCGGAAAAACTCAGCAAAAAGATTTGCGGTAGAGACCGGTGAGCAAGAACTACGAGATTGGTACGTAACCTCAACGGGAACCCTGATCGATCTCTTTCGTTTGTTTATATAGGCCCAGAAAGATGACGGGTCTTGTCGGAACCGCTTCATTTGGATACGATCAATATACTCACGGAAACGATCATCTTGCAGTCGGCGATACTCTTCTTCAGCAAACTTCAGAGCTCTCGTGTTTGTGGTAGTTTTGTTGCGAAAGAAACGTTTCCTGAGTTTTCGTAAGCGATTACAACGGTTACGGAGTTGTGGTGTCCACCAAGATTGGTTAAACTGCCTTGTAGGCCGGTAAGTTCTAACGGGAACAGTTTCACGGATGATTCGATCAATAGTGCCGTAGAAAGCCGTCACGGAAACATCAAGAGAACCATGGTTCAACAGCTCATTCCAGTCCTGGGAAGCAATTCTCGCATTTACGGCTTCATAATCACAGCGGATGATGCTGAACAAGGCATAAAGGGTGATACGGTCAAAATTTGGTCAAGGGAAAACGCGTGTAAATCGGTGAAATCGTTTATTTAAAAAATCAAATTAAATTTCTTTTTCAAGTTCAATTAGTACAAAATTCAGGAAAAATATTCAGTTAGGCTTCCGCTTTTCCAAATTCGAATTGCCGGGCCTTACGCTTGACCCCTGCCATCACCCAAGTAGCACACTACGGCCATAATTAGTTGTGATTTTTGAATGTATTTTGTTGAGGCAGATTTTGTACAGCCACCTTGTCCACCTTCTTCGCCGCAGAAAGCCAGTTTGCCTTGAACTGCTGCTCGTCCTTAGCAGTTTTTTTGGTCTTCTTTAGGTTCCGCTTGACAATAGCCCAGTATTTCTCAATTGGGCGGAGCTCTGGCGTGTTGGGAGGGTTCTTGTCCTTGGGAACCACCTGCACGTTGTTGGCGGCGTACCACTCCATGGCCTTTTTACCGTAATGGCAAGATGCCAAATCCGGCCAAAACAGTACGGAACAACCGTGTTTCTTCAGGAAAGGCAGCAGACGTTTATTCAAACACTCTTTCACGTAAATTTCTTGGTTGACAGTCCCGGAAGCTATGAAAATGCTGCTTTTCAAGCCACAGGTACAGATGGTTTGCCAAACCAGATATTTCTTTGCGAACTTTGACAGTTTCGTGTGCTTGAAAATATCTGCTACCTTTCCCCTTCCTTTTGCCGTATAAAACTCCTGTCCCGGAAGCTGCTTGTAGTCGGCTTTGACGTAGGTTTCGTCGTCCATTACCACGCAGTCAAACTTCGTCAGCATCGTCGTGTACAGCCTCCGGGATCGCGCTTTGGCCGTCGTATTTTGTTTATCATCGCGATTTGGAGTCACTACCTTCTTGTAAGTCGATAGTCCGGCTCGTTTTTTGGCTCGATGCACGGTTGTAGACGATACACCCAGCTTATTTGCGGCATCTCGGAGAGATAGGTTAGGGTTTCGCTTGAAACTACCGGCAACTCTCTTTGTCGTCTCAGCGGCCTCCGGTTTTCGATTTCTCCCCGATCCAGACTTCCTGGCTGTCGACAAACGTTCCCCAAACACTTTAATTACATTTGTAACGGTTGATTTGGCAACTTTTAGCGATTTTGCCAACTTTGCGTGCGAGTAGCTCGGATTTTCGCGATGCGCGAGCAAAGTTTTGATACGCTGCTCTTCTTGCTTGGACGGCATTTTGACAACTGAAGAGTGAATTCCAAAATCAAAATAGGAGCAACATTCTACACACACACCCCTTCAAAATGAGAGGTGTTCAGGTTTTTTAAATGCAAAATTGAAAGAAATACGTCAAGTTGATATTGACCAAATTTTGACCGTATCGCCCTTTATTTAGGGAAACATGTTAAGATGAATTGCTGCTCCTTGTATTTTTTTTTTTTTTTTCTCTCTCTCTCTCTCTCTCATTTTTTTTTTTTTTTTTTTAATATTTTTATTTTTTGTTTGTGGGAAAAGAATCGCGAAGAAGAACTACTTATGGCGCCCAGAAAAAAAACAAAAAAATAGAGGTGGGTGTAATTTATAATTTATTGGGGGGGTGCTGAGGTGAATTAATGCTAATTGTTTGGTGGTGGGGGCCGTCGAGAATACTCCGGGGGAAGCTCTGCGGGGGGGAAATGTCCTTAAAAAATACTGGAAAAAATGTCTAAAATAATTGCGAAGTAGTCTGTACAGAGAGTGATGACCAACGTTAGGGCAGAAATCCGTTCCTTGGCTTAAGATAATAAGATAAGTAAGATTTATAAGATTAATAATAAAATAATAAGATTTTTTTCATATGCAACTGAGAGAGAACATTGTAAATAAATGATTTATGAAACCAAAATAAAATTTCCTCACAAATGATTTATGAAACCAAAAATGCTTTTATATTCACTCTAAAACTCAAACTGTGTTGTAACTCATTCGTAAGAAGGGTACCAGCATTGTGTTGCTTTGTAAGTGCACCTTTACAACCTGAGAGGACCCATTTTGTTGGATTGTTTTTATCCCTGAGGTAGTATGTTTGCAAAGAACATTGTTTTGAAAGCTAATCCATTTATGTTAGTCCAATTAAAACTAACTTCTATTTTGGCACCGACAAGGTCTATTCAATTTTATTCTAATTGTTTATTTTTGCCACAAACTCTTTCACTTTGACTCTGGTTGATATAAGTGTATAAGTGGATCGATGCGAATGGTCGCAACTCTGCTTGAATCCAACGAAATCATATGTTTTTTGCTGAAGCTAATGACAATACTGTTGCAACTTCCTTAAAGAAAAAAAATCGATCAAAATGAACTACATACTTGGCGTTATGCCGGGTAGTCTGTGATAAAACCATCAAAGGATCCGTTTGCCAATCGTATTTTGTGTCATAAAATATAACTGCTAAGCCACGTTCACACCTTGCTTTGCACGTTCGTTCGTTCAAATATCTTCCGCCATATTTTCCACTCAACTTGAAAAATGATCAGACCAGATTGTCCTAGTTTGAAACATGCAAACCTTGTGTCCTACTCACGTCGACCCTGCTGTTGTGGTTCTTAAGCTCAGCTTTTCCCTCAGACTGCTCTCCGGATCGCTTCTCACACAGAAACTGGATGTCACACAGTCATCAAATAAAGCACAATCAATTTGTTCGCTTCATTAAAACCGAGCGCAAGTCTCTCGAGCTGATACCAAGCGCGAAGAAAATGAAAACTGGAGGGAAATTGTCGAACATTGAACCTATTTCCCGTACGTTTCCGTCGTTCTATCAGCGATGGCGTGCTCCTTCCCGGGCACTGGCTGTTTTAAACAAAACGGGAAAACCTCCGACCGACTTGTCCACGACCAGAGAGAAACATTTTCTTAAACTTCATCTTTCCGTCGTCGCTGCTGTGTTATCGCTTCGAAAACAAAAGCTCTTTTCTTGTTGAAGCGCCTGCACGCTTGGAGGGAACCAACTTTTAAGCTGCACCACTTGGTCGTCAGCACAAGAAGGTCTAGTCAAGTGAACAAGAAGCAAAATTGATATGAAAATTTAAATATAAATTAATTTTCCTCTATCCGTGAAGCACTATGTTCGTCTCGCGCCTTTTGTCTTTTAGTTCCTAGTGTTCGTTTAACTCGTCTACAGCGTAGATTTGGCTCGATGTCAGTCACTTTGTGACTGGATGTCGTTGGGGATACTCATTTATTGTTGAATGGTGTATTTCAACTAATTTTATACACCAATATAATTTTGAGTGCATTTGAAGATTTCAGATTCGGCAGGTATGATTTTGAAGAAAAGATTTTTTTAAATATGTGTCGGAGACATGGGACAAGCCTCCTCATCCGTGAAGGGGCACTTAATTCTGGCATAATTTCCTGACTCATGCTCCACTTAGGATACATATGAAACCGGCATCGGGAACTACGTCGTGTTCTTGTCACGGTACCTCAACGACGGCGATGATGTCCTCAATCTGAAACACGGGCCGTAAACGTGCCGGCATTGTGTGCGACGAACGACCCGGAACTTAGCGTACCGACCTAGAAGAGCAATGATAATCCGGATGCATCCAGGAGGAAAAACGGGGGCGGAAAATTAACGATATCGTTTTTCAATTTCGTTTCCGGGATGAATGATGGAATAAATGAGGGCTCAAAGTAATTAGCCGTGCCGACGAGGAAGAGTTGAAGTGGATGTTTCAGTTCGGTTGAGTTTTGATGACAGCTGAATTAATTTAGGTGTTTTGCTGGAATTTCGGAACGCCCATACAATGAAATCCAAAGGATTTAGGTCTGGTGATAAGAAGCCAACATTGATCTAGACCAGAATCTCAGCATATTATTCGTCAACCTTATTTGTGTTTTCTACGATGTATGAGAAGGGGCCCAGTCCAGCTGGAACACTACATTCGCATCATCTCCAAACGTAGATGTAACCCATTGCAAAACATGATCTTCAAGGATTCCTAGGCACACGAATGTGTTCACTTTCAATCATTGTTCCATAAAAACGGGGTCCATTTTTCTGCCATCTGAAACAACGAAACAGAATACCATCACAACTGCTGGGTGTTTGGTCCGAAATGTGAATTTGATTTTATTAGGAACCTCAAATGCTATATTTGAACTGATTGGAGCGACTGTTGGATACGCTATAGGTAGGGAACAAAATGACAACGGGCCTGCCCTTCAGTTCACTGAATAGTTTCTTGCTTCGATTCACTGTAGCTGCTTTAATTTTTTCTGTTATAAGATGTCTTTTAATCCGAGTTCTTGATTCTCATTTTATGTCGTATTTCAGCACTCTTCTCACTGTTGCTTCTGAAACATAAGCCTGCTTCGCCATTTTCCCATACTCCGAACGGGATAATGAATCACTTTCGTTTTAATTGGCTGGATTACCACCAGGTTTACAGTAGTACAGCAGCCCATGAAAAATTGAGAAGAGCCATGATTTTTGAAATTGCATTCCTGCATGAAGAAGTTTGAGGATTGTGTCCTTGTCATACATTTTTACAAAATATTTCGTTATTTAGACTTATTCAAACGCGCGAATCTGTTCGCACGCAATAACTGACGCTGGAGGATTGCCACCTTTGCCTTGATTTTGCGCTTCAGTTTCTGCTGGAATTTCCGATCGCGCGGGACCGTCGTACAATCGATCATCCAAAATAACAAATTGTTCTAAGATCGAGGTAGCCTAAAACCCAACGAAGAGAAGTAAGTATTTCTTGGAATTAAAAAAACAGAATATGTAAACCAATGCCTTAGCTTTAAGAAGCCAAATAATACTAGATTAAGAAACTTAGTTGACAGTATGAAAGTGTATCAACGGAAAATGTAATATGGGCCATACCGATCAATGTAATCCCGTTTTTCGGTACTGTAGTTTAAGATTATTGAGGATATATGTAAATCATATCTTACAGTTTGATTCAGTGTTTTGAAATATTGCATCCGTATCCAAGAGATTTTCATGGTGTACATGTACAGTCTGGCGAGACGAGACGACCAGTCATTTGATAAGCGTGTGAGAAAGCAGGAGAGCAAGCGAATCAGAGCGAGAAGTTGCAGTTGTCTTATACTATTCAACGATTTTATCCGTTTCTCTGAGCATGAGCAAGATAAAGAGCACGATTGACCGCCCGAGGTTGTTACTTCGCTACTGGCAGATCAGCTGTCATTACACAAAGAACCAACAGATGCTTGGGACTAGAATACATCCTCAATGTGTAAAAACTGGTAATCTCAAACTAAGGCAATGCCGGCACCGGCCTTGCCCGAATGCAGGTCAAATAAGGAGATGGTAGGAATGTGTTGATGTGATACTCGCTTTACTGGAAGCCGAGACCCCCTCTGCACTTCCACGATAAATCACTGAGATGTTGGATAGCTAGATTGAGTGGCAGCAGGATTCGTTTTGGTAAACGCAGGGTGGCCACTCAATTTTCACTTTCAAATTCCCGTTTTTTTCCCGGTTTCCTCGGACCAAATGTTAAAAATTTCTCGGTTTAAGACTGGTTTCCAGGTCAGGAAAAGCTTCACGGGATTTGTGCGCCTGTGTGTTTTAAATGGAGCCCGGGATTTGAATTCCCGTGGCAGGAATTAAGTCTTCACAAAAATTACGGTTTTCTTGAAGTGTTAACCCAATCGCGGGATTAACTCTGGGAAATAAAATTCACTTCTACACACTACGAGAGAGATTAATAATTAGGTTTTCTGATGCCTATCCCTTTTTTTTAAAGGGTTTGGGAAATTTTTTTTTTTTTTTAATATTTTTTGAAGTTCAGAAGTATTAGAAAAGGGTGTTTTTTCCCCCCCCCTGTGGAAATAGTGGGACACACCAAGGGGGTGATATAAATGTGCCTATAAATTGTCAATATGTCTGTTGTTTGAAATTGATGTTTTTTTTTCCCTTTCTTCTTTGTAATTGTATTTTTTTTTTTTTTTTTTTTGTTTTGTGCGTCGGTAGTTAAATTTTTATTATATTATTTTTTAGAATTTGATGAAAGGAAATAAAAAAAAAATAAAAAATTTTATTGTGTTTTGTGTTATATTATATAATATAAATAAAAATAAAATTAAATAAATAAATTTTTTTTTTTTTTATTATTATTATTTTATTTTCGTCAACAGATAAAAATGTTCATCCCAATGACCCTTTAAAAAATTAAATTACATACGAAAATTAACAAAACTTAACAAAGACTTATACGGAAACAACGCTTATTAACATCACGGGATACATTAAAATCAAACACATTATAGCAGCTGTTGAAAACGCGGCACATGCTTTGCACAGGTTCGTGTTTTCCGTAGTTGGTCCTTGAGTGCCGGAACACGAAGAACTGTTGTAAACGGAGATTTCGTCGTCGAGTGTTGATGGTCAAGAGATCCAGTAGAACGGAACAATCAACATTTCCTTGAAGCAGATCACCAATGAAACACGCTTTGGCTACCATACGCCTACCTTCCAACATTTCCAGGTTGATGAGCTTGCACCGACTTTCATAACTTGGCAATCTGCGAGGGTCTTGCCAGCGAAGATGTCGCAAAGCAAAGCGTATAAACCTTCGCTGAACAGCTTCGATCCTCTGGACTGCGTTTTGGTAGAAAGGGGACCAAACGATGGCACAGTATTCCAAGAAAGGGCGAACCAAAGAGCAGTATAATGCCTTCAGACAGTAAACGTCCTTGAAGTTTTTTGCGAAGCGGAACATAAATCCTAGCTGCGAAGAGGCCTTGGAAACAATATACGAAATGTGAACCTTGAACGACAGTTTGGAGTCCAGCATTACTCCCAGATCCTTGACCGTTGTTTCTCGTTTCAAGCGCGTACCTCGAAGGATGTAGTCATGAAGATACATCGCACGTTTTCGGCCGAAGGAGATAGTTGAGCATTTGGATACATTTAAGGACATTCTGTTGATTCGGCACCAGTTATCAAACACTTGCAGTTCCTGCTGAAGAAAGTGGGCGTCTTCCGGACATTTTATAACGTAGTACAGCTTCAGGTCATCCGCGTAGGATAATTTCAGGCATTTGAGGACCAAGTTCACGTCGTTCATATATAGCAGGAAAAGGAATGGGCCAAGGTGGCTACCTTGAGGAACGCCGGATGTTACCGGAAAGCTAGATGAGGCGTAATCTGCAATCTTCACGGACATAGTTCTACCAGTCAGGTATGAACGGAGCCAGTTCAACAACTGATCGTGAACACCCATATTGCCGTATTTAGAAATGGCAATCTGATGGTTCATTTTATCGAAGGCCGCAGAGAGATCTGTGTAAATGGCGTCTACTTGATGACCGCGTTCCATTTCGCGCATGATAAACGATGTAAATACGGTTAGATTGGTCGCCGTCGAGCGCTTGGGTACAAAACCGTGTTGGTCTGGAGAAATAGTCTGTGAATAGTCATTGACCAGCCTTTGGAGAACAATTAGTTCAAATAGCTTGGATACAGAGCTTAGTGCAGCAATCCCACGATAGTTGGCGACGGACCGTTTGCATCCCTTCTTGTGTATTGGGAATACAAATGACTCTTTCCAGCATTCAGGAAACTCGCCGGAAGTTACAGACAAATTGAACACCGTAGCTAGGGGCGCAGCAAGCGTGTTTAGGCAACGCTTCAGGACAATTGAAGGAATACCGTCAGGACCGCATCCAGTTGAAGTTTTCATCTGCTTCCCGGCTGAAATCACCATATCACTATGAATAGTGAAAGCAGAGCCAAATACAGACATGCGGGGAACATTGCTAGTAGCCGATTCGAGGCTCTCGGCGTCCAGAATTTCGTCGCAGAAGACACTGCTGAACTGCGTACGGAACAAGCTGGCGATATCCACGATAGTGTCAGCTTCAAGAGTGCCATCAGTCATAGTAGAGGGTAAGCCGGTTTCTTTCCGTTGTTCGTTCACAAACCGCCAGAAGCTTTTCGGGTTCGTTTTGAGACGACTCTGCAATTGAAACTGATGGGCGTTGTACAAGCTGTTATTGAGGTATTTGTAATCGTCGTTGGCGCGAGCGTAGTTTGCCCTCGTGGAATCGGTGCGATATTTGCTGTGTTTCCTCAAAGCAGCCCTTTTAACTCGTTTCAAGTGTTTGAGGTCAGAATTTGACCAGGCAGGTTTGGGAGGCTTACGGTTGATTTTCTTAGGCACGAATTGATCGACGGCGTAAAGCAAAATACAGCACATAGTCGAAGCAGCAAAATTTGCATCCCCGTTTGCAAGAGTCGTGTTCCAGTCCACGTCGGCGAGAAAGTTGTTCATTCCCTCGTAGTCAGCATGGTTGAAGTCATAATAAACATTTTCGAAGTTGTCATGGAAGCTGTACTCAGGATTTAATTCCAGCGTCAGTAGCAGAGGGGAATGGTTTCTGCAGCTTTTGACAAGCGGTGCCGGAGCTTGAATGACAGAACATCTTTGACCCAGTTCTTCAGTAACGAAGCATAGATCCAGCAAACGATTGTTGTTATTCGGAATGCCGTTAACTTGCCGAAGTCTTGCGGTAGAATAAGCATCAAGCAAGGAGAGAGATGCTGGTCTGAATGACGAACATGAAGTATCTGGATAGTGGAAGCCGTTGGTATCGACATGCCATGAAATCGTGCTGAGGTTGAAATCTCCCACAACGACGATGTTGTCGCTGGGTCCCATTTGTGACACGATCCAATCCAAAGAAAGAGTGTGCTTATCGATGAGGCTGCTGTCGTTGACACGATCAGGTGGGATATACACCACGCACATAAACAATGTTCCGGTTATGGTGGTTATTGCCACCCAGAGATGTTCAACCGTTGAGTTTTCGGGAGGCTTCAGGAGGCGAGATTTGAACGTTGAGCGCACGGCAAGAAGGACTCCACCACCAGATTTCTTGTTGCTGTTGAGCGGCGATCGATCTAGTCGGTACACATCGTACGTGTCGTCAAACAGTTGCTTCGATAATGTGTTGCTGTTTAGCCATGTTTCAGTGAAGGCGTAGATATCGTAGCATGCGTCACTGCATGCCAATTGGTACTCGGCGAGCGAACTGTTAATGCCTCCTACGTTCTGGTAGTACAGAAGGGCTTTCGATAAGGAGGCAACGGAATCGGCCGGTATCGATCTAGAAATGGAAACAGCATCAGGCCGGGCGACGTCATTAGAATAAGGATACTTGCCTTGAATGGCAGCTTGGAGAGCCCTGTCCCCGTCGCTAGACCCAGGGCCGGGACGACTTTGACGGCTGGAACGGGCAAATACAGTGTCACTGATACCGGTAGTGGGCACAGCTGGGCTAGGAGGGTCCAGGGCCTCCATATTGCTTTGTGACGTGCGTCCCAGACCGGTTGAAGTGGCGGTCGATGTGTGTTGATGATGAGCAAAACATGTTAGGTGATGGGTATGTAGCGGGCTGGTTGGGCATAAAAGCGGCGAATTACTGCAAGCATCAGCATGCGAGGAAGCGGCACTGGAAATCGGGAAAGCATCAGGAGCAAAATACATTGGATAACACACATACTTGCCTGGAAGTTCAGGTTGGGAGACCCTCTCCCAAACCCAACCCAAGGGCCGGGGGGGGCGGGGGGGGGGGAAACAGAGGCTAGATAGATGATAAAAATGGTTGGGCGGACTGGGGCGGGGGGGTGGGGGGCTCCGGTATGCCTTTGAGGGTGCATCCCGGTTTCGTGAAAGTGATGGTATCCAACGTAGGATGAAGGCGGTTTAATTCAAACGAGGTGTTTTTAGAAACCCCTGTCCGGATTTCTTGTCTTGGTAGTTGACAAATTCCCGAAAGAAGATCCCGTCTGGCCATGTGTCGGCACTGAGAGCCACTTCACGGTACTTTTCGTCAACCCCAATTTTAAACGAGATAAATCGCATAGCCGTTAGATCAGCGTCTTTCTTCACTAACTTTCTAACCTCGATCGGTTCGTCGCAAGGTATACATTCAGTGGCTAAAGCAAGAATATCATCCTCCGTAGCACTGACTGCAATGCGAGACAGAAATATCCAACATTTTTCTGGTTCTGGGGGAACAGTTGCAACCGATGGAATGTTCGCAGATGGCTTTTTTGTGCCGCGCGATAAACTAGGCTGATCGAGTGAAATTAATCCTGCTGCGCCAAACGATCGTTTGTTGCTTTTCCGAGCCAGACTAGGCCAACCGGATGATAAACCGGGTGCAGCGGGGGTAGTAGGGGCAGCAGCAGGAACAGCAGAAATTTTCGTGGCCAGAACTTCGACTTGCTCCCTGTTTTTTTCTAACTCTGTTCTAACTCCCTCCAGAGCTGAACGATGTGTTTCGCTCAGATTTTGTAATGCCTCCGCATTTAAAAAAATGTGTTTCTAAAAATCAAAAGTCACTTTCCTGCTAGCTTTTGGAAATATTCTGGGTCCAGTTTATCCCATATCACATCTATGCTTGAAATTGTAATCCCAAAATCAGAGCTGGAAATAAAATTAAACACCAAAGCTAGGTGCAGCGGTATAAGACTTGTACATACTTGTACTTTTGGCAAACTCTGAAGGATTTCAAATTTTGACGAAGTAAATTTTCACCCATATAAGAGTGAAAAACACCCACCTCTGGAACTACATGAAGCTGTTTCAAGGTGGGTACTCTTAACTCACATTGAGTTTTTTTTAATCACCCATCTTTTTGACAGCTTCATAAAACTGCCGAAGGTGATTGATTTGTATACGTAAAATGTGTAATCTCGAATCTCCGTGTACAGGGAAAAGTTTGCTTGACAGCAAGTCCTATACTTTCTATGCGCTTGAGAAAAGAGATAAGACGTCAGAACACACGTTGCTACACACTTCACGAATGAGCCAAGATATGTATAGGTCATTGCACGGAATGTATTAACCTCACTTTTTTCACTTTTTTGACAGTCCAGGGAGCTTGTTTACAAAGTGTTAGAATTTGAACCGCTCATACGAAATTTTTCATTGGCTTTTTCCGGATTCTGTACGATCAGATTCAGGAAATGATGTAAACATAAGCCTTGAGGTCTATTCTCCGGCAATTTTACTTCAATCGTAATAAATTTAGAGCACAAAATCTCAAACCGATCTTACCGAAAATATTCTAAGTCCACGCAAACAAGCTCCCTGAACTGTCAAAACTGCATTGATGACGCCATCGTGCAATGATCTATAGAAGATAAATCAATGGACACACTCTAAAATTTCACAGATCGTTAACGATGAACACGCTAAGATAGGAATATTTAGAGGTCGATGATAGTCACACACAATCTATATTATAAATAATCATGTGAACATAAATTCCCGGTTTTTCCCGGTTTCTCCCGGTTTTTTAGAATTCCCGGTTAATCCCGGTTTTCCCGGTTTTCCCGGTTCTGTGGCCACCCTGCCGATAAGCTGAATTCACGCTTCGTTTAGTAAATATTTAAATGTTAGTACCGAACTCTGATTTCAACCGATTTATACCAACAGTAAGGATGCTATTGGGGCCACTCACTGGTGGGTTTTCATTGGAAAAACAAGGTGATTTTTTATATTGCTAAAAATCCGATTTGAACCGAGTTTAACCAATAATAAGGATGCTATACGTCACACAGTCACAAAAACAAGGTGAATTTTATTGACCCATGAGAGACGCATGGTTTTTTTTTTGTGCTCAATCGATCACTCCTATCGCCGAATTATAGATAACCAAAACAATAAAGCATTGATATAACCTTTCACAGCCGATGCTCTAACCAAACCTTTTTACGTTAACTTTCAATTTTTACTACTGTATCCTACAATCTATTACACTTCTGTAACTAATATCTGTATCAATCAAGTTGAAGCTTCTTAAGATTAATCTATGCTAATCCATTTAAAATAGCGATTGATGGATTTGGTAAAAATAAGAGTCCGTCGTAGATGAATTTCGTGCCTTCTGGAAACTTTATGCATCTATTAATGCCCATGTTCATCGGTTTAATACCAACCGGGGGAGACTTGGTCCTTGGACTTGGATTTCATTATCTTCCATCCACTCTACCAGTCGCAATGTTTTGTGATATAGTGGACGGATTATTATAAATTAAGACAACTCAATGCAGATTTCTTCCAAATTTGGCAAATAGACAGGCAATCGGTGGAGACCCACCTGCCACCTCATAGCAAGATGCTTAGAGGCAGACCGGAAGATTCGATGAGCTATCTTTTCCTCAAAGATCTTATCCGTTTCTATGGGAGAACAACGAAATTTATGTGCGATGGTTCGGCGCGTGTTTAAAAACATAAGAATCTTCGTAACAAAACGGATTACTGGATAGACTACATACATTAGCACTCGGTTACTGTTATGCATGACAATGGCATAAAACAAGAAGTAATTAAATAAGTTCATTGGCAGGAAATTCATCAATCAAATACATACCACTAAAAGTCGAGAACACTCGAATGAACCAAGAAGAAAGTTACTATCAATGTCGATGTTCATTACTTCTCATTTTAAATTTGATTTCGAAAAAGCTGGTGAATTTAGTGCACATTGTGTGAATTGCGCAAGGATTTTTTGTAAATTATTAGCAGTTTAAGCCAGTCCTTTGATTCATTGTTATTTAGTGGTACCATAAATGGCATTCGAAAGTTTTTCAAAAGTAAGCACAACAATTTCCAGCATTTATTTATATGCGAACAAAACTAAACGAATGTTTTTTAAGCAGCTGCATTAACCACGAAAAGAAAATTATGCAAAATGGTGGTTTTTCTCGAATTTGAGCCAAAATTGTGATGTAATTCAATGATACACCATTTTGGTTGAATACTAATGTGGTTCGATTTTAAAACATGGTGAAAAGCGAAGGTTTTCGAAAGCGTTTTTTTTTCATTCCAGAACAAGTCTAAAATTGTTCAATCTAGACGATGTAATTCTCTCTCTCTCTCTCTCTCTCTCTCTCTCTCTCTCTCTCTCTCTCTCTCTCTCTCTCTCTCTCTCTCTCTTTATCTCTCTCCCCTATCTCTCTAAAAATGGCTTGTACCCCCCCTATATGAATACCTGGCAACGCCTATGGCTGTATGTCAGATCTTCTTAACTCATCATTACTCTCTTGACTGTAACTTGTGAGCAGAGTTTGAATTTTACCGCGTTCCACGATGGGTAGTCGTTGTATCAATGGTGAAGCGTGTCCAGAAATACGTTTTATCACTCGTCAGTGGTCTGAGCCAACGTGAAAAATTCTTTCAGTTTATGGTTTTTCTGTCAGTGAATCCTCTCAGCTTCGCGTTGACGTGCATATTGTTAACATTTAAATTGAACTTTAAAAAATTGCGTCTCGACAACAGGAGCTGCGAAATTTTATTCGGAACAAGTGGTTAGAAAATCCTAGTCGTTCACAGAAAACAATCGTGAATTTGACAGGGTGACGCAAAAAACGGTGTCGAAAGTCATCAGCAAGTTTCTTCAAACCAAAAGGGTTCAGAGGAAGCCAACTAAGCTGTCGAAAAAGGGAACACAGAACAAACAAAATAAGAAACATGTGGTAAAAGTATGCAAGAGAAAGCCCAACATGTCGGTCAGAGATGTCCCGAAATGGGCCCGAAAGCTGTATGATTCGTTATTAATCAAACATACAGGTTGCATCGTATAGAACGATGAAACATACGTGAAGGCTGACTCTTCACAAATTCCTGGCTATAAATTCTACACTATGGAGGACAAAGTCAGAGTCTAAGTTTAAAGAACAGAAAATATAGCTATATTCTATAGAAAAAAAAATGCAAAACCAATATTTCGTTCGGCAAGCCATCTACTCAGTGATGGACAATACAGTAAGACCAAAGCCCGATTTTCATACAAAATTTTCATGTTTGAAGGCTTGTCTTTCACTTTCCCGTGAAGTAATTGAACTGAAATTTGGGCAATAGCCTAGAAATAATCTGAATTTTCATCTTTAATAAATTCATAATTTTTCATTCACCACTTCAGAAACAACAGACACCACCTACGACAAAACAATAAGACCTCCTTTTGATATCCATAGTTTAGGCCATTATGATCAGTGTGAATTACAATCTATAGTATACGGATATTAATATGACCCGTGCATCAATAATCAAAATTCAGATCCTCAAATTCGAGCATCCTTTAGAAATCAAAAAGTGGTCTTATTGTTTTGTCGTATGCGGTGTCTGTAATTTTTAAAATGGTGAATGAAAAATGATGGATTTAATGCAGATGAGAATTAAGGCTACTTCTGTACCACAGCCGAAGTTTCAGCTCAATTGGTACTCGAGAAAATGCAAGGCAAGCCCCCTAACATGATCCTTTTGTATGAAAATCAGGCTTCGGTCTTATTGTATTGTCCGTCACTGTACGTGCAGTAAAATCAGTAAACCATTCATCTCAACCGGGAATATAAACAGGATTCTAAAAACACCCTGTTTTGGCCCGATTTGGCATCTTGCCACTACTGAACGATGAAGAAGAAATGGTACGAGTAAAATGATGTCATTATTATGGTACCTCGTGACATTAATCCTCCTAACTGTCTAGAACTCCAACCGATCAATAAATGTTGGGTGATAATGAATAATGATTATCGGAAAATATGAGAAGAGTCAAAATCTACTCAAAACTTCTAGCAGAAGTGGACAAAAGTTTACGAAACCAGAGGAGAGAATCTTGTCCAAACCTTGATGGCAGGAGTCAACTCAAAGGTCCAAAAGTTTGGGCGTGAGGGTGAAATTTAAATCGATTATTCCAAAAGTGTAAAGGAACATACTTGAGGAAACGAAATGTTGAGAAAAAGATTGGTTTGGATTTCTGTTAAGGGGATTTTTATTTATTATCGTACAGATAGGGCCAAAGGGTCTCAAATTGTTACGAAACATTGTCCACGCGTAGGGTTAATGGATGTATGAACAAAAACTAGTGTTTAAAAATTCAGAACAATGGCAAACGCCAATTGAAGTTTTCCGATTTTCCCGAACATCACTTACTTGGAAAATTCATCGTATGACACATATTTTTCCTCCAAACTATAATGAAATTTTATCAAAAATTTGGAAAAAATATAATCTTAAAAACATTCCCCCAAGATTTTCCAAGGTGAAAGATATTCTTTTGAAAAAGCCGGAAAAGCCATTTTTTGAGTCATGAAAAATGCTGAAATTTTTTTTTCTTGTTTATCAATTCATAAGCTTACATTGGTGAAATTTTCGCGGTGGTTTTTTTTTTTTTGAGTAATGCTCGAAAAACTATGGTATGCTGACGAGCCTATAGTTTCTCGAGCATTACTCAAAATCAAACAAAAAACCATCGCCAAAATTTCACCAATGTAAGCTTATGAATTAATAAATATGAAAATATATTTTTTCAAAATGTTTCATGAGTCAGAAAATGGCTTTTCCGGCTTTTCCAAGCAATTTTCCTATACTGTGGGAAATTTTGAAGGCAAAATGACAACACTGTATTTTTAAATATTGTTTTTTGTTCATATATCCACGAACACTACGCGTGGACAAAGTTTGGAAACAATCTGAGACACTTCGACCCAAACCTGTACGATAATAAAAAAAATCCCCATTCTTGTATGAAAACGAGTGACAGCATAGTTTTTCGAGCAGTACTCAAAATGTTTTTTTCCAAATTTTTCATGACTAAGATTGTTTTTTCGGCTTTTTAAAAAGAAATCCTTCACTGTGGTATTTTTTTTAAAGATTACATGTTTTGCAAATTTTTGAAAAAAATTCAGTTTAGTTTGGAAAAAAAAAACATTTGTTCTACGATGAATCGTTCTTGAGTTATAAATTTTTTGAAGTTCGTGATGTTCGGGAAAATCGAAAAACTTCAATTGGCGTTTTCTAGGAAAACTGGCAACCCCCAATTTTTTAATATATTTTTTTTGTTCATATATCCACGAACCATGGACAAAGTTTCGTAACAATCTAAGACCCTTTGGCCCACACCTGTAGGATAATAAAAAAAATCCCCTTAAGCCTATAACGTTCGAAAAATGACACAACATTTATTTTCGGAAATCCTTTAGTTTAATCGACGTCATCTTGAGCGCTGGCAACGTCCGATTGGTACGCCGTCGTGAATCCTTAGCTCCAGAATACGACGTATGTCACAGCGTCGCCAACCTGACGTGCAGGGCACGTAGAAAAGTCCCTTCACCGATATCGGGTGCCCTAATACTCCGCACCAACACGGTCGCAAACTGCACGTGCGGGGCACGTAGTCAGCTGCCCGTCATTGAGTACATCCTTTACCTCCTCCTGGGCAGTCACCGTTTTTTAAAGCCGATGCCACTGTCGGCACCAACAATCTGCCATCAGCACTCTCTCATTACCATCACCGCCACCATAGCAACCGCCATTGACCAGATTGACGAGTTAATACATTTGGGAATTCGACCGTGAGTATTTCGCAAAGTATAGGTTCTCGTCATTCAAAAACTTCCCCACGTCCGTACGTCCTGAAACTTGGCATTCAAAAGAGGTCTTGAGTTGGCTCAAGATCAGTTACCTCGGACATTTTTTCGATGAAATGAAATCCGGAGAATTTAAAAGATACTGACATGAATTACCACTCACCCTATATTATCAGTTAAATCTTGACAAACTTTATGAAAAGGACTTCTCTTCAAGCGTGAACTTCGGCTTTCATTCCAATAATAATAAGTGAGCTTCTTTTGATCAGCGGTACAGACTGTGCTCGAAACAAAACAGGACACAATGATTAGCTCGTAAATTTTTAGCTTGTGGATAAGAATTGATGAAATTTTGACTGAAACTTTCTTAGCTTGTGATGTTTGGCAAAATTTTATAACATTTTTCAAGGAGCTTTTGTACTGGCAACAGAACAAGAGCAGATCTGCCAAAAATTATGTGTGCCGTCATGGAAAATCCTATTGCGTCCTACAGATGGCTCGGAAAACACCTGGGAACTCATCATTCGACGGTGTGCAGGGTGGTGAATTATTTCAAGTAGACCTAGATGACTCAGCGACTCAGGCAGTTGACGAAAACCGAAGAAAACTGATCCTGTGAAGGCAAAAAAAGTGTTGAATCTGTTCAAGCATCGACCGAACCTTTGGATGTGGCAAAGAAGGCGGAGGCTTCATCGCCATGAAAACCAGGCAAATCTATCGAGACAAGAGCCTCTAGAAACGCCTGCTGCCCTTCTTCTGATCTCACGGAGACGAGAGGGTATTTTGGCAGGATTTGGCATACATTTACATTTGACCGGTGTTAGACTGGTACAGTGATGTTGTTTTTGAACCACAAGACTTCAACACACCGAACTCGTCGGAACTTCGTCCGAATGAGAACGAGCTGGCTTTGGTGTAACAGCGGGTAATATGATCAAAAGAAGTTATAATGTAGTTGTCATAATGTTGCAGTTTATTTCCTGAAAGTTTGAAGAAAATCCAACTATAAATGAATTTTTGGCGTTCATTTTTGTGTGTTTCATATTTCTCAAGTACAGTCTTCAACAAACACACAAACATTTTTCGTACTCGTCGAACTGAGTTTAATGGTATATGACCTTTAAAATACCCTTCCAACCATCTACGAATGGTGAAAATGTGTTAAGAAACTCTGAACAATAGTTGTGAGTTGTGACAAACAATTATCATTAGTAATCTAGATTGATGCCAGCATGAAATACATATTTGTCAAATGGTAGCCATTTTTGTATTAAAGGTCAGAATAAAAAAAACGAGCGCTTAGGTCCAGTTAATTGAATGATGTTTTCTGGCAATCATGGATCTTTATAATCAGTTAGTCTTGACGAACTTAAAACAAAAACAAACTTGGTGGTGTTTAAATGTGACCATCGATTTTCATTCCGAAATTAATACGTTTCCTTCTATTAAAAAACAGTTATAAAAGCTTTTTATAATATCAATCAAGTTTAAGGAAATTCCGTTAAAGTTTATTAAGATACGCAACTAACACACAGCTAAGGGTCCTCCCCTAGCTCAGTCGGTAAAGGTGCAGCTACAAAGCAACACCATGCTGGAGGTGGCTGGGTTCGATTCCCGGTCTCGTCTAGGAATGTTTCGTTAAGGAAAATTTCTCGACTCCCTGGGCATAGGGTATGATTGGACTTGCCACACAATCATACTAATGCAAAAATGGTACTCGGCATCGAAAGCTCTTAATTAATAACTGTGGAAGTGCATTTAGAACACTAAGTTGAGAGCAAGCATTAAGCTAATTGTGAAAACAATAAGCTTGAAATGCTAAAGAAGAAGAAGAAAAACTAACTTACAACCAAAAAGTGATAGATTCCCTAAGGGCCTGTTCATAAACCACGTAGACTCATTTTTGAAAATCTCAGAACCACCCTCCCCCCTCGTAGACATTTCTCCATACATTTTTTTGAAATTTTGTATGGAGCGTAGACTTTGGTCAAACCCCCCTCCCCCATAAAAGTCTACGTGGTTTATGAATAGCCCCTAACAGTTATGTTAGATGTAAGTCGAGTGTATGTACAAAGCGTGCTATACCGTTTAAAAAAAAATGCTATACGATTTCTGTACGAAAAAGGAGAAATTCAAATTACAGAAGATTTGTTATGCGTTTGTTTTTACAAAATATAGCAAAATAAAAATTAGTAAGCTCAGCCATTCTAACTGTAAGCCTTGTGAGCGCTCAACCTCGACTGTTTCTTCTTGGTTATCATAGCACAGGCTTTTGGCACGTCTAAAGGCATACAAGAACCGCTCATTGTACGTTTACCCAATAACCCGCTTTCCATTGTATTATACAAAAAGCTTTAGTTTTAGAAAAACTGAGCTTCAGTTTTAGAAAAACTGAGCTTCAGTTTTAGAAAAACTGAACGTCCACAAATCCCTTTAAACTACGAGGAAAAGCTAATCTTTTGACAGGTAGGCTTTTTTGGTCTGCGACTTACAGACTTCATCGGTGTCGAGTGCTTGATTTGAAGATAACTAACCCTACTGCGATGCCATCTAAAAGTCAAGCACTCGACATTGAAGAAATCTTTAAGTCGCAGACCAAAATAGCCTATCTGTCAAAATATAAGATTTCCGTAATAAATTTAACAGAATTTGCTTGCGTTAACTAGTGGTAGTTTTCTGGATGTGTTTCAGTTTTTCTGTTTTTTTTTTTTAATTAACTAGTGAAGTGTGAGTTTGAATTTTCCTTATTTTCCAAATAAAATTCTTGCCTGCTTAACTAAAAGAGAAGACAGAAAATGAAGAAATAATGCAAAAAATGACAATGTCCACAGCTCAATGTATATCCTTAGCTAAATTGAGCCTGCCTCATTTTAAATGTTGAAACAAATCTCGCAATTTGAATCAACGTGTGCAATCCATGATGACGGTTATGTTTTGTTTCGATTACCAACAATAGTGAGATTGAATTCGAAAATAATGCTACTTTGAGGTTCTGTTTGAAGAAATCACCCCCAAAATTCATCTCAAAGTCCATCTCAAAGTCCATCCCAAAGTCCATTCCTTTTTCCCCGCAGGAATGAATAAAATAAATAAATGTTATTTCATTTCACTGCCATTACTGCCATCCTTTACGGCACGAGTCCGTTTAAAGAAGCTTCAATTTTGAAAACCGTCTGCATTGCGTCAATAAAATCAACACCCCATAGTATGGAAGACTCTCTCCTAACACTCCACTTGAAAAGTAGCCAGACCTCCTAGGAAAACTTGGAACCAATATAAACATACACACACACACCCAATCCATGGGCATTATCTCAACGGCAGTATCTGGACCGCGTAGGGCGGCAAAGTCTCGTTCCATTTCATCGCCTTTTATTGAATATTAAGCACTTTTCGATAGCCCGAGCTCTGAGCGCTTCTCAACACTCGACGGCCAAGGAAGACGACGACAACGACAGTATTTTAAGATCATAAAACGAGGATAATGTCGTCGAGCGTGCCAACGACGGAAGCTGCTGGAAAATGTCAGCAGCTTGTTGCCCCAGTCATCGATGGCACATTCCTCCAATCTACCCATAAGGAAAACCACCAGTTCGAGGGAATGTGAATATGTTAGCTACTCCTGTGGTGGACTATGTACTCTCCCACGGTCGTCGCAATGAACAGGCAAAATGGTTCATGATTTTGTTCAACAAATGATGTCAGAGCGGAAGTGCTTTCTGAGAAGTTTAATCATTTGCACCATATCGTAGTGGTTAATTCACCACGTCTTACGGAGAACACACATGCTGTTTATCAAAAGAGTTGCTTACGGGCGGAAATTCCCTACATACTATAAATATTTTCAATTTAGCTTATCAACCATGCCGACATTCTTTGCCTATGATGATGACACTACGGAGCCATCGATTTTATAGCCAAACAGTAAAGTAGCACCAATTCGTCCTTATCGGTATTGTTACACCTTTCGTATGTGTTTGTGTTCCCTTTCAAATTGAAGAATAAAATCGTTTGCAAGTGGTAAAGCAATGGCAGGGCTTTGATGGGTCGTTCAAACAACTCTTACAACTTATTTTGAAGGCAGAATCATTTGAACATTAAAGCGATAATGGTCGATAATGGTATAATCAATATAAAAATGAGCTATTTGGAGATGCATTTGGATGATTTCGTGGGGATCTATTTTTAACTTACCTGATAGACGATGAAAGAGAAATCCGCTGGAGTAATACTGACATGGTCTGGAATTCGCTCTTCCAAGCCTTTGTCCAGGTAGTATTTTATAAAGGTTTCCCGATCTGAAAACAATGGATATGAAAATTACTAATACATATATTGAAACTTAAGCAGCTCAATATTGCTAAATTTACTGATAGTCAAGTGCAGGTCTTCAATTCTGGTGATGAAATTAACAATTTTTTTAGTGGAAATTTTACATGTGACCTTGCATTGCCACCGATTCATCCAGATAATCGAAATGGATTCAGATTTCTTCCAAGCAACGAGTTAGAGGCCACTAAAGTAATTGAATCTTCTACATAAAACGCTATGGGGCTGTTCATAAACCACGTAGACAATTCAAGGGGGGGGGGGGGGGGATTCAAAAAAGTCTACGTTTGTCTCCGGTGGGGGAGGGGGGTATACCAAAAGTCTACGTAGACCTTTGTTTTTTTTTCTCTTGTCAAAACGGATATTCATACCTTTCGACGTTACACACGAAGGATTAAAATAATTGTTAAGACCTTGCGAATTATCCTCCTGCAACCCCGCGCATTTTCGGAACCCGAAAAAAAGATTCTCATAGGTTTGAAATTACATGCATTGTAACCATACAATAGAATAAACAGTATGTATAATTAATAGCATTGGTCACAACGATAAGATGACAACAGGAGTTATTGTTACCACAATAGAATCTAATGTAAACTGAGACATTGACAATAGAAAAGAGGGGTTGTTATGTATCCTAACTATAGAAAAAACCATTTTTTTTTTCGAACAAATTTAAGTCAATTACTATTAATTGTATTCTTTCAGAATTGTTGAAAATCCTAGCGTATGGAGTTAAGTGTAAATTTATTGTTATGACAATATGCATTATTCATTTATCTGATTCATTCACAATAAGATTTATGGTTGGAAATAGATTTTAATGTTATTTTATATTATTGTATTTTAATTGTATGGTTATTTTAATCTAGGAATCCATTATTGAGCCAAGTATGCTCGAGCTTTCACACAAAAAAAAGCGTTCCCAAAAATGAAAACGGACCGTGAACTATCTCAAGTTTTCAGGATTTTTCCCTTTAAACGTTATTTAGTTCATGATTACATGATTCAGTTCACGGTGTATCTTTTTCTTGTTCTCGAATTCATGACTGCAGTTCACGGATCTGGGCACGGATTTTTTCCCATGCATGGCTTGAATGAAGTATGACAACGTACTTGTTTAGCAAAAGTAAGTTTTAAGGCAATTGTAAACCAATCTGAGTCATGAAATCTGTGCTAGTTTGTAAGCTTTCAATACATAGCCTTTTGGTGTGTGCTTACAATTCAAAACGTGCTACGAAAAAATATATTGAGTTCAATTCGCCCAGCTCGACACTCTTGAAGCGATTCTCATTCCTTGTGTCGTCCACTCGCATGTAAACAGAATTACTCACAATCGGGCTATGTTCGATAATGCGGGTATCTTTGATGGGAACTTTACAAATAATTTATTATGTCACAGCTCTTCTACATACAATTCTATTATTTAGTAGCCTTAGTACCGGATAGAATAAACAATTATTTTTATAGCTATACGTACGTATAAAAATAACCCACATTATTCAAGATATTCCATGTTCAGACAACTCAGTGAGTTGTACTCTCATTATTTATTTCTAACATTTCGATACGCGTGCACAATTTGCAGAAAGAGCAACCAAGCGAGGTTTTCTCACGTGTGTTGTGTTTTTTACTCCAGTGCGTTGCCCCGAAACCTACTAATGACATTTGATAGTTGACATTCTCCCATTTGACATACATTTAGAGGAGGGGCTTAGTTATATCCGGTTGTGATTACCTGTCAAACGCTGAAGTTACGGAAAAAGACGTGTTCAAGCAATGCTATAGCGCAGAGTGGGAAAGTGCAGAAAATACATGAAGAGCGCCTGAGAAGACGTCAACTTGCTTTGGAAAACTTTACTTGGCATCTAAGGTAAAAGCAAAAATAACCGCATTTGCTCTAATTGTGAACTGTTTTTTTGCGACAAAAGTGAATGCAGACCGTCACCGCAAAAGGCCACCCAAGATTCTGCAGCAACGCTAGGAAGAAATTCTTTGTGAGGTCGACGTGAACGGAGCTACGGAAGTTCTTTGGATAGAATCACGTTTCGTCGAAATCATTGGACTTGACATCTAAAAACCTATCCCACCAGAACTTCCACTGATGGGCTTTAATAACTGGTGCAAGCAGCCATTGTTTGAGCATCGTACGCATTTGCATAATTGATTGTTTTTTTTTTCATTTTTGCTATTTTTATGAAATAAAATAAAAACAAATTACGGAATTACCTGATTGTTTTAGTTTTATTTCATAATTCGTTTCTCAAACATATTGTAGAAAATTTTCCACATATATTAATTTTTTTTCGATAAAGTCTACGTCGACTTTAAGAAGGGGGGTGGGGGGATGCGGCTAAAGTCTACTTAAGTCTCCGAGGGGGAAGGGGGGTTTAAAAATGTCAAATTTCGGTCAACGTGGTTTATGAACAGTCCCTATTGGGCTAAACATTATTACTCAATTCGAGTAATTCATGCTAAAAAATGACTTTAAATGTCGATGTCTCTTGAATCTTGAATCACTCTGTTGAAATGAAAGAAGCATCTGGTAGAAGAATGTTAGTTCTATCATATGGAGTAGCTGGATATAGTAGGATTCCCGTGATTCGTGAGCGATCAACGTATGAAGACATTGTATACAAATGGCTTTTAGACCCATGAATTACTCGAGAATTACATTTGTTTTCAACCTAATCTTGTTGACTTCTAAATCGTTTTTTCTGGCAACCCTGCCATATTGTGAAGTTGTGTGCTTCTGTCTTTCCATCGGTTTATTATTGTTTTCGTCGAAGTTCTCACCCAAAATTATTACAAGCTGCATAATACCGCCCGAAACTGATCACTCTTTCCACCGCACGAGTTAGTTGAACCAATCAATCCAGTTCGACTACCGAAGTAACTCGGACCCCCTTGAGCGTGTCAACTCTATCCGTGACTTGGGCGTTTTAATCGACAGCAAGCTGAAGTTCAACGAGCACATAGCACAGACTACCGCCAAAGCATTCACAGTACTTGGTTTCATAAAACGTAGCACGAAGTTTTTCACGGATGTGTACGCACTCAAGGCTTTGTACTGCTTGCTTGTGCGAAGTATACTGGAATATGCCGTTCCGGTGTGGGCTCCGTACCATGCAGCACAGTCATTGAAAATTGAGAGGGTGCAGAAATGTTTTCTGCGATACGCTCTACACGGTGTTCAATAAGTTCGAATACAAGTTTTCATCATTGCGTAGGTATGCGCCATGTACATATTCTGCATTGGTATTGGTGTCAGCTTTAGCTTCATTCATACGCTACCGAATGTGCGCGGTGTTGACATTCTGTTAGTTGTTGTTCGTTTGTTACGCGCGATGAAAGAGTATCGACTTCGTAATTAAGCGTTTTTTGAACGGTGAGCGACCCGGCGATATATTCCGGCTGCTGAAATCGCATGGGGTCAAGCGGAACTTTGTCTACACGACCATCAGGCGATACCGGGAGACGTCCTCGACCAATGACCGTGCGAGATCCGGTCAGCCGCGTTCAGCGAGGACGCCACGGGTCATCAAGATCGTGAGGGAGCGAATTCGGCGCAAAAAGAACCGCTCAATCCGGAAAACGGCTGCAGATCTCAACGTTTCCATTGGAACCGCTCACACCATACTCACCAAGGACCTTGGTTTCAGGCCTTACAAAAAACGTAAGGTCCATGGCGTTTCGGAGGCTACCAGCAAAAAGCGGTTGGATCGAGCTAAGAGGATCCTCTCTCGGCACGCTGGTCAGGAGTTTGTTTTTTCGGACGAGAAACTGTTCGTGCTGCAGCAGCCGCACAATGTGCAAAATGACCGGGTGTGGGCGCCATCGAGGGACAGCATTCCTGAATCCAATATAAACATCCCTCGGTTCCAAAGTGCCGCGTCGGTGATGGTTTGGGGGGCAGTATGCAAACGTGGTAAGCTACCCTTGGTGTTTATTGAAAAAAACGTCAAAATCAACGCGGCGTACTACAAAACTGAGGTTTTGGAAAAGGTTGTTGCCCCCAGTCTCCGAAGCCTCTACGGCGATGAGCACTACGTGTTCCAGCAGGACGGTGCACCAGCCCATACGGCAAATGTGGTTCAAGCCTGGTGTCGGGACAATTTAACCGACTTTCTGGACAAAACTTTGTGGCCTCCCAGCTCCCCGGACTTGAATCCTCTCGACTTTTTTGTTTGGTCCTATATGATGGCGAAGCTGAACGAATACAAGGTCAGCACTTTGGATCATTTCAAGACGGTAATTCTCAAAATCTGGGACGAAATGCCCATGCAGTCCGTGCGTGCCGCCTGCGACGCGTTCGAGAAACGTTTGAAGCTCGTTAAGGAGTACAAAGGGGGGGTCATTCCAAGAGAAATGTTGTAAACGTTCCTTGTAAACATAGCTTTCAATAACATAAATCCAAAAAATAAAAAAACATGTTTTCATTTTTTTAACAAATTTTGAAAGTGTATCCGAACTTATTGAACACCGTGTACGCCAGCTACCGTGGAGGGCCGGCTTTAGGCTCCCGGAATACACCAATTGTTGCAAACTTAGCAATCTCGAGACCCTTCGGCTACGCAACCAGCTATTCTTTACGCTTCCAATGAATAGGATAACATATGACTATTTCAACCCTTTCCTTTCATGCCTGAGAGATTTTAGCAATGTTAGTATGGCGTTTGATTTATATATTTCGAAGACCGTATTTAAACATAGGCTTAAGAATTTGGGTTAAGATGTAGTCTGTGCAATAACAATTTAAGACGACAAATAAGATGAAATTACCCCGATAATGAAAAGCATCGGAAGTTATTCCTATACCCAAAAAACCTATGAATCATGCATTATACAACCTTCGTCCGACTCTGTTCTTTGTCCAAATCTTTCAAAAAGATTGCCACAAAACAAAAATTTAAAATCCGCACAGATAAAATTCATTCTCAAAATTCGAGTTTGTATCCGATTATCACCAAATGTTCAGGGAGTAAAAAGAAACAATTAAAACTAATTTTGGCATCATTCATTCAATTTATTGCCCCTTTATATCCGAATGCGCGAAACTTGGCCTCAGCCAAAAGGTTCTGCACGACCTCAAAATCGACAGTTTTTTTTTTGAATATGAACCCATGCTTTCTTCATTTCTTCTACATTCTTCACCACTTTAAGTCGTTTTAGAAAGGGCTCCTTCATAATGACCCAGTATTTTTCTATTGGGCGCAGCTCCGGAGTGTTTAGGGGGTTCAGAGCTTTCGGCACAAAATCAACATAATTTGCCTTATACCACTCTAGCACGTCCTTCGTGTAGTGGCATGATGCCTAATCCGGCCAAAAGATCGTCGGACCGTCGTGAGTCTTCAGAAGAGGGAGAAGTCTCTTCCAAATACACCTATCCATTCATGGTGCTTGCGGTAACGAAAGGTGTACTCCGCTTTCCGCAAATACAAATTGCTTGCCAAATTAAAAACATCTTGGCGAACTTCGACATCTTCTGTGTCCGGAGGTTCTGGGGAACATCACATTTATTCTTGGCAGTCACATACAGATTTCCTGGAATCTGGTTGAAGTCCGCCCTCACATATGTCTCGTCATCCATTACGCAGCAGTGTGGTTTCGCTAACTTCTGGTCGTACAACTTCCGGCTTTTTAGCCACATCTCGAACTAAGGCGTTCGGTTTCCGTTTAAAGGCCCCAACCACGCGTTTGTGACCGTTCTCGTTGAACTGAATGCTTTTTTTCGGATCTTTGCTACCGATTAACAGTCAGACGTTCTTTGAACCGTTTTATGATACCAGACACCGTGGAATTTGCGATTCCCAACCTTTTTTTTTCCGATGGAACGATGCGACTAATCCATATTCTCAAAGTATTCGTGCAACACTTTTTTGCACATGCACTGTTCTTCCGTCGCCATTTTGAAAACTTTTGCGCACCTGATAAAATCAACTCACAGAGTGTGAACAATACACATTAAACTTTGTCTACGCAAAATTTTAACTAATTATACCCAACGACTCAAAAGTAAGTGCAACTTGAGTGTGTGCGGATTTTAAACTATACACCCTTTATTAACACCTTCAACCTAAAGTCACTATAGTCCAATCGAGCATTACTGTTTTTATTACAATGAATTAGTGGAGAGTATAGTCACAAGATTAATTTATATATTATTTATATATTTATAAACACAATACTCTCCACCAATTCATTGTAATAAAAACAGTAATGCTCGATTGGATCCGCCAAGTGACAGTTCAAATTGGCTCCCGTCGTTGTATCCACCAGACTCTGAATCTAGTGACTATACTTCAACGTTATCGCACTCAAGTTGTTGAGACTCAAGGAACTCTATCAAGATCGGTCAACATTATGTCAGCTGCATCACAATTATATATAAATGATTTGCCAACTGTTGCCATTATATGATACACATATTAGCTGATGATGTTCAGCTATACTTCTACTCTCTCGATACTGCTGTTAATGAGATGGCTCGGCTAGTAAACGTTGATCTTGATAATATTTGTCGGTGGTCAGAACGAAACCTGCTCACAATAAATGCTTCCAAAACAAAGGTTATGTTTATGAGTAGACGTCAAAGCCGCTTTTCACTACCAAATATACTCTTCAATCATGAAGTCCTGGATTTTGTCGAGAAAGTTTATAATTTGGGAGTAATTTTTCATCACAATCTGGAATGGGATGCGCATATTAATAAGTGCTCAAAATTCTATGCAGGTCTACGCCACTTAAGACTTCCTGCAAGCATGCTGCCTGTTTCGAATAAAATAAGGTTTTATTAATCTCTCCTACTTCCCCATTTCACTTATGGCTTGGAATTAACATCAAATGCCTCTTAAGCTGCTTTTAAAAGACTGATGACTGCCCTAAATGGGTGTGTCCGTTGGATATTCAATATTAGTCGATTGTCATGTGTATCTCATTTCTCATCGTCAGTTGCTTGGATGCTCTTTTCATGTTTTTCTTAAAATGCGATATATTTATACTCCGTTAAATAATCCAAAATGGTCCCCGTTACCTATTTGAAAAACTCACAATATTTGTGCGAGCATTTATTCTGTGAAATCAGCTTCTAGCTGAATTAAAAGTCATTCATTCACGCGGACGGTTCATTCGCGAACGTATTGATTGGCTGAAAGTAAAGAATTAATAATGAGGAAAGAAGTTCATCGATGAATTTGGGCATAGAATTTAAGATGTGGTCGCCTAAAATCCGATTGTAGAATTTCAGAAGGAAAATTCCTTATTCTACAAATATGTTACATAAAATACATAAATATCTTTCATTGAAATGAGTCAACAAACATTCACTGAAACTTTATTTGACAAAAAAGAGAAGGAGTTGTAATGTCCATTCAATTCCATTGCCATTTTGCTTCGCTTCGATGGATATGCGTATGTTGTTTACAATGTGCAAACTTCTTCGGTGTTTTGTACTAATACTCGACTCGCAAATGAGCAGAAGACTCATTCCAAATCGAGCGCAGAGCCGGTCTAGAAGTGCCGTGTCTCATCAGTACAGCATATAACATCATCACAGTTTGATCAACGCAACAACTCATCGATCTCGAACCAGCTACCAGCAAGCAAGCGTCACCGGCTTTTATAATTATAAAGCTCTTCGAGTCAACTGAATAGCTGTTGTTGTGAATTGTGCAGGGAGTAACGAATATAGTCAATTAGGGTGGTAGGTCTGATTGTCACCATTAGTGATAAGTTTATTTATTCATACATTTTTCTTTGCTGCATTGTATTCGCAACACTTTTTTTCAATATTAGCATTACATTTAATTGATTGATGAAGGTTTTTTTTTTGTGATTGTGTTTTTATTTTCTCGTGCATAGTTAAATATGGCATCTTCTGTAGCGAAAGTTTCACTAGTGAGGCGAAAGTAACACGCTTAACGATTGCCGTCTATTTTCAAAGAAGCCTTTCCAAGTAAAATTGCAAAAACCACTCAGCTTTATTTAGTTTTATTAAGGTTTATGTAAACCACTAGAAACCAATTTGGTTTCATTATGGCACCAAAAGATGCCAATAGGTTTCATATTTTAGCCAGGTTTATGAGAACCTACACAGCTTGCTTACAACGATATTAAAATCTTGTTTTCTCAAATTCCTTTTACTCCTATCAAAGGATTTATTTCGACTTTATGAACGCGTAAAACGCTTTTTTTAAATGCCATTTTAGGACTCATTCATATTATCTTATTATGGTCAGTTTTAAAAGCATTTCAAAACCATTTTGTCTTCACTAAATGCATTAAACGGAAAATTGGTTTTATAGTAGTCATTGCAAAGATAAACTGGCTTGTTGAAAAAACTTTTAGGTGCGCAACTAAGTTCTCGCTGTTTTTTGGTGAAAAAGGAACTTTATTTTGAAAACAAAGGTTACAAACGAATTATTCAAAGTATTGCCCATCACTAGCTACGACTTTTCCCCATCTTTCTGGTAGAACGTGAATACCATTTCGATAGAACTGTTCGTCTTTTGATGCTATCCAAGAATCAAGCCATTTTGAGATGTCATCATATGACTGGAATTGCTGACCAGTGAGACCATGTGCCATCGAACGGAACAAGTAATAATCGGACGGTGCAATATCAGGAGAATATGACGGGTGGGGTAGGACTTCCCATTTGAGCGTTTCCAAGTAGGTTTTCACGGATTTCGCAACGTGAGGTCGAGCGTATTTAAGAATCACTTTTTCGTGTCTGTGCTCATATTGTGGCCGTTTTTCGTGCAGTGCTCGGCTCAATCGCATCAATTGAGTTTGATACCGTTCCCCGGTAATGGTTTCGTTTGGTTTCAACAGCTCATAATAAATAACACCAACTTGGTCCCACCAAATACACAGCAAAACATTCGCAGCGTGAATATTCGGCCTAGGCGACGATGTTGAAGCATGCCCGGGCAGTCCCCATGAATGTTTCCGTTTTGGGTTACTGTAATGAATCCATTTTTCGTCACCCGTCACAATGCGATGTAGAAAACTCTTCCTTTTTTGCCGCTGGAGCAGTTGTTCACAGACGAAAAAACGACGCTCAACATCTCTTGGCTTCAAATCGTAAGGAACCCAAGTTCCTTGCTTTTGAATCATTCCCAACGCATGCAATCGCTTAGAAACGGCTTGGCGGGAAACTCCTAATCCTGAACCAAGCTCTTCTTGCGTTTGACACGGATCCTCATCGAGCAATGCCTCCAATTCAGAGTCTTCGAAGTTTTTTGGCCTTCCTTCACGCGGACGATCATCAACACTGAAATCACCGTTTTTGAAGCGACGAAACCAATCACGACACGTTGTTTCACTCAGAGCAGCATCACCGTAAACTTTTTGGATCTCTCGATGTGCTTCAGCCACCGTTTTCTTCGAATGAAAGAAGAAAATCAACACTTCCCGCAAATGACGATTATTTGGCACGAAATCAAACATCTTGAAACAACCAAAATATATAACACTAAACCAAAATCACTGATTTGGAAAAGCGGTTTGTTTACCATAAGTCTGAGCTTGGTTTATGACGCTTGAGATGTACAACATTCGACCAGCACTTACTACTGGCGCCATCTATTGCTAAACAGCGGGAACTTAGTTGCGCACCTAATATGATTTCTTTCCAATCGCCATATTGAAGTATAAGAAGTATTACTTGAAATGTAAAAAAATAAATGCACTAAATTTTAAATTTTGCACTAAATTTTCATTTTCTCCTGTCCTTGTTCCACAGTACCAGTTCATATTCTGAGCGTCTGGCGGAATGATTCTGCAATAGCAAATAGCAGATTAAGCCGGAACTTATGGGTATATTCAAAGTATGACTTAATTGAACACATGAAAATAACTTCTTCTCGAAAAAGACTAACGTTTACACTAGTAGCAGTTAATGCGATATGAGAATTTTTACCGATAATGTTTGTTTGCATTGTTTTATCCTTATAAGTAAATGCGAAATTAATATTTTGCCAAAGCTCATAAGCTCGAATTCTGTATTTCTTTCAATAGTTTTAGGATAAAGGTTTACTCAGCTCCAGATTGTTTTCACATACGGAAATTTCATTTATGTCATTTATTCAACATTATATACAACGACTATACGATTCATTGTTATAATAGAGAAAAGAAAATCATGATGGCGGCCACAAGTTGATTCTTAAAATACACTTCATAAAATTGTACGAACAGATACATAGTTTGAGCGAATCTAAATCCGAGTTAAATGGGGAAACTACAAACTACTCTCACGCCAAGTTGGCGAAATTGTTGAATGTGGCTAAATCAATTGTTACCAACGTATTAAAAGTGTTCGGTGAACGTTTGTCGACAGCCAGGAAAGCTGGATCGGGGGGAAATCGAAAGCCGGAGGCCACAGCGACGACAAAAACAGTTGCCCGCTGTTTCGAGCGGAACCCCAACCTCTCAGTCCGAGATGTCGCAAAGAAGCTGGGAGTGGCGCCTTCAACCGTGGATAGAGCTGAAAAACGAGCTGGACTGTCGACTTACAAGAAAGTGGTGACTCCAAATCGTGACGATAAACAAAACACGTCGGCTAAAGCACGATCGCGAAAGTTTTCTGCGTTTTTAATGAAAAAGGAGTGAGAAGATGTTTGTACACGACGATGCTGACGAAGTTTGATTGCGTGGTACAAGACGATGAAACTTACGTCAAGGCAGACTTTAAATATTCCTGGACAGAAATTTTATTCGGCAACCAGATGAGGAAAGGTGACAGATATTTTCAAGCACATTAAGCTGTCAAAGTTCTCGAAGAAATATCAAGTGTGGCAGGCCATCTGTACCTGTGACTTGAAGAGCACCGTTTACATTGCGACCGGAACCGTCAACCAGGAAATTTATCTGAGCGAGTGCCAAGAAAAACGTCTACTGTCTTTCCTGAAGCGACACAATTGTTCCGTACTATTTTGGCCGAGTTTGGCATCTTGCCATTACGGAAAAAATGCCATGGAGTGGTATGCTGCCAACAACGTTCAAATGGTACCCAAGGACAAGAACCCGTCCCAACACGCCAGAGCTCCGCCCAATCGTACAATATTGGGCCATCGTCAAGCGGAACCTTAAGAAGACTCAAAAAGCTGTTGTGAGCGAGAAACAGTTCAAGGCAAACTGGCGTTCATCGGTGAATAAAGTGGATAAGGAGACTGTTCAAAATCTTATGGCAGATGTTAAACGAAAGACCCGACAATTCGCATTCGGTAAAAAGGAAGCTTAGCTGAATATTTTTCCTGTATTCTGTATAAACTGATCTTCAAAAAGAAAAAGAATTTGACTTATTAATAAAAACTTTGATCGACTCACACACTTTACTGTTTGACCAAATTTTGATTGGAACACCCTTTAGCATATGTATATGAATGTAGAATCTTCTGCAACTGAAACATCAGGACACATTATTTGTTGCTCACAATCATCATCAAAACAAGCACCATTTTTAATAATGAAGCGAACAATAAGATTATAGATTATAATTATTGATGGTTCCAACTGAATAGGTATATTTGATGATTAATCATTGGCAATTAGAGAATCAACAACAATGAAAGAACTGTCAAGCAAATGAAAAGTACGCTTTTTGTCATTTCCCTAAATTATTTGATATCAGATATTTGTAGATTGTTCCTAGCTTCGTCTAAGAGTGAATTGCGTCTGAACCCGCCAGTATCACACCTCTTTCAGTGCCTTCGAATAAACGTACTACGACGTGGCAATTTAAGGAAAACAGAGTGTGATACTTTCACTGCTGATCATGTTGTTGGTCTTTCATGACGGCCTTTTGAGATAAGCCCTCTCACCTACGACAAGGTGACAACTATGATCTTCGATAGGGCCATAACAAAAAAAATAATAAAAATGCCCCAACCTCAACCTTTCCAAAAAGAACCCAAGTCCGATCGAGGATTGGTAGCTTTTTCGAACGTTGTGGCATTCAGTTTAGATATGTTCAATATACAAGACACTCTTAGAAGCTTAGTTTCCGCCTTGTTCCCGACATTGGAATAGCATCTTAAGCAATTTACTGTTTCATGGCCCATCCTAGTATCGATCATATCTTTCCATGGAAAATTCATCGAACCAGTTCTGAGATATGATAGTACCTAAACTAGACTCGTTCAAGTTTCCAGTTCACAACTCCGATTGTAATGTATTTGCTCTTTGTGAAACATGGATTTTCTTCAGAAAATAAACTTCCAAGGTTTTAACATTATATGCCTGGAAAGAGACGATTTTCACGGAAGAGTGCTTATAGGGATCAAAAAGTTCTACACTTTCTACGAAATGTCTCTTCCAGCTGTTTCAGGCGTCGAAATCATCACTTGTCAATTAACTGCAAAGACTGCAAAGTCATCACAACCAGCCGAACACAAACAGGGAGACCATTTCATATCGCACAACGTGCTAGTTTTAGCGACCACTCTCTTATGAGACTACTGAATTCTATTCCCATGTTCCTTTGTTTAATCCATCCCAAAAAAATGTCATTCCTTTTAAATTCGGCTGAACCGTGAAAAAACGGACCAATTTGAACTAAACCGAGTATTTAGTCATTCGTTGTATCAGAAAACGAAGAAATAACGAATCGTGGTAATCGTCCCTGGCAACTACTGGTGTTGATCATTGTAATCACTTATTCACTGACCAATATTGTCTCTCGTCTTCAGGCTGACGGGTGAAAAAATAATATTAGATATGAAAATAACCAATTTACGAATGCAGGAATTACAATTGTAGGAATTTGAAGTTTTTAAGAAGAATGTGAATAAAAATGACGATCATCCTAAGGACAACACTTGTATTCCATGGGGCAATCACTAGTAGAAAACTGCGGATGTTCCTGTTTTCGTTCACTTTTTAGCGCACTATTGAATACATCCTGGTGTCAAGCAAATCGGAGACCAACAGGTCACGGTAATAGAAAACCAGGAAATTATTTCCTGGTCATAATGGTAGCAGTATCAACACTGCTTGCGCTAAAAATCATGAAGCTGCTATGGAGATTCTGCAAGAAGCAGGCATTCAAATCTGCCCGATAGGTTGCCACCATCCAACAAGTGTAATCGGGAACCACTGGAAGACAAGGAAAAGATCGCTGAAGACGCCACCAGGACGACACCTACCAAGAACGAGAAGACAAGAAGAACGCCCTTGACGACGGTCAAGATTTCCTCTTTGATCAAGATTAAAGTGAAAAATTTATTATAACTACATTCTTGAAAGACCCGAATAATTTTTAAAAGGTCTATAATAAATGAAAAAAAAATACATCCTGGATTTTCGTTGAAAATCACCAAGAAAAAGTCAGATGAATGGCCTGAAACTCAAAGATAAAATATACTGTTAAATTTCATGTACAGCGATGGTATCTTTTTCGTTTTTGAAAATGCCTTCAGTTCATTCGATTCATTCATTTTTTTAACGTCTCATTAAACTGTACGTCTGCTGTAGACGTTTTAGTTCATTCGAGACGGCAGTAGCTCAGTTCATTCGAGTATTAACAGTGTTGGAGAGGAAATTTTAATTGATGAAGTTTCGAAATTGCGGTTGTGTTTTTATTCTTCCACTAAAATTATGATGCATTCTAAGATTTGTGTGAATAGGCAATATATTGCCTAAATCGATTAAGTTTTTATATTATTAGACTTGATTATCTTGTTTTTTTTTTTTTTTGGTATCTTAATGCAGGCATTCACTTCTTAGCGTTTAACGTCAAAGCATAATGCATTTACCTTCCGGTGAAACTGCATCGAAGTACCGCTGCGCTGCAGATATCTCTCGCCCGTCTTTCAATCTTCCATTGTTCCAGGCCGAAACTCTTCCAGTTAATCCGACGGCAATCAGCAAGATTACCGCTCCTAAGCATCCCTTTCTTCGTTTTTCGGCTGGCATTATTGCTTCTTGTGCTGTAGCTGCTGCTGAGTCTGTCTGTCTAATTTCATAGCACTTCAACACCACCACCACCCCCTTCGGAAAACGAAGACGATAGCAAGAAATGAAAATCTTGATTTCCGCTGCTGTAAAGTCTGCCTTCTTCAACGAGCTTATCTTCAGATAGAATGAAACCAAATGACACTTGTTGGCACGCACTTTTCCACAGACAATACTATCACGCAATTTCCGTTATGTTTTTCAGTTTTCTTCACTTCCGGTCTGAACCTTTCGGTGACTTTTCCTTATAGCCGTTCTCTGTATCTACTGTTCGTTCAAATTAGGACTCCGGGATTGCTAATCTGCTCGGCTCTCGTAGCGTTCGCACTCTTTCATCGACAATTTAGCGCGCCTACCGTATCTTTAGGAGGTACTAATCCGATTGAAGGATGATGCTGACTGAGGCTTTCCACGCTCGATTGGAAAAGGAAGCAATCGAAGCTGAAATAAAAACTAATTCGTGCTCAAACACAACAGGAGTGGCGTTCACACCTACCTACAAAGTCAACAACGTTCGAAAGCCGAACGGATCAGAGATTAGAAAATCGGATCCAATTGGACGAATTGAGCGGGTATCGAAGGGTTGGAATCTGGAGGGGCAAGGTCAAGCGTGGTTCTTTTTTTCAATCGATCTACACAAAAGGGAATCTGTTGGTGTTTATTGAAAGGTAGATTGCATCGATTGGAATCGTCCTGTTAGACAGCTGCGTCTCGTGATTGACCGTTCGGAGGGCTAGAATTCCTTTTGTTTCCTCCAAACAGCTACAGCCCTGTTTGGCCAAATGGCGTGCCATTGGCACTTATCAATGGCAAACGTTTTTATAGCAGGTTCCGATAGATTCGATTGCCTGTTTGTGGAGCACTTCGATTGCGACTAATCAGGTATAATGTGAGTATTTGTTTATCACTTTGCACGGGATATGGCATGATGAGGGGAAAGATAGCATCAGGAGGCACCCCAAACCAGATGGAAGCACCTGATGCCATATGGCCAAGTCGGGTCATAAATTTCCTTTGTACTCAATTGGCCTCTGTGAATGATGTTTGACTTTGTTTTGATGAGAAATGTTGTTTTTGCACATCAGTTTAAATCTAGCAATGGATGAGTTAGTACTTAACGATTATTGCGAATATGAAAAAGCAGTTATATCTGGGATTAGAAAAATCATACGCTGATTAGTATTTGGCTATCAAAATTCATTTAACATTGTTGCAATTCAAAACATTTCCTATGATTCATGATAGCAAAATATAATCTTGTGGGATTTCCCTCATGGACGAAAAATATCAATTATTTTATAATCTACCATAAACCATATCGACTGAGGTGATTTGTGGAATGTTTTGACAGAAGTGCTCGTTATTTATCATTCCTGGGTGTTTAAAAATTTGTTCTAAAGTGCACATCGTTTTAATTCTATTCTTAAACTCTAGATAGTCAACTAGAATGAATTTTTTTCTTAGTTACTAGAGGCTCATCTAATAAGTAAGACTTTGATGTAGGCCGCTTAGTTCGTTTCCCGGTCTGGTCTGGGAATTGTTCGGATATGTTTTTTTTTTCGATTTACATGGCGTATGATTGTCTTGTCAAGAACAAAAGAAAAGCTTAATCCAGCATAGCATATATAGAATTATGCATCCTAAAAAAAATCGCGTGATCAAATTTATTGTTCACGAATTCCCAACCATGATAAAGCATACTGACATAAGATTTACTGGTAATAAAACTCAACGACTCAGTTTTGGTGTGACGATGACTTCGCGGTTTGCTGATACGTGACAAATTTCACGGTGGAAATAAATAATTGTATTCTCTGATGATTTAGATTGATAAATTTCGTTCCACACTTGTACATTTCGTATATTCACTTATGCTTACTGAAACACTTAGTAGTATTCAGCCAGAACGAAAAAAAAATGAATTTATCAATATCAACGGGAAACGACATTGGTCTGGCAAATGAAACTACAGAGGTCTCATGTAATATTTGAAAAGAGCCTATCTCTGTTGATCGATTCTCTTTATCGACTTTGCGGCTATAGCACGGCTGTTCTTCATGAGCATGAGCATGAGCATGATTGACCGCCCGAGGTTGCTACTCCGTTATTGCAAGAGCAGCTGTTATTACACAGAGAACCCAAAGATGATGCTTGGGACCAACATACATCCTTAATGTGTAAAAACTGGTGATCCCAAACCAAGGCAATACGCCGGCGCCAGCCTCGCCCGAATGCAGGTCAAGTAGGGAATGGGTAGGAATATGTTGATGAGATACTCGCTTTATGAGAAGCCGAGATCACCTCTGCACTTTCACGAGAAATCACTGGGATGTTGGTTAAATTGGTTGGGTTTGCAGCGGGATTCGTTTTGGTAAACGGTGTGCTGAATTCAACTGACGTCGGCAGCGAATAAGATATTTAACTATGTTCCCGATTTATGCTCTGTACAGAGTTGCACATTAAAGTTATTCAAATTTTGGAACCGATTTAAACCAACAGTAAGGATGCCGTTGGGGCCACTCACAAGTGTGGGTGGTTTATTTCAATGGAAAAAAAATACAACGAACAACAATTAATATATACTGCAAACTAACATGTTGTCGTTGAGCATAAACACACTATACTTTTTTTTCAAAGAGAACCCTATGGCAAACAACTACATTTCTCATACACCATAACACTTAGATTGATAAAGCAATGTTTTACTCAATAATTTCTGTACCACCTGAATAAATTTAATTCAAACTCACTTTTTTTCAAAGTCCTTGACTAAGCGCTCGCTCTCGGTTTCTTCCGGTATTTACGCTTCTCCTTTCACTGCCGTTCGAAGCACAGCAGATGATTATTTTATTCTCGGAAAGCAAAAGATGACGTGTGCGGAATTTTTGGACAATGGGAATCTTTTTAATTCTACTGATGGATCATTGATCATTCAATCCGATACTCTCTATGAAAATCTAGATCTAGAAAATATTTTTTTGATTCAGATTTGTGTGGACTCAGACTTCGTAACAGGAAATCTTTAGTCGTTTGCAAGGTTCTTCTTTAGCTCTTCCTCGCTTTTTCAATTGCCCTTTCGACGGAAAGAAAAAAAAACGCGAGTGCTCCACCGCACCACCACCGGAAACACGGCCCACTAGCTCTGATCTATACAAACACGTCACGTACACGCACACCAGCTTCCGACGAGCTTGATTCTTTTAATTTGTTTTTGCTCTCGAACCGAACAATTTATTTGAGTACAGAAACGGATCGTTTGCAATCAATTCCCGTATTCAAGCCAGCAGAAACTGAGTGGAATAATTCTACTCAGAACAGCCGATGATAGCGTTTTCACTTCACTTTTGGACTGCGATTCTTTCCAACAAAAAGGCTGAAACACTTTTCTATGCAGGCATACAGAGAACCTCTCTTTCAGCGTTGTGTGAGTATGAGTAAGACACACTGAACAAGAAGAAAATCATGATCTTCGCAACCGGGTTGTGGGCAGGGTGAAGAAAAATTACCTTAAAACCTTCGACGCAAAAAACACTCGAGAATCGCGTTCAAAACCGTCACAAAATTATACTAACCGACACCGGTCTCCTCAGGTGGAATATCATTTTTACAATTGAAAAAACTACTTCCACCAGCTAACAGCAGTGAAATTTTCCACCTAGTTCGCCAAATAGTATCGTCTTCTTATCATATCGAAGAGAAAAATAAACTTCATTTTTTTTCAAAATTTCGCAAACGAAGAGAAACTGAAAAAAACGTGACAGTTAAACAAAAATGAACCGTCCGTGGGCAGCGCTTGCTGCGATCTCGCTATAGCGCGGCTGTTCTTCAATATACAAACTAACAATGTCTTCTCTTGACCTAAGGTGTGGCCCATTTAGTATTGGACAAACATTTTTGATTCTAACAGCGACCCTAGTGGTCGGATTTGTAAACTATGACATCTTATGTGTTCCCTATAACAATAACAACATCAGAAGTTTTTTTTCGCGGGGCAGTTCGAACGTGTTTCAGATATAGACACTCAAGTAATAGACCGGCCAACGTGTGTCTGGCACAGTTGATGTATCCAAAACAACTGTCAAATCGTTTGGGAAATGTTGGATACAACATGGCGGCACGTTGGCTCGTCTATTACTTGAGTGTCTATAGTTTCAGAGAAATACAAAATGGAAGAAGAAAGAACAAAAGTAATTGTGCGCAATCATTTGGAAAACCATTCCTGGTCTGGGCCAAAACTTGCTAAAGGGTTGGGTTTTCCCCCGAAATACCGTGTGGCGTGTTTTGAAAAAGTACAGAGAAACTTTGTCGACGGATCGCAAGCAGTGCCGTGGAACGGATTCGTCTCTCCGAGAAGGCTTCAAGTCATACCGTGCCTGTAGACCAAATAGGGATCATAAGCAGAACAATGTGGCCAGAATCCGTGCCAGAAAACTGTATGATCGGGTGTTGACAAAATTTAATGGATGTCTCCTCATGGATAATGAAACCTATTTTTTTTCCTCTGTTCGGGACATAAACCACTGTGACCAGTAATTTGATCTATTGTAGTATATCCCGTATCCTTTGTTTAGTGCATGTCGAGTTACTTCATCACTATTGAGAAATGATGAAGTATTCGGTGTTTTTTACAGTTGTCTTTGTTTGTTTTGTTGGCAATAAATCAACTTTTATTGAATGTTTCCGTTATTTAAACCCTTTGTGAGTGACAGCACTCTTCAAAGGCGCCCCCCTTTATCAGTCAAAACCGGAACTCCGACACTGACCATGCATCAGAACCCTAGTCATAACTAATTCAAACTATAAAACATTAAATAGAAAATGAGAATTCACACAAATGAAGACTAACCATGTTTTCCTTATTCCAAGCTCATCCTCGGTGGCACAATCCGAGTATTGTCACTTTTCAAAGGCATAAAATGTAATAAGGACTAATATAAGTTCCTTTGACTACAAAAACAAAAATGTTCCCTAGTTTGAATTAATTCAGACTAGGGTTCGGTGGTAGATCTGATACCCCGTAACGCACCACAAAAAGGTGATCTACCAGCGTTACGGGTCAATGATGAAACCTATGTAAAGGTCGATTTCAAACTGCTACCGGGACAATTTTTTTTTTTTTTGGCTACGGCTCGGGTAGATGTTCCTGCCAAATTCAAGTTTGTGTTTGCAGATAAATTTGCACGTAAATACATTATTTGGCAAGGCATCTGTAGCTGCGGTAGGAAGACCAAGATTTTCATCACTGATAAGACATTTAATTCAGAGCTGTACAGAACGGAATGTCTCCAAAATATTGAATATTGCCATTCATCAGATCCCACAATGAACTTGTTATGTTTTGGCCAGATCTTGCAAGCTGTCATTACAGTAAAACAGTGCTACAGTGGTATGAAACCAACGGGATTCAGTTTATACCGAAAGAACTCAACCCACCAAACTGTCCCCAGCTCAGTCCAATTGAGATATTTTGGGCTATTATGAAAAGGATGCTGAAGGTGAATGGCAGTGTCGTCAAACGCATCAATGAATTGAGAACCAAGTGGAATAAGATTTCCACACCGATGGATGAGAATAATGTGCGCCGGTTGATGAAACGTATTCCGGGAAAAGTCTGCAAATTTCTTCGAAATCGAGATGTTTGATTTTTTTTTTTGTATTTTCCCTCTAAATTTCACATAAAGTCAAACATTTAAGTTAAAACAGGATACTATTTTATTACTGCACACAGATAAAAAGAAACATTTAATTTTCTGCGTTATCTAATGCACATAAAGGGAATGCTAGATTTGGCAGAAAACAATAAGATATTTCATGTAAATTTAAGCCAGATAACGCCTGAATCTAGCCTGTTGTATGAAAGATTGCCAACATTGTTGTATGGCAAATGAAATATTGCAAACAATTTCGTTGTTTACGCTTCCTTTGGCTTGACATTAAACGAGAAGAAATTTTACACGCCTGTTTAAATTCATTATTTTTTTTTCTGTGTTCCTATAGAAATCGTTCTACTAATACGCTAATACTAATAGGAAGTCATGCACACGACACTGAAGAAGTCCGTAAGTCGCAGACGAAATACCTGTTTACTGTTGAGAATAAAGCAGGAAGATGGTCTGGGATAGCACTTGGTAGGCCGCATTAAAGATTGCGATCGTTTGTTAGTTCTCACACTCCAACTTGTCACCCTTTTTTTGGGTAGGGCACACAACCCCCTTGTTTCTCTCCTCTGGGTGGTGTTTGGTTTCTCTAAATTGGAGGAGCGGCCGGTGTGAAAACGTGTGAAAATTCTCCTATCCCATCTTGTTTTTTGTTCCGTTATTCTCTTTTTTGTTTTTTTTTGGGGTGTTGGGGGGTATTTGTCTTCGCGGGGGGGGGTGGGTGTTATCGTCTGCCGTGCTTACGAAGTCATTCCTTCCGCTGTCTTGGTCTACTGCATTTACCATTCAGATGTTCGTCATAGTGCTGCTTCCACCTATCAATCACCTCGCGTCTATCCGTCAGACTGCCTCCATCCTTATCCCTGAACATTTCGGTTCGTGGCACAAAGCTATTGCGAGATATGTTGAGGTTCTGATAGATCTTCTGCGTTTATTGAGTGCTCCGTTTTCTCACACTCCGCTTATTCCAGGCGGCATTTTTTCTCCCAGAACAGGCGGGTCTGGCCGCTTACGTCCATAACGTTCCACGTTCTGCCACTTCTCGTGCTGCCATTATGGCCCGCACTGCTTCCTTCCCCTCCAAAACCTTTCGACATACCTCATGGAACTAATCGTTCCATAGGCTCTAACGGGAGGCAACTAAAATTTTTGAATTTCTTTCCCAAGCTGTCAAAAATAGAAAAACATAATTGAAGAATCTCTGATTAATTGAAATCAACGATACATTGTCCATTGTTGAATAAAAAATTAGTGAACATTTGAAAACGGTCCGTAATCAGCTGTTCGGCAAAACTTCCGTTTGATGTCGAAACAAGAGCGTTGTACGGCCATAATGCCAATTTTTGAAAATGTTGTTTTTTTTCTACTAATCAACTATTTGTTGTTATTGTTTGGTTTTTTGGTTTTTTTGTGCAAGGAGAAGAAAAAAATCAAGAAAAAATTGTGGGGGGGGCGGCAGGGGGGGTGGTTGGGGGGGTTTGGTGTTGGGTAAGAATGGGAATGAATTGGTGTTCGATTGATTTTTTTTTGCGTTATGCGATGATGCTTTATCCAGCCAAAAAATTTATTGCCCATCTTCATGATGTTTTCGTAGAAACGGGATCAACATTTTCTTCACACGTTCTTTCTGTTAAACATCTTGATTGACAGCATAACCAGAGGGCTTGAACCATGACTTTGAAATAACTCTCTCTAAAATGGCAATGTTCGGAGATGCAGTAGAACTATCCATGGAATAGTATCAATCATTTTCGGAAATGTACGTATTCGAAAGAGGGAAGTAACTAGCGCCGTTCAAAACAAAACATCATCCGGAATATTTTATTTTTATCAACCAGTGGCATTGGGATTTCAGTGTCAAGATCTGTTTCTCAGTGTAAAGGGCGATACGGTCAAAATTTGGTCAATATCAACTTGACGTATTTCTTTCAATTTTGCATTTAAAAAACCTGAACACCCCTCATTTTGAAGGTGTGTGTGTGTAGAATGTTGCTCCTATTTTGATTTTGGAATTCACTCTTCAGTTGTCAAAATGCCGTCCAAGCAAGAAGAGCAGCGTATCAAAATTTTGCTCGCGCATCGCGAAAATCCGAGCTACTCGCACGCAAAGTTGGCAAAATCGCTAAAAGTTGCCAAATCAACCGTTACAAATGTAATTAAAGTGTTTGGGGAACGTTTGTCGACAGCCAGGAAGTCTGGATCGGGGGGAAATCGAAAACCTGAAGCCGCTGAGACGACAAAGAGAGTTGCCGGTAGTTTCAAGCGAAACCCTAACCTATCTCTCCGAGATGCCGCAAATAAGCTGGGTGTATCGTCTACAACCGTGCATCGAGCCAAAAAACTTACAAGAAGGTAGTGACTCCAAATCGCGATGATAAACAAAATACGACGACCAAAGCGCGATCCCGGAGGCTGTACACGACGATGCTGACGAAGTTTGACTGCGTGGTAATGGACGACGAAACCTACGTCAAAGCCGACTACAAGCAGCTTCCGGGACAGGAGTTTTATACGGCAAAAGGAAGGGGAGAGGTAGCAGATATTTTCAAGCACACGAAACTGTCAAAGTTCGCAAAGAAATATCTGGTTTGGCAAGCCATCTGTACCTGTGGCTTGAAAAGCAGCATTTTCATAGCTTCCGGGACTGTCAACCAAGAAATTTACGTGAAAGAGTGTTTGAATAAACGTCTGCTGCCTTTCCTGAAGAAACACGGTTGTTCCGTACTGTTTTGGCCGGATTTGGCATCTTGCCATTACGGTAAAAAGGCCATGGAGTGGTACGCCGCCAACAACGTGCAGGTGGTTCCCAAGGACAAGAACCCTCCCAACATGCCAGAGCTCCGCCCAATTGAGAAATACTGGGCTATTGTCAAGCGGAACCTAAAGAAGACCAAAAAAACTGCTAAGGACGAGCAGCAGTTCAAGGCAAACTGGCTTTCTGCGGCGAAGAAGGTGGACAAGGTGGCTGTACAAAATCTGATGGCAGGGGTCAAGCGTAAGGCCCGGCAATTCGGATTTGGAAAAGCGGAAGCCTAACTGAATATTTTTCCTGAATTTTATACTAATTGAACTTGAAAAAGAAATTTAATTTGATTTTTTAAATAAACGATTTCACCGATTTACACGCGTTTTCCCTTGACCAAATTTTGACCGTATCACCCTTTATTCCGGAGCTTTTGTCTTTTTTCAGCACTTTCTTCCGACTCTTCCCAATAAAAGGTGTTTCGATCAAATTTTGGTCGATTTAAGCTTGACGCATTTCCTTTCATCGTGCATTAAAAAAAATTGCACACCCATTTGTCATTTTGAATATGTGTGCGTGAAGCATCTTCTATTTAGATTTTGAGATTAGCACTTCAGTTATCAAAATTTCGTCGAAGGAAGAGAAGCAACGCATCAAAATTTTTCACGTGCATGGCGAAAATCCAAACTACTCTCACGCCAAATTGGCGAAATTGTTGAATGTGGCTAAATCAACTGTAATCAACATATTTAAAGTGTTTAGTGAACGTTTGTCGACAGCCAGAAAAGCTGGATCGGGGGGGAAATCGAAAGCCGGAGACCACAGCGACGACAAAAATAGTTGCCCGCTGTTTCGAGCGGAATCCCAACCTCTCCGTCCGAGATGTCGCAAAGAAGCTGGGAGTGGCGCCTTCAACCGTGGATAGAGCTAAAACATGAGCTTGACTGTCGACTTACAAGAAAGTGGTGATTCCAAATCGCGACGATAAACAAACACGATGCTGACGAAGTTTGTATGAGGGGTACCGGTCAGCTCGGAAGTTTCGTTTGCTGATATTTCTGTCAAAGTTTTGTTTATTAGCTGATTTTGGCACATTCTCATCTCTCTCTGAGCTCTCTACTCTTTGAGCATGGGGCCTCGAAAAAATTTCAAATTTTGAGTGTCCACCCTTTATTTCACACAACTAGACGACGTTCTCGGCTTCTTCTAGCACACCCTCATCCGGCAACGCTGCTTCGATACTTTGCACGTTGTGGCCCACGCCAATTGCTCCGATCGGTGTCCTGATGTTGACGTTCCTGTGCTTCCTTGTTTTCCGGCAGGCTTGCCAGGCCTAACACCAGCCCTCCTAGCTTTCCGGAGGGCCATTGTATACCGTTTAATCCAACGCTGCCCTATGGACGGTGATTCAGCCGCTCTTGACATGAAGAACAGACGCTGGGATGTTGTGTTAGCATTTCCTCCGAATATAGTGCTAAATTGTTTGATTAATGCATCACTGCAAGCTGTTTATATTACAAATACATTATTTTTCTTCCGTTTGATGAAAGTTCCAACATTTTTGAAAATTTGATGGATTGATACATTATTCAATTGATCACGTCTCCTTTCGAAAGGAAAGAAAAGCCGGCCTATGTGCTAATGGGTTCGGTATGTAATGTCCAGGTCGTCTCCCCTGCATGACAAATCAGTCTGAGATTCAAAGTCACGTAAAGACAAAACAACAACAACAACAACAACAACGACAACGACAACGACAACGACAACGACAACGACAACGACAACGACAACGACAACGACAATGACAGGTAGTCAAAGAAATCTCTTGAAGGTAAAAAATCATGAGCTGCGATAAATTATAGACTGTTCTGATAATTATAAATACACTTATGATAAATACAAAGTTTATTAAGTTATAATCAGTAAATAGTCATTTCAACCAAGATTAATTAACCAATAACTTCTGTCAGGGGCAGAATTTCAGAAGTTATTGTTTTATGTAATTGCAGCTCGTGCTTAATTCTACAACTTTGTCTAACAATGCATTGCACTTACTATATTTTCTAAAGAGTTATGTTCACTGTAATATTCAAATGATATTCATGGCTGAATATCATTTGAATATTCCGATGTTTCTTGATGTTGAAGTAAGACCTATACATTGTCAAACAAATTTATAAAAGTAATCAAGCACAACAATTTCATCATTCACGAAAACTTGAAAATCTGGCTTTGTAACGCATTATCGGCAAATGAATTGCATCGAGACGATATGACCACAGATGAACACACAGATAGAAAGAAACAATTAATTTTCTGCGTTATCTAATGCATCTAATCAGGTCTGTTGTATGGAAAATTGCAAACAATTACGTTGTTTACGCTTGCTTTGTTACAGAAAAAAAATAAGTTTTCATTATGATGCAAAGGTCAGAGTATGTAAAATTGTATTTCCTTCCACACAAAGCAGCAACTTGGATGAAATAGTTGTAAAAAAGACGAGTTTTTGTTTACAATACTATCCGCAATAAATGAAATATCCCAGAACTTTACACGTTTTACAATGTTAATTTTGTAAGTTTTGTGACGCTCCAGTTATTGAACGGAAATTCACACTACACACTACTAGCTGTAAGGTTTGAAATTAAACGAGGGTAGATTTTACGCGTCTGTTAAAATTCGTTGTATTTTGTTCTGTGATTGGGGTGTTCACGAATAATGACACTGCTATTTAGGTACATGTACTTTTTTTTTTCGACACATTAACCTCCAGTCCAACTACTATTGCTTTACGCCTCAGACCGTAGTACATTTTTGCCATCAGTTCAGTTTTTTTTTTGCTGACAATGTCTACATAATCCATGAAATGCACAAATTGAATGGATCGTTTTAATCTTATCTCGGGCAGCTAGATAAAGTAGTGTGAATTTTTGTTCAATATCATACACATAAATAGAGCTTAGCTTTAGCTTAGCTTAGCTTGATTGACTGCACGTATCATTGGTTGCTATTCCGTGATTGATCAGAATCAATGAAATTGCACAATGAATCAACTGAATTGAGCTGGGAGTAATCGACCATTCTCACTGTACACGTATCAGTGAGTCAATTTCTTTAATAATCAATAATGGCGCCGGCCACGTCATTGTAATCAGGTAGGAATAGGGAAGGATTGTAATCAGGTAGGAATAGTGTGACCTTTTCTGTTTAGGGACCGTTTTTACCTCTGCATCCCCACAAATGTCACAGGAATGAGGGTTTTTCATGTTAGTATGGCAAGGCTCGATGGATCAGGACTCACCTTGATAAGTGATGTGATCATATATATATAATTCATAATAGGATTAAATTTTATTTGATGTAGGTTCAAAATAAAATGAAATAGTGACAAAATGGATATCAATTACCTGTTTTGCTCCGCGTTTTTGAGAGCACTTACCACCTCTCAATTGTCTGAAAATCCATTGTGGGGTCTCACTGGTTAGCGCTCTGCTTCCACCAAAGTATCCGGGTTATTTAAATAATGCCCATCCAGACCCGCTATGCTTGCCTCATATGGCATTGCTCGTGGTCACTGGATAGAGAAGAGTAAAAACGAACACGAAAGAAGAGAAAAGAGAGGAGGCATTAGTAATTGGCAACATGCGACGCACATGTAAGATATTCATGGTGACATGCTAACAAACAAACGAAAGCAGTATAGAAGCAAACATGTTTTATTAAAGCTGATTTACGACTTTCGTAGCTGAATAAAAAATCTGGCTGAAATATAAGCTCAACAACCATGTTTCAAATTGAAATATTAACATTAATTTAAGTGATGAAATTTGTCAGAAGTCGATACTTTCCCATCAAACTTGAGAGGCTCTAAGAGTGGACAGTAATTTATTGCTAGAACTAAGAGAATTGAAGAGAAAGCATTGGTAGTTTCGTTTTGGAGTACGGGGGGGTTTGAAAATTTGAAAATAAAAGTTGAAAAGGGGCGAGGGGCATAGGAGGGTATAATACAGCGGGCGCATTGTCTCTTTCCCAGCTCCCCCGGGTGGGGGGGGGGGGGGGGCGGGGATGGCCCGGTGGTTGGGAGAGAGTGTGCGGCCGTTCTTTTTTTTTTTCTTCTTTTTGTTTGGGTGGTGTGGTTGTTTTCTTTTTTTTCCCCCCATCCTAGACATGATGTGGTGCTCAACAGAACAAGAACAGTAAGGAGTGTATCGAATATAAGCTATCCACATACATTTGCGTTGTACGCATGTATTTGTGATGGTTTTTTATGCTCTGAACACTGCATGTTGTGCGTTTGACTGTCAGCTTTCTTTTGTTTACTTGTTTGTGCGTTTAAAAATCTGCGTTTTCAAAATGTCTCGTATTGAAAAGGAAGTGAAAATTAAGGTTCTGGACACATGGCTAAGTGAGAAGGGTATTACTATGCGAAAATTGGTGAAGCGGTTTGAAATTCATCATGCGAGTGTTAAAACCATCATTAATAAGTTTGGGGAACACTATTCTTTGGATGAGCTACCAGGAAGAGGCAGAAAACCCGGTTCTTCCAACCCGAAACTGGAGCAGAAAGTGGTATCTCTAATCATGAAGAACAAATCAATGTCAATACGTGATTTGGCAAAAAAAGCAGGAACGAGTGTCGGAATGATCCAGCGTATCAAGAGGCGAAAACACCTGAAGACCTACAAGAAGCAGAAAATCTCGAAACAAAGTGCAGAACAGAAGAAGCGAGCAGCAACAAGGGCCCGGAAATTGTATTCGCGTCTTTTGCAGCGTCCGGATGCATGCGTTTTGATGGCCGATGAGACCTATGTAAAGGAGGACTCAAAAACCCTTCCAGGTCTACAATACTTTACTGCCGTCGTTGGAGAGGATGTGAGCGATGCGGACAGGTCGATTCAAGTGAAGAAATTCGGTCGAAAGGTACTGGTATGGCGAGCAATATGTTCCTGTGGTTTGAAATCAACCATTTTTTACACTACCGGAACTATAAATGCGGAAATCTATCGATCTGAGTGTCTCCAGAAGAGATTGTTGCCTTTATATAAGAAGCAAGTACACCTCCACTGTTTTGGCCGGATTTAGCGTCGGCTCACTATGCCAAAACCACTCTCAATTGGCTTGCGGAAAAGGGTATAGATTTCGTTGAGAAAAATATCAATCCACCAAATTGCCCTCAGCTTCGACCCATCGAACGTTACTGGGCAATCGTGAAGAGGGTTTTCAAGAAGACTGGTAAGGCAGCTGGGAACATGCAGGAGCTCAAAAAAATTTGGGCTCAAGCGTCCAAAAAATGCGATGCAACACTTGTCCGGAACTTGATGAAGAGCATTCGATCCAAAGTTCGAAAATTCGTGAAGGAATAACTTAAATTTCATCAGGTCTTCATTATGTTCAAGTTTAACCTCGTACAATAAAGGATCAATTTTTTGTATGAATAAAATATCGGTTTTCAACATAATTTGAAAGAAAGTTGGATAGCTTATTTGCGATACACGTCTCCATCCTCCGGCGAAGTGTTTTTTTTTTGTTTATATTTTTTTTTTTTATGAAGGTTTACTGGCGAGACTGAATAGAGTAGGAACCTCTACGCCAGGCCATTGCCGATATCGTTGCGTAAATCCTTTCGAATAATTTTGCCAGCTGTACACGGAACATGTTGTCCAAGAAGACACTGTTTGTTATTTTGTTAGTCAGTGCGTAACACTTTAATAAGTTTAATACGGCGTTTCGTGATTTCTTAATTTTTTTTTTTTTTTGTTTTTCATTTAATATGCTCTGAGAGTCTTCCGGAGCAGTTCGATTTTTCTCGAAACAAAAATGAAAAATTTCCCTAGTAGCACACTTGTTGTCATTCGGTTATGATAACAGAAATATGACTTGCTAAGTCATATTCAAGTTACTACAACTAATTATGACCGTAGTGTGCTGCTTGGGTATTGTATTGTACCTTGTACGTTAGAATGATATAGCTCAACTCATTTTGAAGCATTTTACCAGCCGTGCAAGGATCATGTCGTCCATAGAGACGCAGTTGAAACTGCCTCAAAAGGAGTTACATTTACAAATTTGCTCTCCTTTTCTCTCAGTCATGTTCATGTCAACTGTTTTGTATGGTGTCGTGTCGTCTTTTTGTCTGTTCGTTATTTATTCGTCAGTGTCACGTTTATAAGTTTAATACGGCGTTTTACCTATCTTCGTTTTTTCTTCATGGGTTTTGCAGTCTTTTGTAGTTTGTGAATTTCTTCATCTTCTGTTTGTCTAGAGCTGCTCCGTGCCATTGCAGATTGCCTCACACTGTGAGATTTTATGTAGTAATAGAAAACTTCGATAAAATCAGTTATTCTTATTACTTGACTGCAGTCAACTAGCTCGAATCGATATTTTCTTTTTGTTGATAGCTTTGCTATTATGATTTTTTTTCTATCACTCTGGAATAAAAAAAGGACTTGAAATTATTCATTTTTTGGGATTCCAAAGTAGGCATTTTTTTGACGGATGGAGGATGTACATAAATATACAAATAATATAGTCGAAAAATTACGTCAGAATTACCGTGTAAAAGAAGTTTTGCGTTTCTTATCTCGAAAAAAAAAAAAGATTAATCTGCTATCTTGGTGTTTGTTTGCATCGCTCCACTGTTTGACTGCAGTATGTTATATTACTTGAATGAGCTATCGAAACTATCATCACGGTATATGGCTGAGATTCAGCAGCTTTAGTTTGAAGGTTGCATACTTAGTAATATCAAATTTCAAAAGCTGTGCGGGACTTAATTTGAAATCTGAAAGGCAAAAATGTCGAAAATTTGTATCAGTCTGTACATCAACATGACATTCTAACGGCTTAGACTAACTTTAACAACTGTAAATCCACGAAAACAAGCCATCTCCCGAAAGTCGTCATCTTTGATCTTAGGACATGGACCCATACTGAAGCTACACGAAAGTATTAGATAAACTTGCATTGCAAAACATAACAGAAATCGTTTCAGATGTTGTTAATTTGTTCCACTGGTTGCATCCGAAGCCCACTGTGTACACTCAAAGCTTGCTCGCTTCGTTGTAGCACAGCAACATTGTAAATTGTTGCATCTACACGATACATGTAGCAAGACGCTATAAATTTAAGGTTAGGTCGTGTTCAGTATTGCATGCAACATATTTTGATATTCATCTCAAACTAGCTCAGAAGTCAATAATGTTTACCCATTTGTTAGAGATATTTTTGGGTATGTTTAAAATTATCAAGTAAAACACTTCAAAACAGTATACCTAGGTTATCTTATTACCCTCTGAAGGATAAAGAAGTTAACCTAGTTAGACTCGATAATGAGTAAAATTTCCAATGGGGGCGAGAAAGAGAACCGCTATAAAATACACATTAATGGGTGAGAGATACTCATTATTGGTAGAAGCTAGTTTTAGAGTGCAAACTGAAGAAATCTATGTACTTTATCAATAGGGCGAATCTAACAATGAGAAATTCTATCCTCTCGTTCGCCTTCATTAATTACAGCTTACAGTAATTATAAAACATTCCAGGGATTCTTTAGTACCGATCGAAAGACAACAGTGCTGGCTAACTTATTATGCGAATATTATAACAAAAGTATAACGGCGATTAAGTTATGAAATATAATGAAGGCAAACTGAAAATTCGGGATAGTGAAAAATAGCTAGATATATTCGATTTTTATTCTAAGTGAAAGTTGATCGGTCGAACATTCGGATAGATTCAACAATACCTCGAATATTTGACGGCATGAAAACCATAAACATTTCGTGCCGGAAATTTTAACCAAGGTTGTCCACGAGTATGAATATCTGCAAAGAAGGTTGCTGCCGATTATAAGAAGCCACGACTCTCCAGCTCTGATTGGCCTGATTTGGTTTCTTGTCACTATGCAATATCCATCCTGGAATGGTATAATACACAGGAGGTCAAATACGTGCCAAAACTAGCCAATCACCATACCTGTCTCCGCCCGATGGAAAAAAAAAAGGGGGGGGGGGGAGGGGAAACTTTTAGAAAAAAAGAAAAAAAAAAACAAAAAAAAATTGGGAGAGGGGGGGGGGAGAGAGGAGGGGAGGACATGTGAGCTGAAAAAAAGAGAAAAAAAAAAAATTCATTAAGAAATAAACATTTGTGGTTGGCCGGACGCAATCAAGTTAAAATTTAAAATTATAATATTTTTAGATTTCTGGGGTAGGGGAGCGGGGGGCGGAAGGCGAAGGAAAAAAAAAAAAAAAAAAAAAAAAAAAAAAAAAAAAATTACATTTCTAGAAACTTTTTTCAATAGGGTGAATCTAACAATGAGAGATTCTCTCCTGTCCCGCCGCTTTCATTTATTACAGTGCCATTATAAAACTTTTGAAGGATTCTTTAGTGCGGATCGAAACACTACAGTGCTGGCTAGCATACTCTAAAAAAGGTAGAATGATAAGCGTAAAGGTGATTGGAACAATATTGAAAGAGAAAGTAATCAAAGAGAGTCTCTCAATATTAGATTCGCCTTAATGAAAAAGTCGCTACACACTAAGAAAAAAGTACCCAAAATGAAGTAAAAAAACTCAACGTTGAGTTCTGTGAAGTGAGGTTACCAGTTGGGTGAATTAAAAAGATGAAGTAGGTAGAAATCACCCATCTAGTCAGTAATGTATGATGTATGATATGTACTACCACCCATTGTAGCACGGAAACTAAGTCCGACAGCAATGGGCTCTCCTCTCTGTTAGACTTGATCAAGCTTTAAGAACCACTGATTATCCTAATCATGCCATCGTATGAAGGGCCAAAAGGGGTTGGGTGGATCGATATGCAACATCACTTATACGTATCCACAGGGATATAAAGAATTTCCTTCCAACAACATTATTGAACAATTGGTCAAAAGAGCAAGCTATCTAACATGAGGATGCCCCAATGGGCGGGGAGAAGAGCCCGCCCTCTATTCACAAACTGTTAGCAATGGGGAGTTGGCATTCCCACTCTCCCCATCGAGAGTGATTTAATCGGGTGCCCTGATGGTCCCTCCCATCCCTTTGAAATATTTATATAATGGTGTATATATTTATGTAAATAAATAATACTACAAGCATTCGTTTCTATAATATATAAATGTTGTAAAGTGCTAAAGTGTAGAAATCTGTGTTTCGCGCTTACGCAAGTTTTCGTTCGTTTTCAGCGATAGCAGCATTTCACCACAATCTTAATTTGAAGTATCCTGAAAAAGTTTGTATCATAGATTCTAATAACTTTATTGAAATTTTACAAAACTTTACAATTTATACATTTTAATTTACTGTTGCCATGGTCACTATTTGCTACTTGATGCTGATTTTATAACAGCAATCTGCTTTTATTTTTGCTGACCTTATAGTTATTGCTACTGAGTTAGGCAAGGGAAGATTTAACTGGAAGGGAGTTAAAGATAAATGGGCAAAAAAACAACAAGTAATCTTTGAATCATCTAAATATAATGATATTGTAAGTTATGGTGAAGTAATGACAAAGATTGAAATGTAAAATCAAACACTAGCCAAATGGCACACAGCGCTGCATGAATCAGATCAGCTCAGAATTGGTAAAAAGTTCATTTGCAAACCGGAAGTGAAAAATATATTCAGCAATTAGTGCAAAAGCCTACCACAGATTCCGTAATTTTCAAAGCCTACCACAGCTGTAATTTTCTGCGTTATATACTGGACATATAAGGAATGCTAGATGTCATAAATTGAAGGTATATTTCGTGTTTAAGTCAGATACCGTTAAATCAGGTTTGTTGTATGAAAATGTGAAGGTCATGATATGATTGAAATAATACGATGTTGTAAAGAAATAGCAAATTCCAATGAAATAAAGTTGATAACCTAGCAGCCTAGCAAAATAGCAAAGAATATGAGTATGACTACTGCCCAAAAACCGAAACTCAATAAATCCAAAACGAAAAAAATTAAAAATAAATGACAGGAAATTCTTCGATAACTCTTTTTTCCTGCTGGGCCCCTAAATGACTCTCCACGTCTGTAAAAGAGAAAATGTAGGATCATAAACAATTATATTTGTAATGTCTGCATGTCTGCTGATCCTGCTGCAATTGTAGATGGACTTGCATTATAATAGCCACGAGGGAAGAAAACAATTCAAACCCATTACACAATACCTGGGAATTCTATGGATGATCTGAAATTATATATCGTATAAAGAATACTTCCATTTTTCGTGGTAGGGTAAGATTTCGGCATGCTTCTTTACCGGGGTCACGCTACCTACATGGCCTTGGTGCGACTGCGACATAATGTATAGTTGACGCGATACAGCGTTTCTTACTCAACCGCTGGATGCCAGGACAGTCGCTGTTTGAGCCGCACCTTCTTGGTGGACAGACGCTCGGCACGCACCTCCTCAATCTAGCTGAAGTCAGAAGGACAACAGTGCCCAGGCTGCACTACCAGCTAAGTACGCAACCCTTAGCTGGCGGTCTTTGTCATCTCTTGACCCGTGGAAGCATGGGGTAGGAACTTGTGAGGACCTAGCTATGTTGCGGGAACGCACGCTCCATCCCAGGTGTCTACTCACCATTTTGCAGCCCTCACCCATCTAGTCAGTAATAATAGATATACTCAAATTTAAGTTTTGTTTTTATGTTCGATATTTTATTCCAATTTTAAAATTTTTAATTGGCAGGTGTGTTTAGGTCGCGAATTACAACATCGTCATTCGTTGTATGCTTATTGATCTATATTATCAACAATGTTTGAAAATTTAATGAGGTCCATCAACTATTGTAAACTGGTATTTCCAAACCTAATTTGTTTATATCTTAATTTGAAGACCAAAACAACTCAATTTTAAGTTGAAGCTACTCAACCATCCCGTTTTCTTCGCGCATTGAACGGTATTTTCAACTTAATTTTGGTTGAAAACCATAACACCCTTCGGCAGTGTTGACGATTGTCATTTTTTTGTTAGTCTGGTCGACTACGAACGCATTATTTGGTCGTCACGATCTCTTAGGTTATCGGATAACCATCCAAACCCACGAAATGGCAGCATTGTTAGCAACGCTATTACTTATGGATTGCCAACGTATTTATGAGGTGTTTTATTGTTTCATTTCACCGATATTGACAATTAAAAATGATCGATTAAACTATTTGTCCGTGTGTTTTAATATTCTGTTCGAAAAATATGATCATTTGGTATCTATATTTATATATTCCATTCCTTATGGTTAAGAAAATTTCTCCCATTTATGTCGATAATTCTTTAGGTAAATTTTACCCATTGGCACTTGAAATGTAAGTGCGAAAAATTGGGTATTTTTTTTCTATTTTTTTTTGTAATATTATACAACACAAATTTTGTGTGTTTTATTTATTTTTTTTTATGTACTTATTAAACGGGGGGGGGGGGGAGATAATAATTTGTTGGTGTTTTTTTTTTTTTTTGTAGTTTTTTTTTTTGGTGGGGGGTTTGGGGGTGGGGGGTTGGTTTTTTTTTTTTTTGTTTTGTTAATATAATAAAGTATTGGTAATAAATATTGTGTTATTTTTTTTTTTTTGTTTTTTTTGTAATAATCTAAAAGTATAATAATTTTTATTGGTGTCGCGTTGTTCCTCTCTCCGGAGCTCTTCTTTTTTTTTTTTCGTTCCCCTCTCCCGTCGATAGAAGCCTGCATGGGATATAATATTTTCAAGCTTTCTTGCAACAGACAAATATGCAGCGTAAGTTAAAATGAATCAAGCTCATCATTCAGACTTCGAAATTCGATTTCATTTGTGAAGATTATTTTTCCGAACGGAAAAAACGGGTACCCCAAGTGAACGATTTGGATAGGGAGCATGAGATTACCTCCTCCCTACCCAGGTAACCAATAAGCATTAGCATATGCAGTAAATCAACCCTATATCTGCATTTCAGATGCTTCAAGCATTATATTAGCATTATATCAGCATCTTGAATGCTATCTGTTGTAAAATTGGATTTCAAATGCTATATAAATGCTCGTAGCCTGTAATAAGCATTTCGAATGCAAAATAGCATTTATGAAGCATTATCATAGCATTGCAGTAAAGCAGCCGTATATTGAGCCAAAAGCGTCATTTATGTTGCATTTAAGGTGACTTAATTGCTTGATAGGCTACCGTAAAAATGCTTTGGAACTGCTTATTGGTTACCTGGGTATTTTTAACATTTCACGGAACGAGGGCGAGCTCTTCGGCTCTATTGGGTTTATTCTGTCAATCGAGGGCTCGATGCTAGTGCTGTTAGTGTCAACTTGCTTTTGGAAGGAGATTCTCTTCCCTATATTCGCGGGTTTCACGTTAGTGTCTCTGCTTACGGGCCCGCCCAAATAGAATTCTGATCAAAACGTTTTTCAGATTATTCCACTGCTATGAAAAGTTACCTTGCTACAATAGATGGTAGTATTTTATCATCATCATCAACATATGGGTGCAATTTAAAATAAGGAATTTAGCTTGAAAACAAATGAGGTGTAAATAAAACAGCCATAATTAATTAAATAATGTTTTGCTAACGTTTGAGTTGAAGTTTATTATGTGGTCCTTGCATGTTACCGAACGGTACTTTTTGCGGTATAAGTTATTTGTGATTCTTTAACAATATTAAATGTTTACACAACAATATGTTCTCATCGCACTCAGGAACTTGAATAAACAAAACATATTAACTAGAAAACGAGAAGAACAATTAGTAATTTTCATTTAATTCCAACTACCTTTTCTTGCTTTTCTTGACAGATAGTCGTGTCTCGTCTAAAATGTACAGACCTCTTCACTTTCGTGTACTTATAATCGACCTAACGTATTAGAACACGCCACTGAAGCAGTCTGTACATTTTAGACGAAACACGACTATCTGTCAAGATAAGCAATTAATGTACTTGAAATTAAATGGAAATTGATAATCTTTCCTCTCTCTTTCTAGTTACAGGTATTCCACTAAAAAGCTCACACTCACCAGGATTCAAAGCAAAGTAAATGAAATTTGAATTTATTTGAATACTTTATCAATATACTTGGCAACACTGCGAGTGAGTCCCTAGTAAACACAAACACAAATTATAGGAGGGCATCTCTCTCTGAACAGGCATGTCCTGTCCAACATGGGGAACCGCCACCGCTAGCGTCTCTTAGGATACTGTACGGAATCTGATGGCGAGTATATTTACAACAGAATATTCAAAAATTTTACAGAAAGAAGGATTAACTTCTCAATCATCTGTTTTTACTGTATATATAACTCTTTTATACTGAAATAAACAATCAGTTCTGTCGAATTTTATCTATATTTTGCTGACATTATCTAAGTGTCCGAAATTCAACGTGGACAGGCTTTACTTTTAAAAACACTTTTGTATCATGTTATAAATATGTTGGCTGATCAAGCCGTAACAAAATGCAAAATTATTAAGAATATGAGGAATTACATGCTATGCAATGATGTTGTTGATTAGTGAATTCAATCTTTTTTTTTCAAGCATTTCAAGCTTTTTGATTATCATCACTGGGATTTTTTTTTTCAATGTTGGGGACATTGATCACTGCGACCAGATTTGATTAGCAAAATGTCCTGTGACTAATCCTGTGTAATTACATAAATCCATGACTGGCTTACGACCGGTGATTTCCTGAGCATTCACTCATTCACAGCATTACACTACACTCCAATTGAGATCTTTTGATGCCAGGTACCCTTTTTGTATTTGTGCACTGTCTGGTAAGTCAATCATCTCTATGCCTCTCTAGTAGCAAAAATAACCTGGATCAGACATTAAAATCCTGTATCAGACATAGAAATCGGGCAGCTTGGTGTTATTAAGCTCATAAGACTATTAAGCTGCACCTTTACCGAGTGAGCTATGAGAAGATCGAAAGCGGAATCAAAAACAACCTTATTTTATGTTCGAGAATGTGGAATGGATTTTCTCTACGTATTTTTATGCAAACTCCAACATTTTCAAAAAAAAAACTAAAAAATTGCCGTCATGACTGCATCAATACAGTTTATATTCATTCAAAGATCTTCGGATATTGGAATAAATTTCAGACTCATAACATTTCAAACAATTTGATTTGTTGTTGTTTTTTTTTTGTTTTTGCTTCATTATACTTTTCGGTTAATCCTAGGACTATTCGCAATAAATATGTACAAAATTTTCATATAATGATAATAAATTCTCCTAACTCTGCAATGATACACATATGAATGCACTTTAAGTTCATTTTGATTTGGAGGAAATTTCAAGAAGATATGGTAAATTTCGGTTTTCACTGGATTCGTTCAGTTAGGAATGCTAGACTTTCGAAAGAAAATGATAAATAACAATCAACAATCAATAGAATGTTTTTTTTTCTCGACTTCATTGCATGCCATTCTTTCAGAATGTTTATGTTACGTTTTCCTTCCGTTTAGAACTACTTTAGTTTAATGATTATTTACAAATTGTTTAAAAGGCACCGTTTACTGTTTTCTCCTCTCTCTTCTCTCTCTCGATAGTATTTGTGTGTATATCTTATTAAAAAAAAACTCATGTGTCTTACAGTAATGACTTGGACTGAAGTTGATTTCTTTCACTGTTATACGTACTAAAGAAAACCGAATTCGAAATCCTATTTTGGTTGGATTAAAACAAATAGAAATACATACATAACATAGGTGTACACTGAAACTAAGAAAATCGATTCAGTTTTTTAATGCGTTTCGAGAAACGCACTCACAAGATGAAAAAATATTCATAAGTTCTTTGTATCACGATTTTTTGTTGTTAACTGTTACGTCCTCTCACCGCATCTGGCTCATCTGGAAAAAGGCTTTGAGCTACTGGCTCTTGAAATGGTACTGTTGTTGAAGCTGCGCTCGGAACAAATTGTGAGATCAATTTTCTGACGCAAAACTCATCCTCCGCTGTTCCTTTTCACTTGACTGGGTTGGATTTGGATGCCCGCTCGACCACGAGTTCGCAAATATTAGCTCAAACTACTCTAAGTAATAACTGAACAGAGCCATCCTCCGATTCCGGAATGGATGATTAGTACTTCAGTGCAAGTCCCAGCAACGCTGCGAACAGAATAATACTGACAGTGGTCCGAGTGGGGGTCGCTCCGTTGTTTCTGCTGTCCTCGGCGGGTCGCTCATCGGTACCGGCTGCTCGTTCGAATATGGCGAAAAGAATGGTTGGATTAGTTTTGATTTTCTTCTAAGTTGGACGTTCACTATAGTCAGCTAAATGTGCTTAAAACACACAATCAAATCAAATCGAAAGCTTGGCAGAATTTAACTAAAACGTAAGGAAAACAAATATACTTAAGACCGTCTGCTGGACAATAACCTACATCGCTTCTCATAATTGTAATAAAATAAAATTGGCTGGGCTGCAGTCTTCGATGTTTGGCCATATAGTGGGAGTGTTTGTCTGTTGGTTGTGTTTTGTTTTCATTCCGAACTAGAATCAACATTTGAGCACGTGTTGTTTTTTTTGGTTTTTGGTCTTGTTTACGTTTTCAATCAACTATTGCATGGAACCATCGTTGGGCCGTGAGTTAACTTATTTTTGGTTTCAAATGTTCAAGTGGATTTACGGAAACCGAATAAAATAAAACTTAAACCGACAAAACCATTTACGAAATCGTCACCATATGGCGGCGTACGGAAGCTGTGTTTTCGGTGGAAAACTTTCATCATGCTAAAACGAACGAAAGAAAAGAAAAACGGTTTGGGAAAAAGAAAATATCGTTAATCTAAAAACGAACATTCTGTCGGTGTTTTTTCTGTCTCTTACTAAGGGTGCAACCATAATTGAATACTACCCAAAAGCAGCTATACCGTACCAAGGTGCTGTTGCACTTAATGTAGATAACGTGCCTATGTTCCATGTATACTGCATTCAAAGATGCATTTAGCTATTCCGGATGCAAATTTCAACCCAAAATATAGTTCGTGCGGTTGATTGGGTGTATGTGTTTGGAGGATAGGTGTTGTGAGTGTGAGTGTGAATGTGTGTAAGAAGATGCGTGCAGGATATGTGCTGCAAGTATTGCGGTGGCGGTGCGTGCATAATGAAGACTAGCTAAGGATGTCGTTGCGGATAGTGTTTTTTTTTCAACGATGCTATAGTAGTATGCTTTGTTAGTAGTAGGATGAAGAACTTAAAACGAGAATTATGACGCAATTATCATTGCATCCTTCATATCATTTCCATGCACTGCAATAGAGACCGAAAAAAGATTATTTTTGTTGAAATGTTAGCAAAAAACATTCAATGGCAATGGACTCTCTTAGTTCGGTTTACTTATAATCGCAAAAAAAGTGCACATACCCATTTATGGGTAAAGATGAATTTACCCATCTTTGAGTAAATTTGTACGGGAAAAAAATACTCAAACATAGGAAAGTAGTAATGTACTCATAAATGGGTATGTGCACTTTTCGCGTTTGTGGGTATTCTTCACCGATATTTGGGTAAACTGAACTAAACGTGGAGATGCTTGATCATTTCGCATAATATTAGAAAAGAGCTTTCTCTATTGTTCATCCAACGATTTTATGGGGGGAAGTAGAGTCACCATATCCTTAGATCGTAATTTTAGGTGAATTAGAATAGATTGCTCTAAAAAACGTCCAACTTGCTCGATTGAAATATCAGTTCCAGAAGAAAACTTGTGCGTAAAATGTAGTTTTACAAACTGAAAGGGTTCTTCCAATGCAAACTACCATCACACTTAGTGAGTGGCCCCAACAGCATTCTTAATTTTGATTTAAATTGGTCTTAATTAGCTCTCAAGCGTTACTTGAAATTAAGTTTGTTTTTTTTTTTTAATGGAAAAATAAGCAGCCATCCCACCTTGTTAGTGGGCCTACAGCATTCTTACTGTTGGTTTTAACCGGTCCAAATAAATTTTCAAGCGTTATTAAATTTTTACCTCGTTTTTTCAATGAAAAGTCATCTTCTTACTCTGTGAGGGGTCCCCACAACATCCTCAATTACAAGGAGCGACCCTGACGCAGTGGTTAACATCCATTCCTCTTACGCCAAAGTCACGATTTCGAATCTCAAAATACCCAAAGAGGTGTTTGAGTGATAACGATGGGAGATGATCCAGTCCGAGGCTGAAAATCTCGAAATACAAGAAACAAAAACATCCCTACTACTAGGTTTGAATTAGTCAAAATCAGCTCTCAAGCGTAACTAAAAGTACGCCTTGTTTTCTTATTGAAAAACTACAATCACACTTTGTGAAGAGTTATAACAATATCTTTACTGCTTGTTTAAACGGGGTTAAATCGGCTCTCAAGCGTTACTTTAAATTAACCTTATGTTTGCAATGAAAAACCACTATCACTGTGGTCACCAATCAACAAACCCACAATATTTATATCATCGGTCTACCAACAGATGTTGTCTCATCAGTGGTGGAAAATATTGGTTTTTGATATAGGGAAAATCAGAATATCGTTAAATTCTTCAAAACCAATATTTTCCAAGTGAAAGAACTCGACTAAGACATGCTCAATAATTCGTAGAAGTCGGTCGTATGTTTGTTCGTTTCTGTCATTTTGAACATAATTCTAAATTTCACGTGCATTTTCAAATCAATGTACTACCACCCCTATATTAGCCAAGAGTCCTCGTTACGTGGCAGTGAGTGTTGGCAGAAACTTGATCAAATGATTAATTAAAATATCCAATGTTGAAATAGCGGCAAGAGCGAATTATAATTAAAAAAAAAATGGACAGTTATGACTATTTCTATTGTGTATTGAGCTGAACCTAGCGCCACAACTGCAATTATCTTCAATTTCACATAAAAAGTAAATACGTTTATTCAAAATATTAGTAACTGCTGGTTGCCAAAATCGGACGATTAGTTTTTCAGTATTGTACGGCATTTATTTTAAATTCAAATTAATAATATTCTGCTTCCAAAGAATGCTTCACTATTTTAAGTATCTGCCAAAGGGTGAGATTTTCCATGTGGAATAAAAAGTAATTTGCTCGCGGTTACCAGGGATAGTTTGGAAAAGTGATTCATTTTTCGTTGAAGAATCTAGATTTAGTTTTCCAAATCCGAAGAAATGCGACCTTGTTTCCATAGTTTTTTTTTTTCAAACAATCAAACAATTACCGCCCAAACCCACCATTCCAAACAAAGATAGTGCTACAACAAGCACTATTTTTTTGACGTAGGACTACGTCTGTGTTTTCAATACTAGGGTACACGTTCGAATTGCAAAAATTTGGAGCGTCACGAAAAATGTATAGGTTTTGAACGTTAATAACTAAGTCATTCCACGATTGATTTCCAAAATGTTTGCACCAATCGATTGAGACGTTTTCTACGCTTCGATTTCAATATTTAAAACTATTGATTTTTAGCATGCAACTAATAAAATTAACGCAAATATGAAGTGATGTCTTATAATATCGATATTTCATAGTAAATTTACCAAATAAACAGTACTTTCCACGCACAGACTTCATATTTAAGTAAGGAACGTCTCCTAGGCAGCCATAAATGTTATATAAGGGGTACACCTTCGCATTTTGATTTTGTTTTCCGGCGGTCGTGGAGCTGTGCAGAGTAAGATCTACAGTTGGATCGTAGTTGGCGGCTGCACTGGCGAGCAGTCGCTGCCCAGAGAGACGTTGGTGCAGTTGGCTATTGTTGCCGATGCTCCCGTCAATCTCGCTGCGAGAGACATGGCTGCTGAAGCCTACGAGTTGGCGGGAAAAAGCCGCCCGTGACAACGAGACAAGAATCAATCATCCCACGAGATGAACCAAGAAAGAAAGCCCAAGTTCAATCGCGAACTGTTTCTCCCCCGTCAACTAAATCCGTCCTTTTCAGGACGACCAAATTAGTTTGCCAACTGAAGAGTTCGCTTGGATGAATTTTTCTCTTGTGCTGTTTGAAATTTCCATTACCGCGCCCCGGCTGAACATGGCATTGCTTTAAACGCCGCGTCCCGTAGTAAATGGCAAAGCGCGTTGAACAACTAATGAACCAACAGATCCATAACTATCTTCTACGCGTTAGAGATAGTGGCCCTCTCAACCATCGTAGAAAATACAACCGGGCCGTATCATAATTAAGAGCCACCAAATGCTTTCTAAAGAGTGTACAATAGAATTTTCTTGGCCCTTTTCAGGACTGACTTAAATCAATTATCGGATGGCCCTGACGTGTATGGGAATTGGATTGCTGCGTAGTCCTACGTCACCTTTGTGCACAACCCCATTCGGCTGTACCTTATAGTTTTTGCTTCTGAGCACGTTTTCTGACCACAAAGGTTGTATATTTTTAGACGTAAACTATTGTGTTGACTTTAAATTATGATTTTGAACAAAATGATGATTTCACTTTTTGGTACTCAGCTCACAGATTGACAACCCGCTCATCAGCACAATGGCTGGGACTAATGACATTCTTTCCGAAGGAAGAAGTGATCATGGAATTTTCGTCACATAAAATCCCAACAGCCGCTTCTGTTACCTAGAAAGCGAAACACAGAAGCATGCCGTTGTAGTGGATTTTATAGGCACAGAACAAACTTTCTTGGTAGTGGTTGTTTACAGCTCAATGAGATTCGGTCTGCCAATCCTGGTAAGGTGATGGCGTTCATAAACCAAATCATACCTGACTAGAAACGTGTCGTGCAAGCAGCTAATCATCCAACAAATGGTGGTCAGCTTGCATAATGCGTATACAGAAAACGGGGATGTACTGCAAAAGTTCGTATCAACGGACAAAGTAGTGTTAAAATCCCCCAACAACAACAAAAAAATTCCAACGGCACCGACTAGAAATGGTTACAGAACCACTGAGGTTAGAAATAATCACGTTCACTGATGATTTTTAGATATAATAATTAACTCTTTAAAAATGATAAATTGATGCAAGAATCGTTCCTTCCTTAGCTCCGCAGTCAGCAAAGAAGCGGGAAGGTGGGTTTGATTCCCGGTCTAGTCTAAAAGCTTTCACCGCACAATCATACTAACGTAAATATGGTACAGGTATAGAATGCTCTCAACTCATAACTGTGGAAGTGTTCTGGACCAAGTTGAAAGCAGACACAAAGCTAATAGTTAGCAATAAGTTTAAAAGACCAAGAAGGAAGAAGCATGTTGAGTGTACAATAATTTAATTGCTTAACCACACACACGGCTAATGATTTAACGAACATGAAACCAAAAATGAAATAAAAAGTTAAAAATTGTTTTATGAATTAAAATTAAAATTTTTAAATTTTTTTTTTTTTTTTTGTGTTTTTTCATTTTTTATTTTCATTTTCATTTTCATTTTCATTTTGCAGCGTTTGGTGGGGCAATGAGAGCGCAAGTCAATCCAAAGCCGAGGGTTAGGGAGGGGTAATGGCGAACTGGTCTATGCGGACTACTTGAACGCCATGGGAGGTGATAAGGATTAGGTTGGGGTAAGGGGTTTGTAGTGTTTTTTGGATTGAGATGGCCGCGTTGCTACAAAATGATCTGAAATGTTTAATTTGTTTGTGATTTGAAACTAGTAGTGACTGTAATATAACTTTTTCATCTTAAGTAAGATGAATGTTTTTGATAGTTTGACAGTTTTGATTTCGCATATACTTATCTTTGTGTGCTGTCTTTGAATTTTTCGAGGATGCTTCACATGTATTTTTTCTTGAAATAGATATGATCACTTCCTTGTCAAAACCGCATGTAGCCTAGCGCTGAGTAGGTCCTTCGCACTTCAATCGATCCATTTCACAGCCGTTCTCGATCATGAAATCAATAAGAAAATAAGAGCGAAGAGGGTGTTAGTGGTTCATAGTATGCAGGGCGTAGGTGAGAGATTATTGGTGATATTTTCACGCCGATATTTTCGTTTCTCTGACTAAGAATTCCGAATTCCTAACCTAACAAAATTTGAACAGCATGAACCAGAAGTAATAATGTTTGAATCAAAAAGGATTTAAAAAAAAAATACTGGATTAAATTTAGACAACAACATTTTAAATTCTAGCCTAGCTTTGGATCTAGTAACCATCCCCATCCCAAACTTAACAATATTTCAAATCACTGACTAACTAATATGACACTTGGAAAAGAACAGTTCTATTTCCTATCTTGTTTCTTTTTTTCTATTTATTTATTATCTGGTATGGAGGACTATGCTATAAAATGCATGGAAAGGTAACGATAAAATAAGAAGAAAGACTAGTAACCCCCATCCAACCCCAACCACCTCCATCGCCCGTCCCGACAGACACGCGCATCCCGTCCACAATGCGCAGACCCCCCCCAGTGCCATGCACTAATACTCGAGAGTCGATATTAGTACACGAGACTGAAGAAGTCCGCACACCGTAGACGAAACACGCGTATCCGTCAAGACAAGCAACAAATGTAGCTGAGATCAAACGGAAACTACCAATTCCTCCTCTAATTTTCCAGTTACAGGCATTCCACTAAAAAGCTCACACTTTCCAGGATTCATACATGGAAAGGTTCATTCTATTGTTCCAATGGGGTTCTCTAAGCGGGCCCTCCGCGTCCTATCTCTAATATACATGCTTGTCGTTGTCAGTCTCAAGTAACACTTTTCTATGACTATGTGCTTCATTTCGAACAGTCAGATAATTACCCTGATCAAAACATTCACCCCTTTCGAAAATGTTGCAATTACATTTAGTTATTATACCATGAGCAAACAGGTATTTCGGTTATTCATTCCATAAAAAAAATGGATGAGTAACAACATAAGTTGTCAATAAAATGAAAAGTGTACTTTTAGTCGTTTCCCTTAGATTGATAGTAAAAAGTCTAAGAGTGAATTGCGGCCAGTATCACACCTGATGTTAGTGCCTTTATATAAACGTTCTACGACGTGGCAGTGAAATAAATGTGCAGAATATGTGATACTTTCACTACTGGTCAAATTCTTGGTCTCACATGCATGTTTATAGCATGAGATAAGCCCTCTCACCATCGACAAGGTGACAAATTTGACCCGCGAGAGGGAGTCGTAATTCTATAAATTCTTGGAGTTTAAATCTACAGAAACAAAATTTGTAACTAAGCGCCAGAACAGAACAGCACAATATAAATTGAAAGCTTTTGTTTGAAAGAAAAACATATTATGAATAAAAATGTTTATAAAATACCACTTATAGGACATATTCAGAGACAACAAACAATAAATTTTTTTTAAAAAAGCCGATTCCAGCTATGCAAACTTTTCATAAAATGTGATTCTGTGAAGTAGGACATATCCCCGAAATTACGTTTCCTTGAAAAGTCGTTGCACCCTTCAGACAATTTTACATATAGTTTATCGACCAAATGATCCAAGCTTCATGAGCAAAATCAATACCTACAGAGTGCTGCAGAAAATAATGCCAAAATGTTCAAACTTGAGTATTGGGTTAATTCGTGTAGCTAGTGACTAATTTCTGTCGAAAGTGTATTTGTTTATGTTTACTTTCAAGTGCTGCATCCAAACATTCTATTTGTTTTATTGCAAATTCGTCAAAATGTTCGTGAAAGAAGTGATCACCAGTTTGTTGCTCGCCCAGATGAAGCCGAAAGAGATTGCCAAGGTTGTAGGGTGCCATTTGGCAACAGTTTACCGCATGAAAAAAAACCCTGCAGGATGATCCAAAGCAGCGGAAGCCGGGAAGCCGTCGTCCGCGCTTTGCACGCACGCCGAACGTGATCAAATCGGTCCGTGCAAAAATTGCTCGCAACCCGGTGCTTTCCATAAGAAAACTTGCAAAGGAAGCCTATATTCCGGAGAAATCCATGCGGAGTATCATCAAAGAAGACCTGCATGCATCTTCCAGAGCCAGAATGAAACGCCACTTGATTACGGACCGGGTCAAGGAACTACGAGTGACTCGTTCCAAGAGATTGCTTTCCTTGATGAAGAAGGAATAAATGATAATCCTGTTCTCCGACGAAAAGCTTTTCAGCATCGATGCTGTGGCCAACAACCGCACGGACTGGTTCATTTCACCGCAGAAAATGGAGAACGTTCTGGAAAAAGTGAAATTCAAATTTCATACCAAACATTCGGCTGGTGTCATGATGTCTGGCTTGGTGGCGTCTAACGGTTTGAAAATGCCGCCTGTTTTCATTGATGCTGGAGTTAAAATCAATACCGAAGTGTATATCGGTATTTTAAAGGACCACGTGCTTCCATGAGTGAAGGCCAACTTCTCCGAGGACCAAAACGTTGTCCTACAGCAGGATGGAGCGCCGTGTCACACGTCCAATCGAACCCAACAATGGTTGAACGATAGCATGAAGTTTCGGCCGAAGGATTTGTGGCCCCCTAGCAGTCCAGATCTTAATCCGTTGGATTATTCGATTTGGGCATATGTTGAAGCACGAGCCTGCAAAACATCACACCCTAGTGTGAAAACCCTGAAGTCAACCATAACACGTACATGGCAGTCAATGTCGGAGGACTACGTCCGAAAGGCATGCTCTGGCATCCGGCGTCGGCTCGAGGATGTTATTAATAAAAATGGAGGACACATTGAATACATTTGTTTAAAAGGACTTTATGAAGATAACTGCCTTCGAAAATGTTGATATTATTGCTTGAATTAGTTGAAAATGGGATTTGAAAGAAATAGAATAAATTTTCGCATTATTTTCTGCCGCACCCTGTATATCACTGGCAAATATTTGCATTATTTGGGTACATGTGATTCAGTCTTATATGCAGGGGTCAAAAAAAATTTAAATTGTAACTAAAAAAAAAATGACCCGAAAAAAAATGTGGGAAAAATTACACTGGGTAAAAAAATTTAAAAAAAAATGGGGCACAAACACCGGAAAAAAACCAAAAAACCCAAAGAAACCAAAAAATTGGGCCGGACCCACAAAAAAAAAAAATTTATAAAACGGTAAAAAAATATATAGGAATAAGTGTAAAAAAAAAAAAAAAAAAAAAAACAAAATAAACACGATTTGGGGAAGTGAAATTTCCAAATAAGGGAAAAAAAATTAATTTTTATTTTCTCTGCAGGCATTCCATTTCATGCTAAATTCGCAATACGCAGCACCACATTTCACATTTTTTTTTTAATTGAATTACTTTATCACACCTTAATAAATTTCCCATAAGATCAATCGATAAGATCAATTTCATTTCAAAACATTATAATCCCCTCTAAAAAGGTTTTAATTCGGATAAGCCCTTTGAAAAATCTACAACCACATAATTGCACATGTTTGTTCATCTTTCTATGTGAAAAGTCAATTAATAACTACCTTCTGTATATCTAGGATGCATAACAAAGAATATCGGTTTAATTTAGCCAAATTTAGGTCATTTTAAGAACATGATAATAGTTAGTTCCGCTCAACCAGTGAAGCTATGGGGGAAAAAAAACTTAAGGAAATCGAAAATATCACTCAAGTAAGTAACTATAAATTTATGAATAATGCCTTAAATACTTCAAAATAAATCGATTAACATGATGTCAACATGAATTTTCCGATTATCGGCACCCCTTATACTGTACGAGTAAAAAATACCCTCAAAATAACAACAACTCTTCTAAATGAATCAACTGTTGGTGATAACAGAGTGGTAATATGACTTCCTGGTTTGTGTTACAAACAAGTGAATGTGATAAAACCATCAAAATCAATATTAGATGAATATGTATTAATTTATGTAGAAAGGAGAAATTAATACTGGAAGAACATTAAGTTTCTGACACGCTTGCTTTGTTATCAAGTGAAGTATTAGGAATTACAGAAAAAAATCAACTTTGATGTACATATTGAAGCTTGTGAAACTGTGCTTCGTTTCACACGAAACAGTAACTTTCAAGAAATAGTCAACAAAGGAGGGCTAATGCAAACAATATTATCCACAATGTATGAAATGTCTCAGAACAGTCCAACTCCTGCTGAAAAGCAGGAGGATCTCACAAATAGATGGCGCTTATTTAAAAAAAAAAAAAATCTCATTACTTTCAGTTAGTATCAACCTTCAATTGCATGACATTCTGCTCATTAGTTTGTCAGCTATTATGCTAAGAATGACGCTAATTCTGTTATTTTCAAAACAACGGTCAAAATCAATTTCTAGCTTTAATTTTACACTACTTCATGATGGGAAAAATACCGTTCAAGCGAAGCAATGGCTTAAAATAAGTTATGAGGGCTTCACTACATCAGAAACAACAGTAAAAAGTTGATTTACTGTCTTCAAATGTTGTCATAGCGACACTGATGATGGAAAACGCAAAAAAACGCGGTAGCACCAGAAAACATTTGAAAAAATCCACTAAATCGCTTTGAGTGAACGGAAATTGAAGCTGCGTGAGTAACTAGCACGTCGTTAAGATATCGAAATAAAATGTTGGTTTTATATTGTATGAGCATTGGTCCATAAGGAAGCACTGTTTAAAGTGGGTGCCACGTTTACTCACTGTTAACCGTAAACAACGACGTGTTAATGATTCTGAGCAGTGTTTGGCTATGTTTAAACGTAATGAACCCGAATGTTTGCGTCAATATTTGGCAATGGATGGAATATGGATACATCACTTCACTCCGGAATCAAATCGATCGTCATCTCAGTGTACAGTAACTGATGAAACTTGTCCAAAGCGTCGGAAATAACAACAATCAGCTAGAAAGGTTATGGACACGGGAATTCCGGGATGAGCAAGGTATAATATTGATCGATCTCCTTGAGACGGGAAACACCATTAACAGTGAATATTATAAAGCGTTATTGGGGGAGGAAATCGCAGAAAAATGGCCTCATGAAAAGTGCTGTTTCAGCGAGACAACGCCCTTTGTCATAAGACAACGTAAACAATGGTAAAACTACATGAATTGAACTTCGAATTGCTTCCGCGTCCACCGTATTCTCCAGATATGACTTCCAGAAACTACTGACTGTTCGCAGACCACGAAACAAAATGGAGGATTTTAGTCATAATTTTGAGGCAAAAGATAAATCGTTTTGTATTGAAATTAGGGCAAAATGCGAAACTCTAAAATGAGCTCGATTAATTCTTTCTTTCACGCACACTGTACAGCGCACATTTCGATAACGTTAAGGTGGCAGTTCAGCTTGATACATATGACAAAACATATGACAAATGAAAGACAGTTAGCACGAACAACACGCCTTTCTCCCTTCCTTTCAATGTTAACGCTTTCGATGATGGAGTCGAAGAAGTGTCAGTATGCTCTTTCTTTGACGATTTTGTTCCTTTTTCAGTGTATTTTTTTACAAAAATTATAATAATTTTGAAAATTAAAACATTTAATATTAACGTGTTTGGTATGAAAAAATGATGCAAATAAATATTTTTAGGTTTAGTAAATAAATTAGTGATAACTCTATCATCAGCAAGATGAAAATGAAAATTATCATGGCAACCACACTTATCCACATCGATGAGAATGGATAGAGACACGAGTGTGGAGCTCTCTGTGTGACGTTGGTTCTGTTGCTTGTTTGTTGTGCGGCAACTTGATGTAGGTAGAAAATTTAAAGTCAATTCTCGAGTACTTTTTCAAACAGACGTATCTGATTTTGTAAACAAAGAGGGGAAGTAAGATTCAAATGTAAATTTCTCAAAACTCTCAGCACCCTCACAGAAAGTAGCATCACCATCATGTTAGGGAAATGTTATTCCTTCGGTTGGTGGCCGTAGTTGCATGAAAGTGCTAAGGGTTTCAAGAATTTAACGTTTGAATCTTACTTCCCCTCTTTGTTTATAAAATCAGATACGTCTGTTTGAAAGAGTACTCGAGAATTGTTTCTTCGTCGCTCCGATGTTGTCGATTTATGCTGATGATGTAACGCCCTAAATGAAATATTAGAGCAGCACTGGAGAGATTCTGTTGCTTTTGGTGGAGATTTAATTGTTGAATAAAGCCAATTTTGAACGAAAAAATACGTGCTTTCTTTGTTAGGCTCGGAGCTTTTCAGTTCATCTGATGTAATGTTAACTTGAATGTTTTGTAATGTTATGAGCATGCTATTGAGAGAAAAATTACACTTCTTTTTTTAGCTGTTCAGTGGGCAAACCAATGAAAATAATCAGGTGTCAGTTCTTGTACAACATTAAACAAGGGCTCTGTTTGAGATACTCAAACATACCAGCAACATAATCGGGACGAGGAACCTGTTCTCTACACGATGATGACAATAATTTACGTAGAAAGTCCAACGCTTCACAAGGAAAACTTAATTTGGTTCAGAAGCTAGGTGTTCAAAATCACCTAAACCCTGTTTTAACATCTATGTTTTTGGGGAAAATTTCCAAATCATTAACTTTCTGAATAAAGTAGAGGATCCAAATCGTCCAGAAAATCGCAATAAATCTAAAATACGAAATTTGTTAGTTCAAACAAAGAATAGAAAAGATTGCCAACAAACTCAAAACAGTGCAACTTAACCTAGGAGTTAGTGACCATGCCCAGTAACTAAACTAATAGCAACCCCGAATCCCTTTGTGTTAGTGTCAGAGAGGGTGCAAATACCGATCAGTGCTCATTCCGGAAAATCCGATATACGAATCTACTATGCATGTGCCAATAATTGTTCGCCGAGGCGGTGCAAGACTAACGTGCATCTTACGGACTATTGGTAACAAGTCACCAGAAATGATTTGATTTCAGTTATTATGCAATTGAGATTGATTGTTTTTTCTCTCTCTCTCATTTCCATTCGTGTTTGGCATCCGGTGAAACCGACCTGAATTTGCTGACATCTCGCGTTCCATAGCGTCTATTTCTTCGTTAGGTAGTTCTTTTAACTTATATTAAGCGGTGTTTAGTCTCTTGGGTAGTAAATATTTGAATGAAACTTTACTTTTCTTTCGGTGAAACATCAATACATTAGAACATTGTGTTAGATGAGTTAATTGATTTCCTTCCACGGGTAAGCTTCCGGAGGGAGAGGAAGATTGTGGGGACAGCGTTAGAACTTGTTAGTTGATTCGGGTAGTCACGTTTCAAACGGTAAGACGGTACGTGTACAAAGGTAGTAGATTCGAGAGTTAGCAAATGACTTAGCAAATCAGTATTAGCAACTGGCGGTGGATTAGTCATGCACATAGTCAAGGACTGTAGTCGTGTTGTGGATGAACTAAGTTGGAGTATGTGGTGTTTTACTCTTTCTCCCTCTCCCTATGTTGATTTTTACGGTGTCAGTTTGACGAAATCTGTAAGCGATTATGCAACATCGAAGAACAGTGATTCAGAACAGTGATTGCGCTCGAACTAATGGGAAATGTATAACAAACGGATTACTTGTTCCCAAGTGACACACGTTTAGGAGGAGATGGTCGTGCCAATTTGGTTGGATGCTATTCGGAACAGATGGAATGCATTTAACTGTTTACCGTTAACCGTCACGCATATAAATTGAGGCAATGATTAGATGAGAACGACAGAAGCTACTATTCATCACACAAACACTAACAGAGTACAGGAAAACTATATGATTCACAATTTGATGCAAATCGTAACGGCTACATTATTGCTTACGGAACCGTGGCTCGAACTGAGTGGGTTGCAATTGGGATGTGAGAAGTGGGTTCGAGGGAGGTGCTTGGGCATCCACTAGCTAGATTTCACTGCCAATGCTATTGCTTCTGAGCGAAGGATGCAGCTGCTCTGCTGAAAGATGCACAAAGTGACATAAATACATCAATGGTGTTGGCAACGTCGGTGGTAGAAAACACAGATGACTCAATGAATATGATGTATTTTGTGTTACTTGATAAAATTGATCATCCCAAAGTGGGATTTAAAGTTTTTACAGAAAGAATGCGATGATCGGAGATAAACACGAAACAAGACTGAATTTATTTGATAATACTGCTGGAGGAAACACTTCCAACATAGTACCAGCTTATGACTGTTTGTTGATGGGACAACATAAGAAAGAATGTGACAACCAATTTTAAGTTCCGCATTAGAGTAATGAATTACAGAATTTTTACGGATTCCACGAAGAATTCTCATTTATGTTTACAATTTTTGATGCACGTATGCAGTCATGTATAGTTAAGCATGATTATGTATGTACTCATGATTATGTAATGTACTCTTATAATGACCAGAAGAATCTAAATAGATTTGTTTACAGTAAATTGGTTAAGTTTACTGCTCCTACTGGACAGCAATCCATATTATAAGATCATGACTTACTCTTGACTATTTGAGATAAGATATATCCGAAGCAAAAGAGTTAAACTTTATAAGTCTTTTATAAATTGTATACAAATTTTAAGCTGAAGCATAAGATATTCAAAGTCAAACAATGAATCGATGGTGAGTGACAGTAGCCTTACAACTAAAACGGTTCATCAAACGTTATCTAACTTTATAAAGTTGAGTAAGCATGCCTTCAAAGATAATTGTATGAAAATGTGTTTACTTTCGAAAGGTAACTTTTTAAATCTAAGTTATTTCTAGAGTAATTTAAAAAAAAATAAAAAGTCTTCTGAAGTATCTTTACAGAAAAACACATGAGTTATCTAAACTTAAATATGTGAAGATTTATTCTCCATTGAGTCCCCTGATCGAACTCTAATGATCGAATTGACTTCTGGAGCTTCCAAATACAAGAAAAGCACAGTGGTCTAGAATGTGAATTTAGATGTTTTAAGTCATGTGATTTTTTTCACTGAATATTGACTCTATAGTCGGAATCAACACAAACGAAATATTTAAATTGATCCCTACATCTAGAATCTGATTAGAGCCTTCTTCATATATATTCCCCTAAATAGAAATGGACTGGAAATGGACTGAAAATAGAATAGAAATGGACAAGAAAAATATTGGGAATGGCCAGGAAATGGACTAAAAATGGATTCGAAATAAACTGGAAATGGACTAGAAATTTACTGGAAAAGGACTGGGAAAGGACTGAACATTAACTGAAAATGGACCTACAATGGACTGTAAATGCATATCTAAATGCACATCTAAATGCACATATAAATGGACTTAAATGGACTGGAAGATGGAATGAAAATAAAATAGAAAGGGACAAGAAGACTGGAAATGGACTGGAAATCGACTGGAAATGTACTGTAAATGAACTGAAATGGACTGAATATGGACTGAACATGGACTGGAAAAAACTAGAAATGGACTGGATATAGACTCAAAAAGGACTGGGGGACTGAACATTAAGTGGAAATGGACCTTTAAATGGACTGGAAATGGCACTAGAAGTGGACCTAAATGGACTAGAAATGGACTGAAAATGAACTGGAAATGAACTGGAAGTGGACTGAAATTGACTGAAAATGGACTGAAAATGGACCTTTAAAAGGACTGAAAATGGACTTCTAAAAATACTAGAAGCTGAGCTCAAGGAGCTGGAAATGGACTGGAAAAGAACTGGAAATGGACTGCAAATGGACTGCAAATGGACTGGAAAAAGACTGGTAAAGAACTGGAAATGGGCTGAATATTGACTGGAGATATACTGGAAATGTACTTGAAATTGACTTCTAAAAGGACTAGAAATGGACATAAATGAACTGGAAATGGACTGAAAACGGACTGGAAATGGACTGAAAACGAACTGGAAATGAACTAAAATGGACTAGAACTGGACTGGAAGTGGACTGTTAAATGGGTTGGAAATGTACTGTAAATTAACTGAAATGGACTGAAATGGACTGAAATGGACGAAATGTGAAATGGACTGAAATGGATTGAATATGGACCGGAAATAAACTGGAAACAGATCAGAAATGGACTAGAAATAGACTGGAAATAAAGTGGAAATGGACTGGAAGTGGACTAAAGATGAGTGGAAATGGACTGAAAATCGACCTTTAAAAAGACTGAAAATGGACCTCTTAAAAGACTAGTACCTAATCTAAAGGGGCTGGAAATGGACTTAAACTGCACTGGAAAGAACTGGAAATGAACTAGAAATGGACTGGAAATGGACTAAAAATTAACTGGAAATAAACTGGAAATTGACTAGAAATTGACTGGAAAAAAACTGGGAATTGACTGAACATTAATTGGATATGGACCTTTAAATGCACTGTAAATGCACACCTAATGCATTAGAAATGGACCTAAATGGACTAGAAATAGACTGGAGACGGACTGAAAATAGAATAGAAATGGACAAGAAATGGACTAGAAATAAACTGGTAATCGACTGGAAATGTACTGGAAATGAACTGAAATGGACTGAACATGGACTGGAAAAAAACTGGAAATGGACTGGATATAGACTCAAAAAGGACTGGAAATGGACTGAACATTAAGTGGAAATGGACCTTCAAATAGACTGGAAATGGCACTAGAAGTGGACCTAAATGGACTAGCAATGGACTGAAAATGAACTGGAAATGAACTGGAAGTGGACTGAAATTGACTGAAAATGGACTGGGTTTGGACCTTTAAAAGGACTGAAAATTGACTTCTAAAAAGACTAGAAGCTGAGCTTAAGGGGCTGGAAATGAACTTGTAAAGAACTGGAAATGGACTGCAAATGGACTGGAAAAAGACTGGCAAAGAACTAGAAATGGGCTGAATATTGACTGTAGATATACTGAAAATGTTCAAGTACATTAACTTCTAAAAGGACTAGAAATGGACATAAATGTACTGGGTTTGGACTGAAAATGAACTGAAAATGAACTAGAAATGGACTAGAACTGTACTGGAAGTGGACTGTGTTGGGTTGGAAATGTACTGTAAATTAACTGAAATGGACTGAAATGGACTGAATATGGACTGGAAATAAACTGGAAACAGATCAGAAATGGACTAGAAATAGACTGGAAATAAAGTGGGAATGGACTGGAAGTGGACTGAAGATGAGTGGAAATGAACTGAAAATCGACCTATAAAAAGACTGAAAATGGACCTCTCAAAGGACTAGAACCTAATCTAAAGGGGCTGGAAATGGACTTAAACTGCACTGGAAACGAACTGGAAATGAACTAGAAATGGACTGGAAATGAACTAAAAATTAACTGGAAATAAACTGGAGATTGACTAGAAAAAGACCGGGAATTGACTGAACATTAATTGGATATGGACCTTTAAATGGACTGTAAATGCACCTCTAAATGCATTAGAAATGGACCTAAATGGACTGGAAATAGACTGGAGATGGACTGAAAATAGAATAGAAATGAACAAGAAATGGACTAGAAATCAACTGGAAATCGACTGGAAATGTACTGTAAATGAACTGAAATGGACTGAACATGGACTGAACATGGACTGAACATGGATTGGAAAAGACTGGAAATCGATTGGATATAGACTGGAAAAGGACTGGGAATGGACTGAACATTAAGTGGAAATGGACCTTTAAATGGACTGGAAATGGCCTGGAAATGCACCTCTAAATGCACTAGAAATGGACCTAAATGGACTGGAAATAAAGTGGAAATGAACTGGAAGTGGATTTAAACTGACTGGTGAAGGACTGAAAATGGACCTCTGAAAGCCTAGAAGCTGAGCTCAAGGGTCTGGAAATGAACTAGAAAAGAACCGGAAGTAGACTGAAAATGTACGAAAAATGGACTAGAAATAAACTGGAAATGGACTGCAAGTGGACTGGAAAAGAACTGGAAATGGGCTGAACATTTATTGGAAATAGACTTGAAATTGACTTCTTAAAGGACTAGAAATGGATCTAAATGAACTGGAAATGTACTGAAAATGGACTGGAAATGGGCTGAAAATGAACTGGAAATGGACTGAATATAGACTGGAAAAAGACTGGAATGGACTAAACATTGACTGCCAACGGGCCTTTAAATGGACTGGAAATGGACTGGAAATAGACTGGAAATGAACTGGAAATGGACTGGAAGTGGACTGAAATTGACTGGAAATGGCCTGAAATTGACCTTTAAAAAGACTGAAAATTGACTTAAAATGGACCTCTAAAAGGACTAGAAGCTGAACTAAAGTGGCTGGAAATGGACTTATAATTAACTGGAAATGAACTGGAAATGAATTAAAAATTGACTGGAAATGGATCTAAATGAACTGGAAATGGACTGAAAATGAACTGAAAATGGACTGGAAATAAACTGGAAATGGACTGGAAATGGACTGAAAATGGACTGGAAATGGACTGTAAATTGACTGGAGATGAACTGAAAATGGACGGAAAATAGACTGCAATTGGACTGTCAATGGACTGGAAATAGACTGAAAAAGAATGGAAATGGACCTCAATGGGCTGGAAATGGACCTTTAAATGGCTGGAAATGGACTGGAAATGAACTGGAAATAGACTGTATTTTAACTGGAAATGGAATGGAAATTTACCATAAATGGACCGGAAAGGGACTGAAAATGAACTGGAAATGGACAGAACGTTGAGTAGAAATGGACTGAAAATGGACTAGTAATAAACTGGAAATGGACTGGAAATTGACCTCAATAGACTGGAAATGGACCTTAATGGACTGTAAATGAACTGGACCTCTAAATGGACTTGAATTGGACCTAAATGGACTCAAAATGGACTTAAAATGAGCTGGAAATGAACTGGAAATGAACTGGAAATGAACTGGAAATGAACTGGAAATGAACTGAAAATTGATTAGAAATGGACCGAAATGGACTGGAAATGGACTGAAAATAGACTGGAAAGGGACTGGAAATGGACTGGAATTGGAATGGAAATGGACTGGAAATGAACTGGAAATGGATTGGAAGTGGACTGGAAATGAACTTGCAATGAACTGGAAATAATTGGAAATGAACTGGAAATGAAATGGCAATGGTACGGAGATAAAATGGATTTAATGGAATTAATATGAAACTTTATCATTCTATCCAAATCACTCTGTTTCACGTAGGCAGTTCAATCGTTTTATCAAAAATCACGATCATCGCATTGTTTTGTATTAACTTACACGAGTGCTAAACTACACCCAACTTATATTTCACCAATCAACCATCCCACAGACTAACTACAACACACAATATTCCAACATATAACAGAAGACAACGGACTGAGCTCGACAAACAGCACGGCAACAGATGGGGATGCATCTAATCTACATTCTACACCAATGACCCATCTTTCCAAGGAAACACTTTAAGACAATCGTAAACCAAAGACACCAAAACCAACGCTGATTAGGTATGCATCTCACGTTGACTCGTAAAAACCCTGGTGTTTTTTTTTTTGCACGTATGTACACGATGAAAGAACGTTCTACATGCTCGCAGTAGAGTAAAAAAAACAGTACAGACATCCACCACATATCTAGAACAGCCTCATACGAGCTGTCAATTCTACATGAGAGCTAAAGAAGAGATTCATTCAACATTCACCAAAGTCACGTGATTACACTTTAAAGTGCAATTAGCACTCCAGACGGGTAGAAAACCGAAGTTCAATCGTCAAGAATAGACTAACCGAAGGAGAAAAAAATTGAATAGATTTTCTCTTGCCAAAAACCCGACTTTGGAAACTAGCCTATATAGTATGAAGGGAACAGTAGCTTCTAGTAGTGGTAATTCAGGAAAGGTCGGTTTCACTCACCCGCATCCAAAATCAAATCATCGGCGACATTGTCGTGGTTCGTTTCTTCATTCATTATAGCTTTAACATTACCTAACGTGTCGAACGTCGAGGGGGTGTTCTTGCAGCCGTACCACCAGTGCGCCACCGGCCGTGGGAACGGTGGGTCGGATTGGTCAATCTGAAAGAAAGGGTAACCTCAATACATATTCCGCACTAAGAAACCTAAGAGCATTGCATACTGAGAATGTCCTATCGTTAAACCGATAGTACTTATCGTCTTTGAAAAAGTAGGTATATCCATTGGTGTACTGCAGGGCAGCATCAATGTTGTTGGGAAGACCCTCCCAGTTGGAGATTGGTTTTGGATAGGTGGACTTGACCGGTGGTCGCTTTAGAGGATCGAACCGCCAGAATTTGCTACCCTTGTAGAAGTAAATCTTGCCGTTACCACCCCAGACCAGAGCAGCATCCAGATGATCCGGAATACCGGTAAATCCTTCGCTAATATCCTTCGGATAGTCACCGTCCACTTTTCGGCCGGAGTACCGCCAGTACTTGGTCCCCTGGAAGAAGTACGTCTTTCCATTCTTGTACGTGAAGGCAGCATCGATGTTACCTGCGGTGAGGAAAAGTTCTACAATTCAACAAAGCAAATAAATAACAAATGACAAACCTGGTAGTCCAGCCCATCCCTCAGAGATTTTCTTGGGATATCCTTCCGCCACGGCATTCTCCGTCAATTTGTAGTAACTGTCACCCTTGAATGCGTACGTACTTCCATCTGCCGTGTTGAACATGCAATCGATCTTCGGAGAGGAGCACAGCTCGGAGTCAGGATCCTTCTGAACCGGACGTGAAGTCGTTCGGGGTGGGGCTATGCCATTTCCACCGCCACTACCACTGGTCTTGCGACCGTAGAGAGCTTGGATTCCCTAAAATGGTTATGGATGTTGATTCTTGCAATCAAAAACTGTTTTTCAATCTTCTTCGTTTTAAGATGACAATTTTCTTCGTTTTTCAAGTCGACTTTTAAACTCACCTGAACATCATCTGAATCCAACCGAAACACCGGATCGTACCCCCGGTAGAACGGTGCCATCAATGCCGAGCGAACGTCCGAGTGGCTCAGCCCCAACGAATGTCCAAACTCGTGTGCGGCTACCTGGAACAGGTTCGTCCCCCGGCTCTTGCCAATCGTCCAGAACTCCGCATCGTCAAAGTGAGCATCACCTCCGTACACTGGGAAATAGGCATGGGCCAAAGTGCCTCCCGGACCATCGAACGGATCACCGTCACCGTGTTCGTTCACCTCAAACCGGATGTCAATGTGCACTGGAGAGCTCTTCTTGGCCGTGAACGAAAGATCGGTATACTCGCTCCACACCGAGAAGGCTTTAGCTATTTCCTTATCTACTTCGTATCGGTCCAACTTCGCCGGATACTTGGATATCCGATAAGTTAGAGCTTTCACCTTCCACCGGCTTCCCTGCAAGGCGTACCGTTTCGATCGGGAATCAGACCCGAAACCTACCTTATCCCGAACTCCACACCGTGGCAGTGACATGAGCTCCATCGTTTCATCGTCCAGCTCACCGGTTATGTTGAGGCCGGCGAAGCTCTGGAACTCCATGATTGCCTTATCCCAAGTATCCTTGTCCAGCAGATTCCCACTGGTTGGATTCCGGAATTTTGCATTGAGGTAGCCAAATTGTGACAGATAGAGCTGAGGAAGAAAGGAAAAGAAAAAACTAATTAGATCAAGGAATAGCGGGAAAACTCACGTCTTTAGTACCGGAAAACCATTCGAACAAGTAGTGCCGGCCGTCAAAATGTAAAGAACTAAGAATAACAGCATTCTGAGCAACCTCCTCTCGTGACAACTTTCCCATGCCAAATGAAGCGTACAGAACTAGTTTTATGGATCAAACTTCTTGGCCATGAACAGACAGAACGCAATTGGTATTCACCGGACGAGCAATCGAACCCCAAGGACATTCTACAGGCCGGTAGCTATTAGGAGGGTCATGATGTCACGTCACCTTCAATGGCAACGGAGGCGGCGGTATATTAGTGATTCCGGACGTGTCCGCTTGGTGCGCAACTCGTCCTGTTCGTATGGATGGGGCTTGTTTGTAATGAAGGCGAGATGGGTTGGCAGATCAAGATCGAAATCTCGCACATGACCGGGGCTAGATGGAATAATGGAATCGATGGCTAGAGCGGTCATTGTCGTTAGCAGTTGCAATTAAATTGACTAGCTTGAATGAAATGAATGAAGTTTGCCAGTTTAGTGATTGTACATGATCTGATAACTGCCATTAATCTATCCATTGATCATAGAAATAAAAGTTGGTTTGTTTTCCGATTCAAATAAACTACATATGAGTGTACGAAGTGGAAGGCTTAAAAAGCTTTCAATTATCCATTCTGGTTTCGACAGTGTCATTGAAAAAGGAAGAAGAACCGGGATTTATTCAATCATGGTCAGTATCAATGTTATCAGTCACTCCATCTGACATTAACCTAATTATTCCCATACTTTCATTATCACTCACAATTTCTCCAAAAAAATAACTTTTCGATTGATTACCAGCAACATCGGACCCGATAGATTTCATAATGTTTGCGCACGCTTCGAGGCGTCAATGTTTACAAATAATCACAACAGTAATGCATCTATCTATGCTTTCCTCAGTTGATATAACTATACACACTAAAAGCGTGAACGATCATAATTTTATCGATAACGAACTGATAAAGCCTAGCCCTCCTTTGGAGTATTTGATTGTGGCGAGGCGCTCAAGAGCAAGTGAGTCAAGTCACGTCGATACTACTCCAAGGTAACCACTGCTGCAAAAGGTGATTAATTGATAGTTTTGTTTACCTGTGGTCTATTGCCAAACACTAAATTTGTTAGATTATTAGTTGCCGATAAGCACCGACCACTAAATAGAGGTTTTGTTTTCAAGGTTAGGTTCACAATGATTAACGCAATGCTATGAATCGTCCCAATGAACGGTACGCGTAAGGTGCAGGAGCGAAACCATATCCATAATGATCCTTCCATTGGCATGAGAATTCCTGAACATCATGATTTAAGCACAACACAACACCCAATTCAACTAATTGACTAATCGAATGATTTACACCGCACCTGAATTAATGACCCCGTAATTATCTGCTTCGTATAGATGCATTCAACGTATCATCTCGTCGTGTGTTTGTGATATGCTAGGTTCGATCACGGTTGCATCAAACTAAAAAGGCATTACGAATGCAGTGAGCATTACTTCCCCGCAGCAAGGAAGCAAAGTCAACGTTGTTTGTTGCCAAACAAAATAAGCCCACAAATCAACTGCATTCGCTTTGACGTCGTAGTCGCCGTCGTCGTCATCCGTTCTGCATCCTCAACAACACCGTAAGTAAACTGCAATAAGTTGTTTACTACCATCCATCTATGCCAAAACGGGGATGATACAAAGCAAGAGGTTGAAGGGCCTAGGAGGAGGAAAAGTTATTTGCATAACACGACTGGATCAGACATTTCGTGTCTAAATATTGACAGCAATAAATTTTATTCACCGAAATTCAACCGGCTGGGACGACAGCAGTAGTGCGATTGGTTTTACATGTTCAACTGACGGCTTTGTTTCGCTGGAGATGTCAATCTGTGTAGGATAAAAGACACAATAACAATCAGTTGATTCAGAGGTAGACACAAGGAATGGTCAATCCAGTCGGTTGTATACGTTCAACCACGTTCTTAACGCAAAATTTATTCATTAGCATCGATCCTGGTGGTCGAATGCCAGTACGTTTCGATCACACTTTGTTTTAACAGTGCTCAAAGTTCTCATTTTGATTCATGCTGGTTCATAAACAGTGAATTGTAAAAATCGTTGCTCAAAATTTGAGTTGTTTATAAAAATCACTGAAACGTTAAGCAAAATGAAGTTTGATTAAATCACTTAGAATTTGTAAACATGAAATCAGTTGTACCTTTGCACTAAAATAACGGATTTCCCATCGGATACCCTGCTGCATTTTTGGACACTTTGTTAGCTATTTAATTCCACCATCTCTGCAGTATCCCGATTCAGCTTGTCGCCCATTATCAGCTTCTGCTTGACGATTGCCCAGTATTTTTCTATTGTACGAAATTGTAGGCATTTGAGTGGATTGATCCTCTACGATCAAATCCACAATATTGCCTTGGTACTACTGAAGTGTCTCTCGACTAAATATAATGGAAGTTATCAAATTTGGCTGAAGTCTTGTGTGCTTTGATGTACGGCAGAATGTTTCTGCGGGCGCTCTTACTTGTATAATTTGGAGTCCATAGCCTTATTCTTAACGAAAACTTTGATTTTGCTGCCACGGCTACAAATTTGAACTAGCTGGGAACATCTTCTCTACCGGTAGATTTATAAAATCTTTGTCCAGGAAGCTAACTAAAATCGAAGACCACTTTACTTGCACTTTTTCCATACAAACGACAATCACCATAGACGGCAGCGTTGCTGTTTAGCAAAGGAGGTAGATCATTATAATAGTGGTAGTGAATTTATCATTATGCGGTGTTAATCTTTGCGTGCACGATCGCAACTGTCAGTTTAAAAACAATAAATATAAACCAACCTAGCCGGTGTGTAGACGAAAATTGTTTTTCTGGCGAATTTCGTCAAATGTAATTGCTCCTGTGGTGAACGGGTAGTCTAAAACTTGAAGAGTACTACCAGGAAGCAGCCGCTGACGCAGGTTCGTACGGAAATAGCAAACGGACGAGTGGAAAAAAATCGGTGCTATTGGTGTCCTCGATCTTCCAGGACTGATGACACAGCGCCGCTTGGGGGACATTTCACTTCTACCAAAAAATGACCGCTTTGTCGCCCTTTGTCGTGATAATAGAAGCTCTCGTGGAGGAGTATACAGCTGTAAGAATGAATTGATATCACCCCGGAAGCGGAGCGATAACGGTACATCTGTTATCTGCAGAAAAAGGAATTTTCCGGAAAATCTGTTTCGAAAGGTGCTTCAATACAGCGTTTCTATAACGCTCTTATAAATTGAAGTAAATTATGTTTTAGATTAACAACATAGAACGAATCATTCGTTTACTTGTTCTTGGCAAAAAGTTTGAAAAATGAATTTCCCTTTACGTGGGATTTTTTGCCACAATTCGACACATCAAAATTTGTCAACTAAAAATTTACATATGCTTATGCGAGTATTTGTGCTGATACATGTGTTCACTCACACTAGCGCACACATAGTTGAACCTCTACTGAAGAGATGTGCTGCTAACGGTGTGTCATAATTTTCGACAGTGTTGCTAGTCTTCTCATTATAGTGGTTTTCGCTAAACTCCATCTATACACTGGTTAATTTCGTTAAAATCTTTATTTGCAATTGCCAAGCACACGTTTTGGCCCCTAGGTTCTGTTTCAGCGTCCAGTATGGCTTCTCACTTGCTTTGAAAGATTGATAGCCTTCTCCCAGATGGATCCTTTGAATGGTAGTTGGCGGTGTGTTGGTGGTGTTATGTTTTTCGGTGGTATAACATTTCCCGGAAATCAATTTCCCGAAATGCCACATCTGGCATGCGATTTCTCCGAGTGGTTTAATTCCCGGAACGACATTTCCCGGAAAAGTACAGTTTCCGGAATGATATAATACATTTTCCAGAGTGGTACATTTCCCGGAATGTCGTTTGCCGGAATGGCCCATTTTATAGAATACCGTTTTCAGAAGAACATACAAATAACTTCCTTACATTTTTTTGTGTTTTCAAGAAAAAAACATTCGTATGGTCAACGAGTTGATTCGATTGGGTTGAATTTATCGTACGAATAAAGGACTCACCTGTTAGGAAATATTTTGTTGGACTGAATCATTTGTTAAGGTATTTTGATTGAGAGCAAGTGCAGGAGAAATTCACCAAGAATATGAACAACATTTTTTTTTTTCTTGATTATCGAGATTTTCATCAACGAGCTGGTTTATTTCCGGTCGTAATCACTTAATCACCTCTTTGGATGTTTTCGTTACTAATCCGAGGGTGAGATTTGAATTCGTGACTTTGGCGTGAGAGGTATGTACGTTAACCACTACGCCGGGGTCACCCCCATATGAACAACATCAATTACATTCTCTATGCATGTCTATATCATCAATCAATTAGATTGTAATAACATATAATAGGAGCGCATACTATTGGAATGCTTACTATATGCTATTATCCTTCTCTTCATTATTAAAGTATTTCCTTCCGTTAGTAATTTCCTTTTTTAACAGAGCATTCAAAGAATGAAACACTCACACTTTTGTCAAGTCCGTCAAGTCCTCCTACTTAAAAATTATTTCGTTGTTGGATTAAATTCTCCCAAAAGCAAGCTGCCATTCGTAGAGCGAAGCTTTAAAAGATGAAAATTTATGAGTTAATGAAATACTATCCCAAATGAAAGATCTGTAAAGGAATATTTACTTTCTAATTTTGGCTAACCAGGGTGTGCGGTAATCCCGCTTACCACTACAGCGCAATCTATAAACAAACAATTTAATGAGTAACGTTACGAGAAATATTTGTGTTGTCCTAAATCTCTTCGAAGAATGGTTTTTCGGAAAAAGTCATCCATGGTTTGGTTGAGCATGATTTTTTCGAATAATGGCTTTTCGAGAAATTATATTTCCGCGAAAATGTCATTCGGGGAATTGGATAAACAATTTCATCGGAACATGCTTTTTGACGGCTCAGGATACATGATTTTTCTAGCCTTCTAGCCTTCAAATGGATCAATGAGCATACTAGCCATTTTGAGGCAATCCAGATCCCCGGAGAAACCCTTAAGGAGTGAAAAATACGCCTTTTCGCCGGAACATGCTTTCGACGACTCCAACTTCGTAATTTTTCATGAGTAAAGCTCGATTCAAACTAAATCTGGACGCATGGTTTAATACACCACCACGTCTCTGGTGGTTGGAACAAAACACGTTTAACAGGTATTTTTTGATGTTTTATTGACAAAAAAATTGGTGAAAAGTTTTTCCCCATTGATCGACGCATCTCAAAAATACGGATCATGGAACTTGAGAAAAGAAAATTAATTGTGCACAAACATCTAGAGAATCCATCGTGGTCTGCCTCAAAAATAGCATAAGTGTTAAAATTCCCAATGTCAACGGTGTGTCTTGTAATCAAACGTTACAGGGATACTCTTAGTGTCGATAGAGCACAGTGCATCTATCATAAAAGTGGCACTAGTGACAAAGGGCTGAGGAAAAAGGTGTTGAAGTACGTGAAAGGCAACCCAGGTATCTCCATACGTGATTTAGCAAAGAAATACGATTCCAACTTTTCCACCGTGCGTAACATCCTTTCAAGAGCAGGATATAAGTCTTTTTTGTGCCATCCGAATCGCTCCCTGTAACAAAATTCAGTGGCCAAAAAGCAAGCACGATTACTATACGAATGAGTTTTGACGAAATTTGATGGCTGTATTTTAATGGATGACGAAACATATTTAAAAATTTATTATAAACAAATCCCGGAACGAAAATTTTACCTGGCAACTGATCGTGGGGATGTCCCTTCCAGCTAAAAATTTGTTTTTGCTGACAAATTTGCTCGGAAACTAATGATTTGGCAAGGAATCTGCATTTGTGGCCTTAAAACCAAGGTTTTCATCACATCTCACACAATGACGTCTAAGGTTTACATTAAAGAGTGTCTGAAAGAGCGAATTTTACCCTTCATTCGGCAACACAAGACCAACGTTATGTTTTGGCCGGATCTAGCTAGCTACCTCTACTCTAAAGAGGTACTAGATTGGTATGCGGCAAACAATGTTAATTTCGTCGCCAAAGAGATTATTCCTCCGAATTGCCCTGAGTTCAGACCGATCGAAAAATATTGGGCAAATGTCAAGCGAAAACTTCGAGGATGCGTTAAAAAAGGGACAAATGTACAACAAATGCTTTTAAAGTGGAATAAGTTCGCCAGCACAGTTTCACCAGCGACTGTGCAGACCATGATGGCATCGATCACAAATAAATAGCTTGTTATGTATCGTTTGAAAGCTGAATAAATACTCTTTTGTTTGACGTTTTGATCAACCGTGTATTTTGTTTAATTCTTGAGTTATGATCACTCGATTGCGTCCAAATTTACATTGAATTGGGCTTTAGTATACTTTTATCCTTGAAATTACTATTTTTTCGTCGTGAGTCTTGTCAATGACGAAGAATCACTGCCATTTTTGGCAAAGATTATTTTGAGTATTTTCTAGTGTTAATGTCAACGATAACCTTTTGAATATTCAAGTGTAGATATTCAATGACAATGACCATTAGCAGCACTACCGATGACCATAGTGATTATTCCAGGGTAATCCAGCTGCCCCTGGGAAACCTTTTAGGAGGGGACAGTAATTTTTTCCGTAAACAAACATATGGAAAATATGAAGCTGAATTTTCACCCAGCTATTATAGGACCCCAAAAGGCTCACACAATCAAAGTGGAACGAAACTCTATCAACATACCTTTGTTTAAATGAATGGCATTTTTGTTACGTCAAAATAATGCCGAGGAACACCTGATTTTATGAGTCCGGATTCTATCGGATCAGACAATATAACATTAATAAAGGACATGAAAAAATGTTTTGCATCAATTACTAGCATCTTTTGCATTAATTTGAGGAAAATACGCTGTGCATAAATTACGCTAAATCACTAAAATTTAAAAAATTATGACTCATCCACTTCCCTCGTAACGGTTTTTGGATGCTTGCCCTATTTTCTCTGTTTGGGCCTTGCCGAGCTCTTGAATAGGAGTTATTCGTCAAGGAAAATATTCCGAAAGGGGAGACGGATTCTCCTACGGTTTAATGTTTACAGAAATTTGTAACAAACCATTGTTGATAGGATGAACTTTGATAAATGCGTCCCTATGCATATCCAACAACTGGAATTCCTTGCTTCCGCAGTTGAAATTGTTTTAATGATTTTTAATATCTCGTAATTTCGGCATACAAAAGCAATTTAGAGAAGTCATCATTCTGGCAGAGCATGAGCATAATTAACCGCCCGAGGTTGCTACTCCGTTATTGCCAGATCCGCTATTATTACACAAAGAACCAACAGATGATGCTTGGGGCTAGCATACATCCTCAATGTGTAAAAACTGGTGATCTCAAACTAAGGCAGTACCGGCGCTGGCCTCGCCCGAATGCAGGTCAAGTAGGGAATGGGTAGGAATATGTTGACGTGATACTCGCTTTATTGGAAGACGAGAACACCTCTGCACTTCCACAAGAAATTACTGGGATGTTGAATAAAATGGTTGGGTTGGCAGCGGGATCCGTTTTGGTAAACGGTGTGCTGAATCTAACTGACGTCGGCAGCGAATAAGATATTTAGCTATGTTCCCGATTTATTCTCTGTACAGAGATGCATATTCAAGCTATTCAAATTTTGGCACCGATTTATACCAACAGTAAGGATTCTGTTGGGGCCACTCGCAAGTTTGGGTGGTTTATTTCAGCAGAATACAAAAATACGTTAAAACACCGAGTTTGAGGACCGATTTAAAACAACAGTAGGGATGCCATTGGAGCCACTCACAAATGTGGGTGGTTAATAGAAAAAGACCTTATGCTACACAGCAGTAACACATCTACCCTACCTGGAATCACCCTCCCTAAAACCTTGGAGCAGATAACATTTCTTTATGATTATTTTTCGTAGTAAAAACAATAATGATATGCAACGATACACATCTATACAGCCCAACTATAAGTCGATGAATATATACTGAAATGTGAATGTCATGATATGATGAAAATAACACGACGTTGTTAAGAATTTCAAAACAACGTACATATAATAATGAAATGCAACTATATGCCTCTTCCGCCTCGGTGCTAGCTGATTGAAACTCTGAAATGGCGAAAATTCCAACGAGTTACTATGAAATAAAGTCGATCACCTGGCAGCCCAGCAGAACAGCAATGGAAACTCAAGCAAACAACAATGCGAAATAAATTTCATATGAGTATGATCACTGCCCAAAAAACGGAAACTCAATAAATCCAAAATAATTAAATAAAATAAAAAAATAAAAATTAAAAAGAGTCTGAAAATTCGAATTTTTCGACAACTGCTGTTTCGTATGAATGATTCCTTATGTTTGTGAAATAGAAAATGAAGAGCCATAAACAATGTTAGTATTTGAATTAATTCCCTGGATGAAGAAAAAACTATTTGCTGTATAAATTGTCGTATATAATCCTTTCTAAGAAAAACGTAAACAACTCTACTATATTTTCAAACACAGAACGTGAGCAAGATAAGCCAAAACTTACAACTATGCATAAATGCGAAGCTGAACATAGCATAAAAAATATTGTGAAAGAACAATACAGAATGATGACAACAATTATATTTGTAATGTCTGCATGTTGCAGATTGTGATCCTGCTGCAATTGTAGACGGACCTGCATCATAGTCTCGAGGGAAAAATATCTCGTCATTTCGGCATATAATAGCGATTTTGAGAAGTCATCATTCTGACAGATATCGAAAAAAAAAGTTGATCGTTGATGGTTTTATATCTTCACGTTCTAACGTGTTGCCCATTCTCTAAATATACGTCTAGGTGAAAAACGGTTATTAAGTGCCAATACTAGAAGGGAAATTCAAAGCCATGTACGTTTTGCTCCAGATTACAACTGAAATATATATATATATATATATATATATATATATATATATATATATATATATATATATATATATATATATATATATATATATATATATATATATATATATATATATATATATATATATATATATATATATATATATATATATATATATATATATATATATATATATATATATATATATATATATATATATATATATATATATATATATATATATATATATTGGCAAATTACAATAAGTTACATATAGTTACACTTGGCCTTTAAAATTTAAAATTAAATCAAAAATAATTGAATTTGATTTGAAAAATTACTTAATTAACATTCAAAATATAAATTGAAGTAAGTATTATCAAAATGATACATAAATACCACCACGAGTGAACACACATCTGCACGTTAATCGTATGGAACGATGGGAAACAAATTACGAATGTTTAATAACTACCGTGTGTCACATTCACAGGATACCGCCATCTGACTTATACGAAAAATCTTTTTAATGTTAATGATTACAATTTGAGGCAGTATGAGGCTTGCTGGGTCAACTATTATCAAATAAATAAGGGCAAGTTTGTCTCCAGGTAAACGAAAACATAAACAATAGGGTTGGAACAAAACGTATGGTATTACCATACACTGAACATTTAATTAATAGACTCAATACGGTTCTCACTTTCCCCGTGACACCCGTAATAAGGATAGTGACTCCCATTTGATTTACAAGTTAGTTGTTTCAACGTGATTCGTTTTCACCTGTGAAATGACACTCGTAATAAGGTCCTAAGTTCGTATTATGAGCTCCAAGTTATGACTCACGTTGTTTTCAGCAACAAAATTAATTTGCACTATTCATCAGGCTACCTTCGTATTCAATGCCATACACACAACTGTAAGAAGTACGAATATTTTGTTCCAAAAACAAGAAATGTCTCTCTGGTAGTTGCATGAATGGTTGACAGATCTGCTTCATCGACGAGAATTGTTATTCGAAAATTAAAATTCACCCTTCTTTATGTTTCTGACATTGGATTTGATCCTGAAATTTTGTGAAAAACTGTTATTAAAGCCGTGGTTGATCTCACTAGGCCATGGTGACTCGTGAGAAGAAACATGATTAACGAGGATGAATTAACAACTATCACGACGTTTTGATTTTTATTTCAGGATAACCCAACGATTCTCGCTCATCGCAACAGCAAAACCAACACTAGCGGGAACGATAGTAGGGAAGCAGCAATTGGCTGGCCCTCCCGGAATTCATTTCGTGCATTGAACAAAAAGGCATAGTGATAACATTTCACCAGATGACAAGCTATGAATGTTTCTGGCAATTAAAGAAACAGTCACGTGTTCAATGTACGAAAACGTTTAAAAAAGCGAATTTACGACAAAATATTTTCAGTGTAGTAATTCACATAGAAACTTAAAAAGGCCAGTGCAGTAATTCACATAGAAACTTAAAAAGGCCAGTGCAGTTTGCATTCGTAGCTAGTAGAAATAAAATTTTGGAAAATAATGATGCTACAAGACCTGATTTAGAATTGATTGAGTGGGTTGGAGCTGTATTAATTACTTTGATACATTGGTACAATATTGCGAAAAAGTCATAAATATGTTAGGTTTAATATCACTTTTTGCGCTTTTCTCGTAATATATGAGTCGAATTAAAGTGGCTAGACATAATTTCTTCCTAGCAAATAACTGAAAATGTTTAAATCCAGCTGACTGTGTTGAAGTTCTGAGCTCAGATGCTCAAATTAGGGTTATTTTTCAATTCTAACGTACACCTTAACCATATTTGAACAAACATACGTAACATTTTTTTTGGTTGTATGTACATCAAGAGAACAATTGTATCTCGATCCCAAAACCTCAACATGTTCTATTTCTATCAGCTAAACCAGGACGACAATGTCAAAAAATCACTATCCAACCCACGAGACACCAGAAAGTCGATGAATCAACCTTTCGCGAACGGATCATCAGCTCAGGCTTATTTTCCTGGAACTCGCCCGCAACTTGACTATTCATTCACTCAATAAACATAATTCGTGTATCGAAAGCGTCGCATCCCCACAGTAGCTCGCTGGCTACGGCAGCCATCCAAGGTATGATTCATCACCTTGCTCAACATTTTACTCGCGCTGGGTTCCTCTCTTGAACAGGTATTTTTTTCGATTCCCCTTCGTTTTCTTCTTCGCTATTTTTGTTTTTGACTTCTGCATCGAGCGTTTTACCGGTTCTCAACTAAGGTGTCTCAATGCGTGAATTTCTGTCTGAGGCTCAGTTGCCCAGTGTTCCAATTTCATTCGCTGCTGCTGTTTGTTTACTTTGAAATCATCTGCTCCACATGAGTCAACATTGGAGTGCGTAGGACCGGTGCTTCCAGACCCCAGACAAGAAGATGCCACGTGACCGGCTTTGATAAGATGACTTTTTTTTCCCCCAGAGCTAACTGGTAGATCTTGGACATTTCGTTGCTCTGGTTAGTGAGCTGCTGCTTGTTCGTAGGGCTGAGAACGAAGCAGAGTACTTGCTGCTTTAGTAATTAATTTGTCAAATGTTATCTGACTGAGTTCATCGTATGGGTGAAGTGTTTTTTCTTCTTCTCTACTCTTCTCACATTATAGGCGTTGTTTACGACGTGTTGATTGCGTTGTTTACCGCTCATTAAATAGGGATACGCTGGATTTGGTTACCGAATGTGTTTCAGAAGAAAATAGCCATTGCCGTAATAGTGTTGATGTTCATACTAATGAAGGTCAATTGGAAGATTATTTCCTATCTCACTATGCATCGGTAGCCATTTAATTCACGCAAAGCATGAACAATGTCGTGAAAATAATCATCGTGCATCTTGCAGCACACGGCACACATTGTTTTGTCACGTTTGTCATCATGCTCATCCATATCGACAAAGGGAGGAGGTTACTTCCTGATTCAATTCAACCTCCACGCGGAAGGGGGTTATTTAACTGGCCACCACCTCACAAACACCACAACAACAATCGCCTCTTTCCGCATCGGACTCTGATAAACTACTTCTGTGTGAGCTATGAAAGAATACAATAAATAATAATCTGACCAAATGAAAAGCCGGTTGTTCCAACCGCTAATCGACCAGCGATGATCGCGTAGCTCTCCGGCATATTACAATGATGTTGGTTGTTTGTGGTCATAATGATGATGATGAGCCCGATCGATCGTAATTTGCTGAAGCTCACCTGCAAATTTGCAAATCTCTCGTATCAGAAGCTTCCACTTCTTTTATTGAGGGCGAAATCGAAAGTTTCTGTAGCACAAACTAAACCAACTTGCTTAGAAATAGCATGAACTAATTCCTCATTCGCTGGATGTCAGTCGGTGAAATTCCTCCAGTTTACTACGAACAGCTGATTCCGTTAAAACGCCACTGATATACTAACAGCCTCACTATCATTCCGCACATTCTCCAACTCCCATATAGTTCAACCAACGATTCTAACAACAGCGCCCCATAATTGACTAACCCTTAGAGCAAAGTGTTAATTGAATAACTCTACCGCTGTCCCCCGTTTCTCCGAAGCAAAAGATCAAAATAAGTGCATGTCGGAGAACACTTTACATTCATCCATATCGGTTCGTTTTGAACTTTGCAAAACACCTCACCTGTTCCTTCCCTGGAACTGGAACCGCAACAAGTGCAAACTGCATGCATACCAGTGGCATAGTTAAACTCTCCCGAGAATCAAACAGCTGCTATTTAATCGGCGATAGGGTTCGAAGTTCCAATCATCAACGGCAACATTTCCAAGGAAATCGAAACTGATTCACTCACAATTGCCGCTCAGTAGGCTTTCCTAGTCCGCATGCTCGAGAGGGGCAATAGGGGGAAGTGTGCGTTATTCATTCAGATCTCGCATCGAGCAGCAGCTACCCACTCGGCAGTAAGTCCATTCATCTTTTTCCTCAGTTCACATCTCTGAGTGTGTGTTGTTCAGTTAAGCGATTTAATTAGTGAAAGAGTCACAGATGTTCCTTTTTTGGATCAGGGTAACACTTGTAGGGCGAGTTTTACAACCTCTTGCGGTTAAATTGCAGATAATTTAACGATTCATATTGTTGCGAGGAGGAGGGAGTAGCTTGTACTAAAAAGCGTTAATGGCTTGATGGGTTCCAGGAATTGGTGACTAAGGTTTGATGATTTCGATTGGGAAGATAAATGTGAGATAATTAGGCCTACTTTACGGAATATATAAAAAGGAGCCACACAAGCAGCAAAGTAACATACAGAAAAGGAATATATTGTTTGAACTATTTTGTTGAAGGATACCCTAGAAGTACACTTGTTGCAAAGTAAGAAAAGTTACTGATATGCAACTGATTCGAGTCAAACTCAAGTTGCTGCAACCTATTTTGAAGGATGTGTGTTGCTTGGGTATCTGCTTATCTAAATGATATAAAGTATCAAAAATATTTGTCAGGAACAATCCTTCCTTGAATGACGCTAAGCTAAAGAATTAGAAATTTTAATATTTCAAAAAGCCTGTATCGTGGCGTTCTCTTCTGGCTATTTAAATTAAAATATTTCTTTTTATTACAAGTTGTTCACGTGGAAAAAGTTATCGTTTTAGCGGTTTTTAACTTGAAACTGAAGACATGTTTCTCCAGTTATTTAAGTTCTCCGAAATTGTAGACCATCGTTTTTTACCCTATTTTTAGAATTGTCAGCTTTGAGAGACTGTGACAGCTGTAATTGGTAATGGATTTCAGTAATTTTTACATAAGTTTAATGTGGATATGAATGAAACAGTTGTTCAAAATATGACCGCAATTGATTGAAAAGCGAAAATATGTCTCATATTGCGAGTAAAAATGAGTTTTTAGACTTTGTGGGGGCCACTTTTTAACCTTTATTAAATTTATTAAATTTAGACATATAATGAATAACTTTTGGTAGGTCGATATTCTAATAACCGCAAAAATAACAGTAGAAGAATAAGATAGGCTTCTACCAGTGTGTGTGTGTGTGTGTGTGTGTGTGTGTGTGTGTGTGTGTGCGTGCGCGCGCGTGTGTGTGTGTGTGTGTGTGTGTGTGTCTTTACAATCAATCTCCCACTGGCCGGCAGTGCTTTTATGGAAGAAACTTGTCTGCATTTTTTCAGTAATTTATATGTGATCACTATGTGCAAACATTTTTAGCCCTGGAGATTGAAGGTGACAGCTCCATTGAAAATCCAACGACCCATTTCAAGCATGCCTGTTCGTACACGTACATTCTGAGGTCATCTTCAATTACAATAAGCCCTGTATGAAAATCTTCACACATCAAATGGATACGTGAAGGGTTTTCACACTTCCAGAATCAAAAATTCAAATTCTTGATCATGGCGTGTTTATAGTTAATGTATATTTTTGATAATACAAAACGACCTCATCAATGTTCTTTATCTGAAGCTAGAAAGCTCGTCCGGATGGGGGAGCGGGTCACTAAAAACTCAAAAAATGGAAAAAAAACAATCCATCTCAAGAAACACGACCATAACACACATGAGAGGGATTCCATTCACAACGTCCTACGCAAAGCACTCGGAAAAACTATAATTTCACCATTTATTTTAGTTTAATGAAGGAATATTTTTTAATTGTATTTCCGCAAAAACGACGTAGCAAAAGCAGAACACGTCATTTTCAAAGCACGGCTTGCTGCGATCAATTAGATAGGCTTCTACCAGTGCTCCAAAATTACTTGGGAGAAGTGAACCTGCAACTGAATGAGCAACAATGTCAAGTAATGCTAAGATAACCTATGGGAATATCTCCTCCATAAATAACTATAGCTGGGCATAGCATAGCATTGCATAGCATTTTTCGACCATACACAATCCTGGGTTGGCTGTTGTAGAGACAATGGAAGCGCCAGAAGAGCTGACTTGGGTGTGACAGGCTCTTCATCCATCAAACTTTTTGCACAACACCTGGCCAGGTCCTTATGATCAGCAAGGGATGGGATGGAAGTGTTGATTAGATGTCTACTTAAGAAGATGCTGAGAACTCCTGCCTTCATAGACATCTGGAGTTGGAAGTTGGATGGGACTGTGCAGGAGGCTTTCCTTGGCGAGAAAGCATATGTATATTTATATGTATATTGGTCGTTGGAAGTGACAAAGCTAAGACAATTAATGCACTCCTTCGTTGTTCACGCGTTTCCTACTTGTATTCAAGCTGCAAATCTTAGGGTGTAGTGCCTTTTCTTGCGTGGGAGCTTGTCTGTCGGTTGGGATCAGCCATATCCAAACATTACACTGCACGCCGAGCTATTTGTTACCACGCTAGCGCGTGTATTAAATTCACCACTATGACCTCGTGCTTCCAGACTTACACGCAACGCGGTGGTTACAACACCAATGTTATGGCTTCAGACATCGTGTATGATGTTTCGGCAAACACCACAGCCGAGTGTTTCCAAAAAAAAAAAACGTGGTAGACCTGCTTTCACATGGTGGGATACTGTTGTTTGATATTGTTGACAATAGGGAAGAACTTTCAGGAACTACACAAATTACCTGAATCAAGATCAGATGATGGGTAAGAAGCTATGTAGAATGAGGTGAGGCAGTGAACACTAATAGTAATTAAATGAGTGATGATATTTGCAAACCAATACCAAATTCAAACGAGCATGGGGAAGATTTCCCATTGTAGATGTTTTATTTCCAAGTTCGTGATAATAAGTTTTTGCCGCATAATAGTTTATTTTAAAATTTTTCTCGTTTGGTCACGGGATGCAGGTTCCTGTCAACGTCAATTGTAATGTCCGAAGAGTCCTGCCAAACATCGAATCTGCCATTTGTTCACTGTAAATGTTGTTTTGCACTTAATAGCCCATTTTGTACTCATCAAATTAATTAATCTCATATAATTGCGATAACCATATGAACTCTTTTCCATTTGTTAATCTCATATGAAATGAACGAAATAAATTGTGAACTTTGGAGAACTAAATGTCGGACATTTTAAATATGGTCATGGTGTAATTTCTGCAGGCAGTATTTTACGTCTTGAGTCTAGGAATGTCTTTGTCTGGACAGTTTCCGATCATTGTATCGTGGCGGAGAGCGAGCTTTCGGATCGGTGAAACATTTGGCGTTTTGTGTCTTGACGAGGCAAGAACAGATGAGGGTTTATTTTGGGCTGACCGCTATGTCTTTTTAAAAGCCGTGATCGGGGGCGGCCCTGATGATAGAGATGTGTAAGGATTCAACGAATCTCATAGGGACGCGGGATTCAGACCACTGAAATCGATCTTTTTAGAAGAGGAATCAAATTTTCTAATAGTGTATATTAGGAGCAACCAGTAAGCAAATATATCCTACTATACTTAGTATTTAAATGAATTATGATGAAATTCACTATCGTTCCCAGCATTAATCGTTAACATTCCGTTCGTTGCTAGATACCATTATGATTTTGTTCCGGGTGAATCCCTCATCGCGAATCTTGATGACCATAAACGAAGGAGAAACTTTTTTCTACATAAGCTAACGATTCTTATGCTGCTGAAGCAATCTGCGATGTCACCAAAATGTTTTTTTTTCTCTTTCAGACAGAACAAAGCTCTGATGCCCGACTCATGATGAACTTTGAATGGGAAATACTAGTCAAGCCTAATTTAAATTCTTTTAATTTTCATAACTTTCATGTTACTTTCATCATTAAAAATGTCTGCTTCCTGTTACTTCATCATCAAATGATAACTATGTATAAATTGTATTGGATATGTAAAGACGTGAAGGTTGTGTGTCTACGGGAGAAGATATTTCACAATTTCTACTTCTGCTGATTTACTTCACCATCTAAATAATAAAAAGAAATCTTAAAACATAGTCAGTCTCCGAAAAATTTTATTTCAACGCCGAAACTCCCATGAACGAACTATCATTCGGAACTGTTTTCAAAATTTCCAATTATAGACGCTGTTCATAATCTAGTATTCAATTGACACTAGCATCCTATCGGACAGAATGAATGATGGATAGATTCTGAACATCTAAACTCTCAGGAAAACTTTCAGTAGTGGCGGAGAACAACAGAATCCTGTAAATAATGTTTAGCATGAGCACTGAATTCGAAGAAATTTTCGTAAAACATGTTTAGGTAGCGGACGGCGGCAACCGACTGTGGACAAACTAATACACCAACTAAATTTCTTAGATATTTAAATAGATAGATTGCTAAACCGCTTGCTGAGCATATCGTAAAGCATATCCGAGTGAAGTCTAATATCATAAAGATAGCAATTTGGAAACTTATTTTGAAATCAACATCAAATTTAAATCAAAATTTGATTTCCCTTTACAATTGTCAAATTTGATAACAAATTTGGTTTAATCTGTAATCTTGAGTTAACTTTTCTTTGAGAAAAGTAGTTTTGTCAATATTTTAATGTATTGACAGATCATCAAGTGGAATACTAGTTTTCCTTTCAACGGGAAAAAATGTATAGTAAATTGACTTTTCAATTTGTTCTCACTGATAGCAGGATCAGTTTTTAATTTGTTGCCACAGGAATAAATGTTTGCGCTTAATTTTGATCTGTTAACCGTTAAAACGAACAAAACGACAGCAACCTGAGTAATCATTAACAGCAACATCACTCTATCATATTAAGTTTTCTATTTGATCTCAATCTCTACTCGGCTACCCTTCCTACTAACATAATTCCACATTTCTCGTGACACTTATGCGTGGTCGTGAAGTTCTTCGCATCTCTCTTAAGTAAGTGGTCGGACTAGCCAGGACAGCTCTGGTCTGTTGGGAGGGAACACACCCCTTATTTAAGACTCACAAATAACTATCTAACAGCAACCGACGAAGGTGCGTCTCCGTCTTAACAGTTCAAAGCTTGTATCACGTACGATATTGTGCAACCTAGTATATGCTTTTCTAAAATGAATAACCTTTAGTAAGTTCTTATTGTATTCACTTGATTCCCAATTTTGGAACAAAGGAAGAGCAAAAACAAAACAAAACAAAATCATCATTTCATACACTTACTCGAAACTTCAAACAATTGTTCTTCGCAACTTGGCCGTTTTCAGCAACCTCTAGCGGGTTTCCTTGTTTGGCGTTTTTAATCTGAATTCCAGTTCCAGTCGAGGTGTATGATTGAGCGACACAGTTTTATGCTTCCTATCCCGTTTTGTCGGAGTTTTATCCGGCTTCGGTGTGTTTTGGGGAATGTCGTCGGGCAAAATACTTTTTCCAGGAGATATTTTCAACTTCTTTTTCAATTGAGACCCAGCTGAAGATCCTATGACGTCATTGCGGTGCTGTTTCAGAAATTCCTTGGACGAATCCCCAACCAAACTAACAAGTCTGACTAACAAGTTCAAAAAGGTTCCATGGTACGATTCCACACTTCTTAAAGCTTGACATCAGAATGCGGCTTGTATTTGGGGCCATTGTCTTCATCAGTGCGTCGATGAGGCTTCCAGGTCTGCATTTAGGAATTGTTGCATTCTTAGAAAATTTACGGAAGGCCCACCAGCGTCCCAGAATCTTTCGCCAATCTCGCTTCATTGGCCCGAAGTACGAGACGTCCAACGATTGTGTCAGATGGGTTGCGTTCCGTGGCAAGCTGATGAATCTTATACTTTATCGAAAGCAAATGTAAACAACTTTCGGACTTAAATGTGGGGAAAATTTTTTTCCGATCAGCACAATCGGTGCTTTCAAATGCCTTGTTGCTGGCAGGAAAAGCGTTATGAATCAATTTTCTGAAAATCACCTCGTCGAACCAGCCAGCAACACTTCGGTTTTAACGTGTTCCTCTAGGCTCACTAAGCGGCAAAAGTCTCATATGAACTCTGTGTTTAACACCCCAAATGTTGGGGAAAGCTCTCCCTTTGGAAGGGCGCAATACATCATGGGCATGGGCGGTTTTCTGTTGTTCCTCACGTTTGTTTTTTAAAACACGTATACATGTGGGGAGGTTTTTCGTGGGGTCGTGCGGGAGATTCGTGTCATGGTGGGTGAGTGTGTTGGAGGGGGGGCCTCTGTGAGGGGAAAAATATATATAACGCGGGCAAACAGTTATTAAAACGTGTGGCTTAAGCGCCGCTCCACAAAGGAGACCACACGCCCAATTATTAAATGTCAATTTGCCCGGTTGCGACTCCTAAGGGTCCGTTTTAAAAAAGAATTTCAGATCAGACCAGTCGGCTTTCAACTAAAACGACCAAGCGGAAAACCCTATTATCGCATGCCACCACATTAACGATAGTCACACAGAGACCACGGTGAGAGCCACTCACACCTCAAACCTCATCATCGGCCGTCTCGTTACCTGCCACTAGACTTCGCACCGATCTTAGAGCGGACTTTTCTCCCTAACATTCAAACTTTTACGCAAGAGGACGGGATCACCAAACTAAACCGAGGACGCGAAGTGATGCGAAATATCTTCATTGAATTAAAGGAGATTTGTAGCAAAGAAAATTATGGTGTATTGTTGTTCATTTTACTGTTTTCATTATTAAAATAAATTTATAATAATATTTATGTTTGACACTAGATCTTGTACTCGAATCGAATTTTAGTATCTTAAATTGATGCATACGATGATGGAGGCGCCTTAAATGAATATGTGTACTATACATACGCAAGTTTCGAAAAGCAGTGAATCACTCCTAGTGAATCGAACCGTCATGTCTTCAAATGAACGACGAAATTAATTCCAATGAAACCTCATTTCTTTTTCACGAAATCATGAAGCAATCATTTAGGATAAGTAAGTAATGTATGACTCATTATCAAATTAAACAGTGTAGATGGAACACTCAATAACCCAAAAGTCATCCCCTAATAGACATTGTTTTTTATTTTGGTACGAAAACAATTGAAGAGAAAAGTAAAACACGGATTATGTCATAATAGATACAAAATTCAGATCTCCAATGTGTTCATTTTTTTCCATATCGATATTTGCATTGCACATGGATCAAGGTTTTCACTCTTGAATGATGCATGATTCTATACAACTTGACAAATCGTTTTCGAGCGAAGAAATCTGTTAGACGAAAAAAAAAACCGCAAACCACCAGCAGCGTTTCTCCGATTCACCGCATCCATCATTACTAATCTATTAACACATCAAACGCGGAAGGTCAGCCCGGTATCTCAGCCGTGTCTGGTCGCCACTTACTATTGTGCTCAAACGACAAACAACAATACTTCCGATTCTCCCTGGCCTATCACACATTTGCTGAAACGGTGGTGTGCGGTGGTGGTGGCTCTTGACAGCGCGTCGATCCGCTGCATCATTGCGAATATATGTACAGCACACTACGACCAAAATATAAACAAATCATGATGCGTCAGATGTGTGAAGCGCACAAGTCGACGACACTCTACATTGCCATTCTCGTTTCTACAGCTGCTGGGCGGCAGCCGCATGTGCCACTTCGAATATTATACATCGCAGCTATGATTGACTTATATGGACGCATCTTTTAACGGAGTTATGATCGTAAATCCACAGTACTATTTGACGGTTGTCGTTAGCGCATTCTGATAGTGATAGAGTTTATCAGCGGAAAGATGCATATAAAAAGCATGAATAACTTTCTTATGCTATTAGCTGGTGATTATTACTGGCAGCTGTGATCACAGCAGGAAATTTAACGAACAATCGACAATTCGAGTCAATTTAGAGTCCACATTCGTTCCTATTCCCGGTCTTGCAAGCCAGTGACAAAGAAGCATTTGTCATCTCCTACCTAACGTGCAGCGTTGTCCTGGTCAGGATCGATATTTTCCCTCGAGTTTGTTCAACTTTGACCGCATTTTAATTCCCTTCTGTCACCATGTTCGCTCCCGTCATAGCAATCCAAGCTGAATTTCAACCCCACGAACGACAGGTCACCTAACGGAGAAATAGCCATGGCAGCAACCCCATCGCTCTTTGACGTCGCAACTTGGTGGTTCATTGAACTTGATTTGCTCACGGAAGTCAGGGACTTTTTGCCGCGCGTTGAACCGCGTGCGAATTAAATGTCAAAAAGCGAGATCAGCTACTTCTGGTCATTATTGTGTGGTGAAATGGACAGAAGCAGCAGCAACGTGTTAGAACATCGTAGTTTCCGATCAAAACAACAGAACAATTATTAGTTGCCAGCACTTTCGGTGCGACGAGGGGAACGACGATGGGTGGCACGATCCATCAACCAACCGCAGAATCACGGCACGGCATCTCTATTGTCTCGTGTTGTTGTTTGATGCTAGGAGTCGTATGATGCATGCGCGCCACTCTGGCAGATACGAAAGGGGAAATTTCAGAGCTGTTCGGCGACGATGAAAAATGCATCTCTTTACATAATAAAACAAAGTTTGCTATGAGAGGTGTTCGTGACCAGCGGTTGTTTAGTGGATGTTAGTTGCTAATTTTCTTGTAAAGAATGATAATGATGAATAGGTGATTCGAAACAGAGCTTGATTTTAATTGAATTGAAATTATCGGTGAATAATTATTTTCCTTTTATACAGTCCCAAACCGGTTTGAATGCTATTGGCCTCAAACGAAAGATACATGCTATATGTTATATTTTCAAAATTTCAAGAAAATTGATTGGACAAGTGTGATTTCTAAGAACTTACGTTGATCTGAAAAAGTTTCGTTTAAGTTCGCAAGCCGATCTATATCTTAGATACTAATGGTCGGATGATAATTTTCTTGAATTAAGTACTGAAGCACATGTTTTTGGAGTATATTTCATTAGTATTCAATATGAAATGTTTTACACCTTTTTTGTTGCGACAAAAACTATTTGAAAACACATGAAAAGTTTGTCCAATAATTTTCACTAATCTTTTCAAATGGGCCAATTCCCTTGCGCTGCACTGGCCGGCTTGACGTGCCGCAAGGGCTCAGTAGGGATCAAGACCCAAAGCTAAGAGTCAGTTCCATTGTGGTTATATCACATTAATTAGCAGAGCAGCACATCGAATTTTAAGGTTCATTATTTTTTGTATGCTTTACAATTTCAGATCATCCATGGATATCCCAAGTTTTGTAAAATAATTTTAAATCAATTTTTTTTTCTCGTGGCTCTTAGCTTTCAGGCTCATGGTGGATGCGTGGGTCCGTATACAATTACAGCAGGACCACAATCTGCAGACATGTAAATACAAATGAAATTATTATCATTTTATAATAGAACATCCATTCACTACATTTTGTATGCTTTTTTATATGTCATTTTTGGCTTCGCATATATACATCCTTGTCACTTATAGCTCATCTAATTTACGTTATGCATTTGAAAAGGTAGGAAGGATAGGAATACACGAAAAATTTTACTTAAAAAAGCTCTTTCCTTCTTCATCAAAAATATATTTATTCAAAACCTTACAGTTAACAATCATTCATGTTCTATTTCACAGACATAAAGAATCATTTATGGGTTCAGATAAACAAGAGCTATGGAAAAATTCATTTTCTAATTTTTTTATTTTAGTTTTATTAAGATTCAGTTTTTGGATTCATACTCATATGAAATTTATTTCACCTTATTATGAGCAGTTATTTGTTTTTCCTCTATACATACCACACATGAAGTATTTGGACATATCATCGAATTGTTTTTACAATCACGGCTACCACTTTTTCCTTTAAAATTTTCTGTTTTGCGGACTTCACTTATTCTAAAAATTCATAACCCAAGAACGAAGGATTTTTGAACTGTTTTTTCGTGAAGAACATGAAAATAAAAATACAATCTGAAAAACTCACCCACCAAAAAGTTCACGATGAAGGAAAACTGCAAGGAAATGCCGGACACACTGTATTCCTAATTATTTTCATTTTCGTTTTCATTTTGCAAGGTTTGGTGGGGCAATAAGAGCGCAACTCAGTCCAAAGCCGATGATGAAGGAAGGGTAATAGCGAGCTAGTCTATTCAAACCACATGAACTCCATGGGAAGAAACAAGGATAGGTTATGGTGGGTGGTTAGACGTTTTGGACCGGAAAAAATACTGTAAAAAAAGAAGTCCCTAAAATCTATTAACCACAATTCCGCACTACAATGATATATGGCACATCACGAAAAGAAAGAGAGTAAGAACGTGAATTTTCAAATCACACATTATATAAAGTCATTATTTTGATCTTTCTGCAATAATACAAGAAACTACTATAACAGAAAAAGTTCAACAGTGATGTTTGAATCTCACAGACAAGTAACATTTAACTGTCGCGATTGTTTTAGTGGTGAGTCTGGGTTATTATTTTTATGACTTCAATTCAAGAGATTTTTAAAGCAAAACTAACCGATATAGAAAAGAGCTATTCTATGGTTTCAAGGCTACTCGCCTCCCTGAGTGGACCCTCCGCGTCCTACATTTTTCATAAAATCTTAGCCTTTAATTCTATGTCAGGGTCTGTCTTAAGAAACAGTCTTCGATAACCTCTCCTCAATTCGAAAGGTCTGATCCCTAGCGAATTAACATATTGTTAGAGTTAGTGCTTTTATCACGGCTGTCGTATAGAACGAACATTTAAATTATAAAATATATGTCAATGTAGAATTTTATGCACCAAAACAGTCACCCTTTTCGATAATGAAGCGAGCAATAATATTATTAATGATGCCAACTGTATAGGTATATATGATTTTTAAGATGAATTGCTGCTCCTTTTATTTTTTCCTATCTCTTATCTCTCTCTCGCAAATTAACCTCGCTATTTCAAATTGATAAATCCCGATTGCTAGTGAATTAACATCGAATCGAACTCCATCAGATTGCTCACAGCAAGTAAGCAAACAAACTGATGTGATGAAATATTCACTATCTAGTACAGATTCTGAGTTAGATCAATTCTAAATGTTGAGGTAATGGCTGCCGTCGAGAAAGCTTCAGCGTATGCCCTTAATCATTGACCATTAGAGAATCAACAACAATGAAAGAATTGTCAAGCAAATTGAAAGTGCACATTTGTCGTTTCTCTAAATTATTTTATATCAGGTGTTAGTAGATTTTTGCTAGCTTTGTCTAAGAGTCCGCCAGTATCACACATCTTTCAGTGTCTACAAATAAACGTACTACGACATGGAAAGCAGATCAGAAAACAGAGTGTGAAACTATCACTGCTGATCATGTTCTTGGTTTACCATGACGGCCTTTTGCATGAGATAAGCCCCCTCACCCACGACAAGGTAACAACCAAGATCTGAAAATTTCTTGTTTACTTAATTCTACTTTGAAGAAGCCGCTCAGTACATGGTAAATAAATCGAAAAAGTATGATTTGAGAATTCAGTAACGGTCAAAAATTGGACGACCCTGACGTAGTTTAGACGTAAAAGATAAGGTTTTTGATTTATTTTAAAATCTCAAACAATGATGTAATTTTCCTCGGTATAAGCAGGGTGGGTAGTGAAAAGGTACACATCACACTGGCAAACGCAAACTCACCCGAGAGATTTTTGTTTTATTTCCACTCTCTACTAGATCTCTCAAGTTGAGTGAAACCAAAGTGTCCGTGCAGCTAGCCATTTTAACTCAATTCTGAGTCGTTTTTGACTCACTTTCGTCATTAGGGGAGTCAGTCAAATTTGAGTAAATGTTACTGGTATTGACAAGTCGACAAATCAAAAACATCGACTCCAATCAGATGGATGTTTTTGATTTGTCGACTTGTCAATCACAGTTACATTTACTCAAATTTGAGTGACTCCACTTTTGACGAAAGTGAGTCAAAAACGACTCAAAACTGAGTTGAAATGGCTGGCCGTGTGTCGTTTGCACCCTCACCACAACAACATGCCGGAGCGTGTGAGTGATCTTTGGGGACCACCGTAGAGAGCTGAATTATTTCACTGGAGAGAGTCATACCGGTGAAACCTTCATTGTTAGTTTTGCACCACAACAGTTGAATTTGAAGATTTTAACAATGTTACTGATTTCGTAATGTTCATCTATGTTATTATTAAATTACAAGAACCGAGAGTTTTAATCGTACTACCAGAGTCCGGTATTGACGAATACAAGTAGCATATGGGATTTGAGTTAATTTGGACTAAACTCGAATATCTTGATAGGTTCAAAAGATAAAACCCGGCAGTGTTTTTAATTCAGCGCAAGGATGGCCATCCTCTGGTAAAATCTATTTTAGAATATGGCACCAGCTGGTCCTCTGATGTTTTAATTCACTCACGTCCAGGGTTGCCACATTATTTTTCGTTCCCATCTTCAAATTTTGCTAGAAAAATCTTTTTGATCTGTGTTTTACTGCAGAAAATCTTGGCAAAAATCTTAGCTTTAAACTTTGTGCTGTAAAAGTAGAATAGAAACTTTTCAGATGCCTGCTTATGCACTTCTTTTTTATAATTGCTATTGAGTTGAATGCAAAATAAAACAGATATATGCTCATCAGAACACATTTATGTTTATTAGAGGATACAAAACGGTCTTTTCAATATGGCTTTCGTGTATTTATCGGTTTCCCTACATCACACCACAGCAAAACGGATATTATTTCTAAAGGAAAATAGTAGTACAGGAATTAGAAGAAAGTTTGCAATGAACTTTCTTAGCAAGTGAAAAGCATTCTTCTCTTCTGCTCGTTTGAAACAAAGCTGTTTTCTCAAATAAGTTTTCAAGTCATCCAATTCTCCCACCTCAATTTCCTTGCCGATGATTGCCGTCCTCAGCTAACGAAACTCATTTTCTATGGCCTGTTCATCACCGCTTTCAAAGAAGGTCTGATCCAGTAGAACTCCTTCAAAGTGTGCAGTATCGTGGGGTCAATGTTTGATGCAGTAATCAGAACTGCATTCGTTCAGATTAAAGCGCTTAGTGATATGGTTAACCTACTCGGTATAGGCAGCACAGCAGATCGAGAAAGCTTCCTTTCTGGTATCATCGAGAGTTCCGGAACTAAGCATTTCTCCTGTTTCTAGCTTGATATATATTTCCGATTTCTTACGAAGATGTTTCTCTAATTAAAAAAAACTCAGAAATCCGTCACGTGTCTTAATCATCCTCACACATATTTACAAGGAAAACCATTGGTTAGACTTCAGCTGATTGCATCGAAAATTCCGGAACTTCTGACTGGAAGATACGGTTCGCTTTATTGATAATGGGCATCCTGTCATTAGATTGACAGAAAATGTGCTGTATGGTTTGATTGTTGTCGCAGTTGGCTTTTAACGAGAAAAACAACACGAGCTTCGAACGCCTTTTGACAATTGACTATACGATGATAGCCATCTGGTGGTGAATGGATGCAGATCTTTTAAAGGTTTCAATTCCAAGATACTTTGTATGATCTGTAGTTCCTTGGATTATATCGGAACGAATCTACTGTTCCAGGTACAATGACAGCTTTTCGTATGCGTAGATTGCACAAAGAGCCAGTACACTTGATAATTATAAAATGGGGAAAGTCACGTTTCAGCAGCTTCTGGACAAATCGGTCAGAACCCATTATTATGCTTCATCTGATCCAAAGCTCATTAAAGATAACATAAAATCACGTTCGAAACAACCATGCTTTGAATAGCAAAAATAACCATCGAGAACATTATTTTAACTTTCCAAATTCCTCTGAGTGAATGCATGAAAATGCTTCTAAATTGGAAGAACAGTATTTTTTGTAGAAATCTCTGGAGGAAATTATCTTAAGGAACATTGAAAAAAATACTTCTCCAGTGGAATACTTGAAGAAATTATTGAAGTTTTTTTGGAAAATTATATGTAAGAATGCCTTCAGACATCTTAGACTAAATTTAAAAAAAAAAAAATCTACAAAACCACTTGCGGATTTTTTGAAATCTAGAATTAAATAAATGAAATTATGGAATTCATGCAACACATTCTTCTTAGTTTTCTCCAAGAATAATCTTATAGTTTTTCTGTAATTCTTTCAGGTGTCCTCCAGAGATTCCTTTAGAATCACAAAACTGTACAAATTCAGGGATTCCTCCAAAAAAAAAACACAACAAGAATGTTTTGAAATACTGCCAGAAGAAACTCCTGAAAAAATCCCTAGAGGAATGCCTACAAACTCCTGAAGAATACCTATAGAAACGACAGAAGGAATATCTCAAGGAATTATTGAGAACTTTTCATAGAATCTTTGAGAAATTCTATAATAAAAAATTAAAAGAATATCTCAAAAAAAATATGATGAAATTATTTTGAGGCACACGCATTTTGAGGCACACGCACAAACTGACTTTCAGACTGTCAGCTGTCACTTTAGTGTGCCTCTAAAAATTTAGCTCACATCGAAGAACCTTTCATATATTCTGCTACATTAACAACGCGAATCAAAGCAAAAACAAAGATTTTTGTACAGGAAAGCGGAAGAATGTATTGCGTGGTGCAAGGTGTCAGGTGCCAATTTTAAATTGCTAGTTTTTTATTGGTCATTGGTGTCGGTGTCAATTGTTTTCTTTTGCTTCATGGGCCTTAAAAAACACAATGAAAGTAGAATTGGTAAGTAGTTGGATCTTGAAATGTACACGTGTTATAAATTTGAGGGTTTTAAGTGGACAAACAATTTTCAAAAATCTTAAAAATCTTGGTTTATCTCAAAAATGTGTAATCTTTACATACAGATATCTGTATGAAAAAAATTAAAAAAAATCTGTGTCAATCTAGATAAATCTGTGCATGTGGCAACCCTGCTTACGTCAGTGCGGTGCGGTACTTTTTTGCCCTTTCACTCTCCGTCATTCTGTCAATTCTCTCGCTCTCCCATGCTGTGTCCAACAATTTCTTCAGTGGTGTCAGGAAAAAATCTCCGTATAACTGACTGAGTGAGATTCACAAAAGAGAGTCAAAATTGAAACGTAGTACGCGGTTTTTGAGGCATTCTTCAGGTATATAAGGCTTCGAGTCCATCGTCTTATTCGTCATGAAAACTTTGGTCTTTGCTCCGCAGCTGCATATCCCTTGCCAAATCATCAGTTTTTTTTGGCAAATTTGTCCATAAAAGCAAACTTAAACTTCGCAGGAACATCTCCTCGTGCCGTCGCCATGTAGAATGTTTGGCCAGGAAGCTGTCTGAAATCCAAACGCAAACAAATTCTTCGAACGGTACTGCGAGCAGAAGCGTATTTCTGTGCGATTTCATTATCTGATAGTCCAGGGTTTGCTCTGACGGTTCTCAAAACCCTCTGGTTCAGCTAGCGGTAATATGTTCCACTATGACGCTTACCTCGAGGCACTCGATCCACGCTCTTTTGCTCCCTGAAACGTTTGAGCACATCATACACGGGTACCTTTGCCACAAGAAAACAGCCATTGTGTTGTTTTCCGAAGTTTATCAAGGATTTCAACTGACCCTGCTACAACAAAAGGCATAGATAATCCTTGCGGTTAAAATTTTTTTTTTATTTTGCTTCAACTTTTTAATTCAAAGTAGTCAAAGTGTGATGAACTTCTTTCTATCAGTTGCATAACAAAAATATTCATCCACGATATTTGAAAGGATTTTAATTATTCTATGTTATATCGTAATCATAAATTGTGATATTTGTAATTCATATGAAAACAAAAACCACTCTAATTTTAAATAATACCAAAAGAAGGAGCAGAGAGAAGGACAACTTTGCTCTAAAATTTCAAACTTAGGCTTAAAATATGTCTCTTTTTCTATTGGCTGCTGGACTAGTGTGTAGTTGTATTTAAAATGTCTTTAAATCCAAAACTAGAAAAATGCAAACCAACCAAACGTGAGCAATGACCTCGATCAAAAAATTATCCCTGCATTGAAAAACTTATTACAAATTTTGCTTGGTGTAAAGCAAAAGAACATATTGGATGTACGATCACACCATAAATCTTATCTCTGGTAATCTATTCGATGAGGGTATACAGTCATGTGGCAGGACAGCCCAGCAATCAAACAATATGGTAATTAGTAGCGACCTTAGGTCAGAGGGTAATATTTCCTTGCATTATTTTTCCCACTGCACCCTGGCAGCAAGCAGAGCCCATGGCACATCGACAGTGGCAGCGGGCACGAACCGTTTAAGATGCTAATAATAGCGCAATGCCTGTTTCGGTGGAATGCAACAGGCAGTAGGGGCAGGAGATGCACTCTGTGAGAATTGGGATTGATTCGTTTTGATCGGTTGGAACAAGATATGTTTACATCCGATTGTTGCCAGTCGAAGTGAAGGGATCGTTAATCGATGGCACGTGCTGCCGGATAGGTTATATGATCAGGAATGCGAATGATCCTCGTTTGCATATGTTCGTTTGCAGGAAGGTTAAATTGATAAATTAAGTCGAAAAGTTGACAAATTGAAAATGATTCGCTGTTGTGACAGGTGGCTTAAGCACAACGTGTAATGCAGCGACTGCGGGGCAGTAAACGAAAATCATCGTCAAGTTCATGGCTTCGGGCCATGTTTTCCTTCTTCCACACGAATCAATGGTGCTGAACTTTTCCATCGAAATTTTTGCTTGTTCATTGAGATGTACCATCGCAAACGTTGGTGTTACAATGTTGTGCAGCTTGTAAAAGGTCAATGGTATGCTTAACAGGTGCTTCTCACGGCACGAAAACCCGAAAGGAGTAGTTTTGTTAAAAGTATGAAACGAAAAATTGCACCGCAACTTTACTGCCATGCAGTTAGTTAATGATGCATTCAAATGACATCAGTTCCTTGCTTCTAACTAGGTCATCTCATTTCGTAGAATAAAAGCAAGTACATCCCTCATTACGTGACCAACCGTAAGCAGACCTTCGCGTGAACTTTTGCAGTTGTCTGTAAAAACGATAAATTCGAAACTAATTTCACGTGTTCAACTGTTCTACAAGCCTTGTAAATAGTATCCAATTTGTCACGGTTGCAAATTTGTGCGGTTTCAAAGTTTTCAGCTCAGCCACAAGCGAGAATAAAATGCTCGTAAATATTACCCGCCTACTCCACCCTCCCGAAAATCCTTGATGAAAACGAGCGAAAGTTCCATTTACAGTTGACTTTCGCTCCAGTGCGAGCAAAATAAAAATATATCAAAACTAGAGCCTCCGTTTGCGTCCTTTGAGCACTGTTCCAAAGAGATTTACAGCTACATTGAACTTTTCAATGAAAATATAATTTCTTCGCTCATACGACCTCTGCAACGATTTATGAACTTTCCACATCGCTTATAAGGCAACCAATTTGTCCAGCACTTGCTTCGGTAATTTCATTGACGCCAATGGACAGGGCGATTAAACTTTATCTACCACTGCAGATCGCCAGAGGGTAAAATCGATTCAGCAGAAGCGCTCATCGTCGTCGTCGTCGTCGTCGCCACTGAAACGGTAGTAAGGTAGAACGCGAATTATTTATTCTCGCAACCTTGGTGAGGAAAACATTTGGACTGGGCCTGGCCGATGACGATCGGAGCGTGTGTACTACAATGGAATACGTAAATGAGTTTCGGGCAACTCGTCATTGTCCAGCAACATTAGGCAGCAATCTATCGATGAGCAGATTTTGTCATTTTGTTATGCTGTACCTACTACACAATCTAGCGCGCAGCTTTGGCAATGTTTGTGTATCGGTTTGGGCAAACGTCGTCAGGTGTCATCGATTGCTGATGATATTGAGCGATTCTAAATAGCGACGGAATAGGGTGGAGCACTACTTTGGGGCATAAGATGGATTTACGTCCGCTGTAACCGTTAGGTTTTCATTTGAATGACGAAGAAGGAATAGTGCGTGACCTGAATTTGGTTGATGAAGTGAATTGAGATGGACAGAATTGGTGCCGCACCCTATCAAATCAGTTTTGATGCCGGGGAGTTTTTATTCTCTTTTTATTATCGTACTTTGATCCGCTGTTAGCGGTTGCTTTTCACGATTCATAAATCAAATAAATGCATATCTCATTTATGCGAATTTAGAAACAGGTTTAAAGGTAACTTTTCGCTAAATAAAAATACAGTGGAGTCTTAGAAATACGTGTTCCATGACAATTGGGATCAACGTTTCATAATTGCAAGGACGTGTTGTTAAATACAAACACGCGATCTAACGCGGACAAAATATGAATGCATTAGTTCACCTACATCAATTCTATGTTTCAAAGTTCATTTTTCTTTACATGAAAGGTTATTGTTTTACTCAAGTATTATTTGAAATTTTCAAGCTAATGAATTGAAATTTAAAGAGTATTTTCAACAAGGGAGGTTTAAATGTTGTGTCTTATTTTGTAGTAGTTACAAAACAAACTATCTATAAGTAGTATGGAGCATTTAACTTCCAGATACAATTTCATAAAACCAAAATGTAAATTCAAATTCTTTTGAAAGTTTTTATATAGCAGCTCCAAGACAAATTTTGGACCATTTTAGAAATAAGATAGTATAATGATATTTGATATTTTGTAACATTAGTTATTTGTGTTTTTAGTCTCATAATTAGATAAAACTATTTGAATCTAAATTCCTGACACAAATCATCTGTATTTTGAAAATCAATCAAGTTTTTTAGGCTTCATAGGACGAATCAAAAATCCATGCAGTTCAATTTTTTCATAAATTTTACAATTTAGGGAAATACTTTAATGGAAATATGGTCAAGACTGGGCCCATTCATTTAAAGAATGAATTATTGCAGTTAAATTTTCAAGTGAATTTACTTTTGCTTCTATAATTATTTACGAGAATTTCAACAAAAGCGTGTTTGGCTATTTCTTTCTTTAAAAAAATAATAATATTATATTTTTACTCCTAAGCACCATTAACAATTGAGAATTGCTTTTAACATGATATGAATTATTAACCTTCACTTTGAATTTTGAAAAATGTTTGGATTTTATATTGCTCTGTTTATTTTTATTCAATGAATTTGTCAAGATAGGATGAAATAGACCATTTTTTTGTCTAATGGTACTATTCCGATATCATTAAACCAGTTTTTATTAATGCAATGTTGTTTAAATAAATGTATACGTAGTGGAGTCCTTTACTCAACAATTTAGCCATGAAAATTTTTGCAACAAACAATTAATGAGTTGTCACATAAATTCTCCACTCAAAACTCTCTCCACTCAGGATATGTTTGATAAAATCATATCTAGATAAGGTTTTCACAGTTATAAAATATTTAATTAATCGTGTTTTTTTAGTTGTTGCATAAAGCATGTAATCAATTATAATGTTTGAAAATTGGAAATATCCTAGTTATCAACATGCAGCCCTAGTAATGGACAACAATTTCTGCTAGAACCAAAGATGTGAAGAGAAAGTATTGATAGGTCCGTAAGAGCACGGCAGGTTGTTAAATTGAATAGAACTAGTTGATACTGAGCGTAGGGCATGTTTGAAAGGCGGTATCCGATCGAGCAGACAATCCCTTGCCTAGCTATAACAATGCGTGGTATGCAAGGGGAAGAGGACCCCTCTTGACAGGCAAAAGATTACCTGCTTGATCGTGTGCATATACCGCCAATGGCACAGAGCAGTTCTAGCGATGCGAAATTTCTGTTCACACTTCCTAAAGGCTACATGTGACAGAAATAAATTTCCGAATAGAGGTGTTTGAAAGACACATTTCGTCGTGTCGTCGTCATTTACCGGTAACGTTTTGTATGCTGATCCTCTTAACAGCATGTGTAATGTGATCTATGGTAAACATTTTCCAGATGTGGCATTTTATCTCCAAGTCACGACCCATAGCAAAAAATGAAACAAAATTATGCGAAATTTTTTTGAGTTGTTCAACTTTAAACGAAAATTTAGTAACTTTTCGGTGAGAAAAAATGGACAGTAATACAAATGAAAGAGAGGCTGTTTTGAGCGTGCATGGTCATTGCAACTGGGACCTTCAACCAGGAAATACGTCAACGAGTTTCTGGAAAACCGTCAGCTGCCTTTCGGAAACAACCAGGCATGGAAATTGTCGCGTCAGTCATTGACAAGGGACAAGATCCACTTTCTTCAAAATGTCGCGTCAAAAAACAATCTTTAGTAAAACAACAAGATTACCACGACCAGAAGTAGAAGCATCGAGTGATAAAAATGTACTTCATTTTTACGTCACTCGCATCTTACTTTTGTTGCCTTAACAGACTAGTCTCGGAATCTAGTTCAACACAACTTTATGCCACTCAAGAGCGCTTCTTATTTACCTTAAGCTTACTCGTTACTTCATGTTGAGAGGGACTTGTGGTACGGGAACTATTCGCAAAGTTTGTCATTCGGATCCAGGTTTTTTCTGTCTTTAATATTTTGTTTACTTTGTTGGACGTAACGACCAGCGACAAAATGCGACCACCACACAGTAATCAGTTTTCGTTTCTAAACATGACGATAGCTATCGTTGGGCTTGTCTAGCGACGTTAACAAAGTATTACACATAGTTAGGAATTATAAATTTTACATGAGACGTTATTCATCATTGGTTAAACATAGGAGAACTTGAACAAAGATTTCATTTAAAAAAAGATCTTCCGAAACATACGCAACTCAATCAAAGGTGTGTTTGATTGATTCTATTTTTTCGTCTCTTTTAACTCTTTCGTATGTCCTATAGAAAGCTCGCATGTAACGGTCTCAGAGCACCGAAATCAACATGACAGTCCACCAGCAAAACGGCGAGCGACTTTTGAGGAATCCAGGTAAAGCAAAAGTGAGGTTATCGGTTTTTGTTACTGCCTAAGCAAAGTAATTTGTTATTGAAGAGTAGAAAATCGTAGATAATGATGGAACTGACCAATTCTAGACAAGTTCAAAAAAAAAACCAGAAACTTATCATTAATTTCAATTTAAGTAACTTTGATGTTTAACCTCACTTTAGCTTTACTTGTATTCCTCAACAGTCGACAATGTTTCGTCGAGTTCAATTGCAGCTCGTCAGTTTTTCGCAGCAGTACCTGATTGTTAGCATGTGCCTCGATTCTCTGATCCTGTTTATGTTTGCATAATTTAACGTCATGCGCATGACAGATACCAGATCTTGAAGCAACACAATTCTTCCATGCTGTTTAGGGTAGATTTGGTATCCTTCCATTACGAAAAAAATGCCATTGAGTAGTTTACCGTAATCAACGTGTAGATGGCTCCCGAAGCTTGAAGACAAAAACCTTTCCAACACGCCAGAGTTCTGTCCAATCGAGAAATATTGGGCCTTAGTTAAGTGGAATCTGAAGACGCAACAAACTGTTAGAAGATAGAAGCAGTTTATGGCAAATTTTGCAGCGTTTTGCGGTGAACAAAATGGACAAGCTGGTTGTACAGTATCTGATAACAGGAGTTAAACGTAAAACCTGACAAATCAAATTGGGTCAGCCGGAAGTTTAGCTGAATATTTTTTTCTATAGTTTAAACTAATTGAACTTAAAATATAGAAAATAGTTTGAGTTTTTTTAAATACAAAATTAAATTAATTTACACTCATTCTCTGGCATTCACTCTGATTGAATTTAGCCCTGATTGAAGCAGACGGGAATACCCTTCAATGTAATCAGAATCTTGGGTTGATAGAATCTTTATTGCTTTTCAATGCTTTCCTGGAATAAAGTCTTAAGATACTCAAGTATATTAAGATTTCTGTTGATAGTTTTTCAGATGGCATAGTATAGCATTTTCCGAACAAACACTCTCCTGGATTGGCTGTTGTAGAGGCGAAGGAAGCGCCAGAAGTGTTCTGTTGATAGTTTTTCGGATAAATACATAAATTTGAATATTTGTTTGAATATTTGAATAAAGAAAAGAAAACCTATCTCCATTCAATTCTTGGAGTATTTGTTTAAAATAACACAATTCCATGAATTGTATATCGTTTTTTTTCTGGTCTGAGGCAACCTGATTTATCGGAATTTACTTGAAATATGAAACCAGAAGTTCATATTGTGTTCAGAATGAGTTCAACGGGACTTTCTGGCTTTTGAACAAGACACAAGGTGGTTTTAAGTATCAGTTTAGCTCCCCCCTACTCAATCAGTTCTAATTCAGATCCTGACTTTTTTTTTACAAATCTGAGCTCGATTGATTGCAAACTTGAACATTACTGGCCTTTTGAAGTTCCATTCAGGAATTACTATGGGAAAATCAAACTTTTAATTTACGTTTTAGTTCTTAAGAGAAAGCTTCCTATCAATAGTTTGGCTAAGGATCACTTTTCGAACAAACGTCAAGTTAATTAATTATTTGTTGATTCATACGACAATAATTTTCGGAAATAAATAATACGCAGCTTTCAAGGAGATTTGCATGTATTATGACATAATAGTTTTAATTTTTACCTCCATTATTCGCACCAGACTGACCAATGATGCTTGCTTAGCCGTTGGTGGAGCATTGCACAAGAAAGTCATCTCACGAATTAATCATTATCTAATTGTAGCGATGTACAATCAAAAGGTTATCTGTGGCAAATAGATTCCTAGTATGCACAAAAAGCAAACATTTAACTATATTATTTTACCGAAAAGAAAGGAGGGTGAGAGCAAACCGATTGGTTTTCTCATAGTAATTCCCATAGAAACATAAAAGATCAGTGCAGTTCGAGTTCTCAACCATTTGACTTCAAATTTTTAAAGAAGAGTCAGGGTCTGATTTGGAACAAACTGAATTGGATGAAGCCAAATCGATACTTTGAACCACGCTTTGAACTACGATAGAATCTTAGTACTAAAGTTCACGCAAACCTGATTGCTTACTTTAAGCTGTTTGAAAAAGCAAACACTTTTCAGCACATCAGCACCTTTAAATCACAATTTTCATGTTGTGGGAAATAATTTAAGGATTTCTTGGTTTCTACAAAAAAATTACTAAGCTTCTGCACCGTTGACTATTCTCGGCCACCGTTTTCTGAATGCCTAATTCAAACACCGGTGGCTCTCTGTAGTAGCATATCCGAAAATATTGAAAATATTGAGAACCAGAGCTACGGATCCAAAGCCCGGCAAAAGTGTGGATATAACTATAACTGTGGCCACCTCGCAAAAAAAAAAAATTGGGGAAAATGCTGATCATGCCTTCCTGTACGACGTTAGTAACGCAACCCTGGTAAGGAATCCTATTGACAACATTTCATCAACCACGAAAAGCAAAAAGACAGCTAACCGACTTACGGCAATACAAAGATTATACTCGAGAAAAATGCAACACTTTCTTTTGTGTATAACTTTTTATTGCAAAGATGAAAAGTTATGAAATTTTGGGTAAAACTAGTTTAGAGTGTAATGTGAATGTGCAAAATTTCGTCACTCATTGTCAAGTCGCTTCCATGCTTGAAGTATTTCGACAAAAAAAAATTGGGTGCTGTCGTAGAAGATCCAGGCCATTCCCACAGGTAGATCGCGAGACAGTTAGGGATCGACAATTCGACCGTGTTCCGTGTGGTAAAATCGTTCTGGCAGCGGCAGAAAAGCGAAGACGACCGACCCCGTGAACGCAAGGAAGGTGTGGGATTACTTCAAGCGCATTCCAAACCATTCGATTTAGGACGTGGCCAAGAAGGTCAATTCTTTCGTCTGGTGTGTCCAACAGACAATTAACCGGGCTGAACGTCATGTCTTCAAGGAAAGAAAGGCGCCTAACCGAACTGATAAACATAATACGGGGTCAAATCCCACCCCAGGACGCTTTTCCGCGAGTGTTTGGTGCAGCCGAAATGCATCGTCATGGACGACGAGACGTACAATAAAACGGACGCCAAGCAGATCCCCGCCCTAAAGTTTTTTGTCGGCAAGTCCCACCTGGATGTTCCTGAGAAGTTTCAGAAGAAGAAGGTAGACAATTTTACCAAAAATTACTTGGTAGGCAGGCGATCTGTGGGTGCGCCAAATTCAGCAAGCCATACATAACGACCGGCACCATCAACAGCCAAATATACAAAGAAGAATGCTTCCAGAAGCGCCTGCTGCCCTTCCTCCTGTCTCACGAAGGTGACACTATGTTTTGACCATGCCATTACGTGAAACGTGCATGTTTACGTGTTTGGCATCGTGCCATTACGTGAAACCAGTGATGGAGTGGTACGAAGCTTACGATGTTGTTTTTGTGCCGAAGGAGGCTAACCCGCCAAACTCACCAGAACTTCACCCAAAAGAAAAATTCAGGGCGATTATGAAGGGCGAGCTCCGGAAAACAGGGAAGGTCTTCAAAACCGACAAGGATTTGAAGAAAGAGTGCATAATAGTGTGTAAGAAAAATGGCGCAAGTGTTGCGCAGAATTTTATGAGTAGCGTTAATTCCAAGGTGCGGTCATTTAGCATAGAAGAGGAGTGTTTATTTATTCCCTGAGAGTTTCAAAGATAACTGACTTAAAATTAATTTTAGGTGATAATTTTTGTCTGTTGCATTTTTCTCGAGTACAATCTTTACGCAGCGACGAAATAAAGACATTAATGAAAAAGTCGGAACTTGAAATGTGAGAACTTCGAATGAACCTGCACGAGTTGGGCTCTTGATTCGTGAACAGTAAAATTTTTAGGGCATGTGGCAGCAATTCAGGAAAACAAAAGTACAGAACCGAAGAACGCAATATCTGAGCGGTGGATCAGATCGCCAACACTTCATTCAAGTAGCACATCTACTACAGTGCTGGCGACAGAGCTGAATTTGGAGTTGGCTTTATAGTTATCGGGAAGCAGATGAAGTGAATTATTCGGTGAAGGCCGATAAGTGACCGAATTTTTTGGTGGGGGGGGGGGGGGGATTTGTTCAATTTTGGGGTGGGTAGATTTTTGGCGGGGGGGAATTATTTTTTGGGGGGGGGGGGAGGGGTGTTTGGTGGGGGGGTGAAAAAGGTCGACGGAAAGTGGCGAAGACAAAAAAAAAAAATAGTGGAATAATATAAAAAGGCGTTCCTCTCACAAAAAATATTTTTTTTTCCTGTGGTGGGAGGACCTCACGTTTGCATTTTAAAAAATGGACAAACATTGCCGATTTTTCATGGGTTTACCTTCACCCGCACTGACAAAACTACCAATGCAGCATCAATCATAGTAACCCATGAGTCAGCAGACAAAATTTGACAGCTCTATCAGTCGAACTCTAACCGTGATGGCAAAAACAGTGAAGCAACTCCATTCAGAAGTGTGTGCGTTCAAAGAACGGCACCTCGCCGCGTCAAAAACGGAAATCGTGCGGCACTTTGTGGACGCCGGATACGCCCGTTCCGCCATCTACAACATCTTGGCACTATTAGACAACAATCAGAGTATCGAAAGAAAGCCCGGTTCCGGACGGCCGACGACCCTGAGCAGCTCCAAAGGATGCTGAAGAGGAAGACTGAGGGAAAAGTGTCTACATCGCTGCGTGCGCTTGGCCGGGAGGTTGGTTCAACCGGTCGAACAGTGAAAAAGTACCTGGCGAACATGAACATACATGTCAGGAAGCGGAAGTCGCGTCCACTGGTTTTGGAGCTGCAGGCAATGATGCAGCGGCAGCGGCTGAATAAGATGGTCAACTCGATTTTTCCGGCGAATCGCGACGTGGCGGTGGTGATGGACGACGAGACCTATCTCACCCTAGATGGCAACGACTGGCAGAACACTTCGTATTTTACTTCCCCCACGAAGGAAGTGAGCTCCAAGGTGAAGTTCATTTCACACACCAAGTTCCCCAAGAAGGTGATGCTGTGGCTGACAATCAGCGAGAAGGGGATGTCAAAGCCGCTCTTATTTCGCTCCAGACTGGCCGTGAACGGGGAAATTTAGAGTACGAAATGCCTGCCGGAAGTTGCGTCGTTCATCAAGAAATACCATAAGGGCGAAGACGCGGTGTTCTGGCCGGATCTGGCGTCGGCTCACTACTCGAAGCGATCGTTGGAGGAGATGGAGCGGCTGAATATCGATGTGGTACCCAAGTCGGCGAACCCACCCAACGTCCCCCAGCTGCGTCCCATCGAGAATTTCTGGGCCAACCTGAAGCGTAAGATCTACTCCAACAATTTTGTCGCAAAAACTGAGGAGGAATTGATCAATAAAACTAAGAGAGAACTCAAAACATGCCTACACGCATGTTTTCGTCCGCCATGGCGAATGTTCCGGTTAACTGCTGGAAGGCCGCTCGCAAGGGCGTAGAATTTTTTTGCAAGTAAGCTTAAATAATTACCTTCCATGGGAAATTTATCAAAAGCAATTATCTGTCTTAGCTTTTTTTAACCCCACCCGAAAAAAGTCCATTTTTTTTTAAATGCAAACGTTAATCTGAAAAGGTTTCAACTATTAAACAAACAAACTAATTTCAAAAACTAGAAAATGCATCTGATTTTGGAACTAAAAAACGTAAAAAAGGGGGGGGGGGGAAAAAAAACGGGGGGGGGGGGGAAAATTGGGGGGTTTTGAAAAATTTTTAAAATTTTTTTGGGTTGTGGGGAAGGGGAAAGAAGATAAAAAAACAATGGGGTGAAATTTAGGGTGGGGGTGGGGGGGGTGTTGATTAAGTTTGGGAAAGGGCCTATCACGTTCCATCGATGCGACGCGTCGTGTTTTACGACATTGCTGAGCAAAACCCCTAACTTCACTGTTTCTCTCTAGAGAAACTAGAGAAGGTCGACGCCCATGACTCATCATTCGCACTCGACGAGCCACAATCCTTCGTGTATGACGTCACATTACAATACCGGGCTGCAGAAACCGGTCGACGTTTGGTTGCTTCAACCAGCGACATCACAGCGCATTCCATCAACCAACTGTAAAAAGCCATTGGGTTTGATGAAAATGTATGCTTATTTCTCCATGTACATCGTTTCCGTAAGGCTCGAGTGTAGTTGCCACATTTTAATTCCCTGTAACATTTCTTTCAAAGCAATGGGAAATCGCCTTGTCACGCAATGCTATTCAAAGGACAGTAAATTCCTGTCTGCGTCTTGAAAGCAGGAACTCGTTTTACATGAGATGCGGTATTTAAGCTGACTGTCGTTTTCGTGGATACGTAAAACCGATAACCAGACAACAAAACAAATTCAAATACATACATAACTACCTCAATCCAAAGACATACCTAGTTATAGCTTGAGCTAGACTTAATTAACGAATTTTCACTTACAGCCGATAACTTTCTTTCCAAATTCATGGGTGCGATGACCTAGGCGTTTTTCCCGCCAAGGAAATTCCCATAACACGGAAGGTTAACACTCTTTGCTCCAAATAAGCCATGAAGGAATGAAAATCAATAATCAAAACACAAAATACCTTCGTAGTGGCCCAAGAAAGCGATGGAAACTGTACGCATTCAGGTGACTGAGGATATTAGGAAAATAAAATCTGTCTGTTTTCTCCTTGAAACATACCTAGCTAATGAACTTCAGCTTTGATTCGCATTTGAAGGTTAAGCACATGGTACACATATTTTGAAATCGGAAAAAGAAAGAAATTCCTAACCACTCTGATGAACTTCTAAATATCAAGTCCATATGCACAACTGAAAATCATCAAGAACAGCACCGACGGCGCTGAAGCTTTACAATTCCACAAACCGGGCACCTGTTTGCATTCAGCAATCGAGCTAAGGGCCCGACCGACGACGACACCGTGACGGGGTGTATTATAAGCTTGAAAGCGCGAGCCATTCCGCTCGAGGGAGTATTTTTAGAGCAGCTAAATGTCACAATTACCCGCGCCATTGCAATTGCTCTTCCGGTCTTGTGGATTTTTTGCTTCTTCTCGCGTTTCCACCGGCTGCACTGGAAAATGCCAACCACCCTCTCAGCGGACACTCGGGCATGCTTGCTCAAGGGGGTGTGGTCTTCATTCGGTATCAATTTCTGCGGCCTTCTCTCTAATGTAGTGGTTGAATCAACAAACAGGGTGTGCAGGGGGGTACTTGTGAAGCGGCAAATGAAATGTCTCCTCCGTGAAAGAAATGGAAACATTGGTGAGCTTGTTCGGTTGCTATTTGTTTTGCTTTTGGATCGGATTGGTGGTTTGCTTGGGGACGGCTGCATTTTAAAACAGGCTAATAATAAGTGGACGTTGGGGGTTCGTGTTCGATTATAGAATGAATAGGAAAATTTACTTTCCAGGCGTTGGATTGTACGGAAATACATGTCTTGCGTATTAACTGGAAAAGGTTAGCGCTGACAAGGCTTGGATCGAGCGTCTCATTTGTTTCAAAACTATGAAATATGAATCATAGTCTAGTCATGAAAATTCTCGTTTCACGTATACTTTCGATATCATTTGTTAATCTTCATCCAGCCAACATACATATTCAACTTCGAAAAAATTCTAAACTATAGACTGTTATTTTGTTAGTGGATAAATTTTCACAATATAAATCAGAACTTACCCAAAACTCTTCTTATTGAAGATTCTAGTTTCTGAAGGTGTATTTTCAAAGCAGGTCCGGATTAATTCCGGGATGTCTTAAGATGTATCGAAATATCTTTCAGATCCCAAATTGGAGTTTATTCTACTTTCATAAACTGAATGATGATTAGGAAAAACGATCGTTCTTTTGATACTTCTTCCAAGAGCTGGCCACTTTTAAAGATTTTCCGGATCTTTTGAAGAGCCATTTGGTACCCAGCATGGTTTTTTATGTTGATCAAACTAATATTGTTTTTAGCTCTCAATGTTTTGATGCACACCATGCTAATTTTGAAAACAATTCACAAAGTAAGCATAGATTATCCTTGCTATGTTTCTGGGGATGAGGGAAAACCAGAAGTCATGTCATTACGTTTGAAAAGATTCGAAATTTACAAAATATTCAGAAAACCTCTTTGCATCAACTGAAAGGTACTGAACTTAATTAAAGACTGTCATGTGTGAAATTTAAGTTTTTCCAGACTTTCCCTTACAAATAATGTAAAGACTTATGATTTCGCCACGCTGAAACGTTCACCTTAAAAAAGGAAAGGGAAAGCTATTCCGCTGGTTTCATGTATTTTCTTAGCTTCGCTTTCATCAAAGCCCAGAAAGTTTCGATAGGACGAATCTCTGGGCAAATTGGTGTATTCATCTCCTTTGGTACATATACGAGATTGTTCCTCTTGTACCACTCTATGCGTATTTATATACAGGGTGTTAGGTTCCTTAGTGCAAATATATTCAGGGGCTATAGGGGATGATATTTGAAGAAAAACATTGTTCTACGCATATGGTCAAATCTCAAAGTTTACGAAAATATTGAACTTTTAATGTTTTTGTACATGTTAGTCTTAAATTGGCTGTAACTCAAAAATTATGATATTTACCAAGATTTTTCTTTCTCCATTCAAAAGCTGAGGAAATTTCTTATTAACAATTTTATTTAAATCATAAGAAATTATCATTAAGTGTCATTTAAGGGTTGAACATGTTTTAAACAGCCCTTTTTGTATGGTTTTTTTTTGCATAAAACACACAATTAAAAGCAGTTATTGATGAAACAAAAACATGGTTTTTAAAGTTTTCTACGACTCTCTCTTTGACATGAACTTTCTATCTTGCTTAGTTTTTTTTGCAATTTTGTTTTGAATGCGCCATGTTGTGCCTCCAATTACCAGATAACAAAATCACGAATACAACCTCACCGTAGTAATGTTTTTGCGGAGGATGCACAGCACACTTAATCACCGCGATGCTTGATAGGGTGTCACAAGCAAAATTTCATAAACTAAGACCACGATAGGATAAAAAAAAATGTATCCTCTAGCCAAGTTTGGTCTTAGTTTTTAAAATAGTTCGTTTATTCGCTAAAAACGTCCATTGAAATGTTTGTTTACAAAAGCAGATTTGCCTATTTTGCAAATTTCTTTGGACATGTTTTCAAAACAGTATCTCACAGCTTCCAGAAAACAGCTATGTTTTTTTTCCAGAAGAGTTAGCAGATATTAATATCTGCTATGGTTACGCCGAATTGTTCGGCATCGGCAGCCCAAAACATAGCTGTTTTCCGGAAACCGTGAGTTACTGTTTTAAAAACATTTCCAGCGAAATTTGCAAAATTGGCGAATGTGCTGTGTAAACAAACGTTTCAATAAACGTATTTTAGCGAATAAACGCACAATTTTAAAAACTAAGACCAAACTTGGCTAGAGGATACATTTTTTTTAATCCTATCGTGGTCTTAGTTTAGTTATTTAGAAATTTAGTTTTTATCCGTGAGAAATAGTCAATTTGAATGTTTGTTACAAAAGCAGATTCGCTAATTAAGCAAATTTCTCCGGATTTAGGATATAAAAATTTTCTTCTTGGAAGCCCCATCAAGCATCGCGGTGATCAAGTGTGCTGTGCGTCCTCCGCAACGACTTTACCACGGCGGAGGACGCATTGAATTCGTGATTTTGTTATCTGGTAATTGGAGGCACAGCATGGCGCATTCAAAACAAAATTGCAAAAAAAAAAACAATAAGTAAGATTGAAAGTTTGTGTAAAAGAGACAGTTGTAGAACACTTTAAAAGCCATGCTTTTGTTTAATCAATAACTGCTGTTTATGATGCGTTTTATGCAAAACCATGAAAAAACCATAAAAAAAAGGCCTGTTAAAAAACATTTTACCCCTAAAAAGACATCAAATGATAATTGCTCAAGATTCAAATAAAATAGTTAAGTAGGATTTTCTCAGCTTTCGAATGAAGAAAGAAAAATCTTGGTAAATAACATAATTTTTGAGTTACAGCCAATTAAAGACTAACATGTACAAAAACATTAAAACTTCCATAATTCCGTAAACTTTGAGATTTGACCATATGCGTAGAACATTTTTTTTTCTTCAAATGTCATCCCTTATCACCCCTGAAAATAATTGCAATAAGGAACCGAACACACTCTATATGGGAGGAAGCAAGATCAGGCCAATAGATTATAGGCTTGTTATGCGGTTTGACCACGGAAAAAAACCTTTTTTGCAGACACTCCTTCACGTAGATTTAACCATTCTTTGTGTCTGTCGTAATGAATGGACGAGATATTTTTCCACACTCCCTTCGGTGAGGTATAAAACAGAGTTTTATAATCGAGTTTTACGAAGGTTTTATCGTCCATGATAACACAGCCCGATTTTTTGGTTAGCAGTTTGTCGTACAGCTTTCGAGCCCTCGGTTTCACAGAATCAGCCTGTTTGGTGCTTCGTTTTGGCTGCTTCTGCTTCCGACGAGTCTGCAGGCCCATTCTCTCCTTGCCATGCATAACATTAGTCACCGAAGTACTTAGCTTTTTCGTCACATCTCGGATTGAAGGCTGAAGGATGACGTTGGAAATAGTCCCTTACCTTTCTGTCGAATGTAGGGTCAGCGGAACCGGGTTTTCTACCCCGTCTCGGGGAATCTACGAAAGAGCACTGTTGTTGATACTTTTTTCCTCTGTTCGGGACACAAACCACTGCGACCAGTAATTTGATCTATTGTATCCCGTATCCTTTGTTTAGTGCATGTCAAGTTACTTCATCACTAGTGAGAATGATGAAGTATTCGGTGTTATTACAGTTGTCGTTGTTTCTTTTGTTGGCAATGAATCGAGTTTTATTGAAAGTTTCCGCTATTTCAACCCTTTAAGGAGTGAGGGAACTCGAGTGCGCCCCTTTATCTGTAAAAACCGGATTCATTGCAAAGAAAACAAACAATGACTACGATACTGACCATGCATCAGAACCCTAGTCATAACCAATTCAAACTATAGAACATCAACTGGAAAATGAGAATTTACATAAATGAAGTCTAACCATGTGTTCCTTATTCCAAGCTCATCCTCGTTGGCTCAATCCAAGTATTGTCACTTTTCACAAGAGATAAAATGTAATAAGGAATAATATATGTTCCTTTGACTACGAAAACAATGTTCCCTAGTTTGAATTAATTCAGACTAGGGTTCGGTGGTAAATCAGATACCTCGTAATGCACCACGAAAAGATTATCTACCAGCGTTACGACTCATTGTTGATACTTCGGTAATGCGGTTTGAACTGCTCCGATGCTCACACCTTCTTTCTTAGACAGTTTTTTGATCGAAATACCACTGACGGTGCACCGTTTGTGCACAATCAGTTTTCTATTTTTTCGTTTATATAGGCCGTATGAGCGGATTTTGGTCAGTTATATAACCATAGAAAATTGCTTATAAACATACTTAAAAACATCACGACCACCTTTTTAAGAGAGCTTATTTCTTAACAAACAAACTGCAAAGAAATAGGAAAAAATCGTTATAAATCTAAAAAAAAACATGCAGGGAATCTGCTCTTTAAAAATGGCATTAGCCTCTTTAAGATCGCACAATACAAATCTTCGTTGGACAAAAACTTTACCTTCTTCATTGGTACAAGTAACATAATCTCTTTTTGCAGGGCATACGCGGCCTATATTATCGTCACGAACGCATGAAAGGGTGTTTTTTGCCAAAGAAACGTTGCTTACATTTTTTGTAGGTGCTGATATAATCCATTTCTCATTTTGTAATTTATTCCCAAAAATTCGAACACGTGGTTTATGGACCATCACTAAGCTTTCAAAAAGTTAAATAAATTTATAAAAATAACTTCTGATTGACGGAGACACATGGTTGGCAAGTTCCGTCAAGTAATGAAAACGCGTAGTAGGATAGTCAGCGTAGCATTTTTAGCATTTTTGAAAAAACTTATATCAAAAACTAAAATACCAAGTTTTTGATATATTATGTAAAAATGTTCAATCCTTCAAGAAAATTTTGAAAACAAGGAAGTTCTCTGGTCTCGAGACCAAGAAAACCTTAAAAACTTAAAAAATCCATGTTTTCATAACCAACACTGCAGTAAAGGAGGTATTTTTCTATTTTTTCTTTAAAGTAAGTTTATTTACCTTTCATTTGCGTGTTAAGTTAATAAAATCGGCTCAGTGGTTTGAAAGTAATGATTATTGAACAAGAAAGCATTTTTGAATAATGTCAATTTTCTGGACCACCCTAACGCAGAAACGGCCACCCTAAGAACGAAATTGAAAAACATATTTTTCGATAAAGAACAAAACTATCAATTGATCTGAGATTCTGAAAGATCGCATATCTTTTTTGTGTGGAATTGCTGTATATAAACTGATGTGATGTTATTCATTTAAAATAAGCTACGGCAAGATGGATAGTAAAACTATTATTTCTGTTTTCGACGCAAAATCGTCAAAGAATCACAAACGCCTCCAGAATGAGATTTTAAAGCTCTTGTCCAAATACACGACAAAGTGGTAGGAAACTACCCGCAACATACAAAGACTTGAGGAAAGTTCTCGGAGTTGGTAGGACGGAAATTTTGGCATCGAGGAATTTACGGATCAAGATCAAAACGTGGCTTCAGCATCTTCGGCTTCGACATCATCAACGAAACGAGAATGACCATCCAAACCTTTCATTGAGCTTGAAAGAGGAAAACGTCGCTTGATTGATAATTAAGTAGTAGACCCGAAAGTGGACTCTATAGAAAAATCTTTGCTGTTAGCAAGACCAACGAGATACAATCAACGGAAGCTGAATCTAGTAGAAGTTAATGGATTTAAAAAAAAATAGAACGCAGAAAATTTCTTTCTTTATCTAACTAAACTACGCAGAATAATGTCAGCCGAAAAAGCTTTAATTGTTCTCTTCGAAGCCGGATTGAGTAGATTCCAATCTGAAGTAATTTGTAGAGAGTCACCTTCAAGATTTCTCTACCTTACGATGTTATTGGAAAAATGAAAAAATGAATTTGTTGGTGTTTAACAGAAATAGAATGATTTTAGCGATTTTTTTATTATATTCATATTTTTTTCTTGCATAACAATTTTTAATAAAAAATTTAGTTAAAAAAATAATCTTATATCTACAAGAAGTTGTAAAACTAACTTTGCTTTTTAACTTTTAAAAAATGTCCTGTCAAATCAAATTGTATTAGCTTTGTTACAAAATTTTAATGATTTTTAGCATTTTATGTTTCTGAAAAAAAGGTTCTAACTAAAACTGTAATTTTAAATCAATATAAATTAAGCTTTTTTCCATACCAGACCACTAAATGTCTAAAAAATACTGTAAAAATATATTTTGATCATATCAACTCCAAAATACTACAAGCATCTTGAAATATCACGTAAGTTTGCAAGATATTATCAGCTATTTAAATGAATGAGTTTAGCCTTTCTCAAAAACTGGTAATGAAATGTTTGTTAAATTTTATTGACAATATATTTTTATCAATCGAACTGCAGAAAACTGAAAAAAAAACTACAGGAAAACAAATTGAAACTTTCTAGGAATTAAACGTAATTTTGAATCAACAAAAGCTAAGCCCATTTCAAATTGATCGTGAAATGTTGAAAAATGTGCATTAACAATATATTTTGGTTAAAACAGTTACAGAAAACTCATAAAATCTTGTATCAAAATCCCCCATGTAGTGTATTCGTGGTATCATCCCCATTCGCCAATTCGCAATTGATCAACCATCGTAGATCGAGAGCGTCCAAGCCGCCGATAGGTCATAGACGTTGACCGTCGACCGTGATTAATTAAACCCTTTGATGGTTCTTTTTTACTTTGAGGTGTGGCATCCGGTGAAGGCATCACGGAGTGATTTTTGCCAGTCAAAAGACTGAAGACAGCTATGTGCTATCGGTAAAAGGCTTTTTTTTTGACGTCGCTCAATCTATAATTCTAGGAACTTTTTTCAATATATAGGGCAAATATAACAATGAGAGATTCTCTCCTCTCTCATTTATTACAGTGCCATTATAAAACTTTCGTGGGATTCTCTAGTAAAATTCAAAACACAACAGTGCTGGCTAGCATACTCTGCAAATAGTAGAATGAAAAACGTAAAGGTGACTGGAATATGAATGAAAGGGAAAAAAATAATGAAATTTAACAGGTGCATAAAATTTCCTCTCGTTTAGTTCCAAACCAAATAAGGCATAAACAACGAAGTTGTTTGCAATCTTGCATGCGCCATACAACAAAGTTTGCAATCTTTCATACAACAGGCTAGATTCAGGCGTTATCTGGCTTAAATTTAAATGAAATATCCCATTATTTTCTGCCAAATCTAGCATTCCCTTTATGTGCACTAGATAAAGCAGAAAATGCAATGTTTCTTTTTATCTGCGAATCTTAGATTCGACACAATGAAAAAAGTCCCTAGAATTTGTCACAGGAGCACAGTCTTCTAAGATGCTGAGTTGCTGGTAATGTGACGTCAAGCACCGTAAACATAAACACATAAGCACGCTAGTTTAGTTATGTAGAGAGAATAATCGCACACAGTAGGAAAGAGGAACGAACAGACACTACATAAAATATAAAAGACAACAAAAACATTAAATCTAGACAAAATAGTCAAAAGGTCGAAAGTAACATTTGTAAACAATGACTTCTAGCGTATTTTTCTGGGATCTGCTTGCTCCCACAAACAAAATAGCACCAGAAACAGATAGAGGGAGTTATTACCTTCCCGTCAGTAGTGGATTTAGATGTTAGCAACCTGGCTTTTCCAGGAAATATACGTTTTAAGTCATTGTTCACAATTGTTACCTCTGACCTTTTGACGATTTTGTCTAGAAATGTTTTCAGTTAGCGCTGCAAATAATATATATTCCAAAACTAAGTCCACTACTGGACAACTGTTGTTCCGAAAAAAGGGGGGTGTGCAAAAAATTTTTTTTTTTTTTATTGTTGTGGGAGGTTTTTTTCTACTCTATCTACTCATTGTGGTGGATAAGATTCTGAAAATTTCAAAAGCTGAATATGAAACAACCTTTGATAATGGAAAAATGAGCAGACCAGAGTGAAAAAATTGGTGGGACAGATCTGTTTAATGCCAAACTCGGAAGTTAGAAACAATTTCTCCAGCAAATCCTAAGAACTATCGTAAATGTACACTTAGAAATTATGAATTTTACACGAGACGAAATTCATGTTTGTAAAAAATCGGAGAACGTAAAAAAAGTATTCGTGTAAAATTATGTCTCCTGAAACTGACACATACGCAATTCGACGAAAGATGTGTTTGATTGAATTTATTTTCTCATCTCTTTCAACTCATTCTAAAGGACTAAAGGACGCTTGCATGTGTCGGTTTCTGGAGACAGAAATTTACATGCAATTTTGGTATTGTGTAGGTCCCAGCACACTATTTATCAGCCAGTATTTATCCAAGTAGCCGTCGCGCCGTTTACTTAAGGGCTTACGCTGAAGCATTCTCGACGGCAGCCACTACCTCAATATTAAGAATTGATGTAACTCAGAATCTGTACTAAATATTGGATTTTCTATCACATCAGTTTGTATGCTTACTTGTTGTGAGCAATCTGATGTATGTTGTGAGCAATATGATTCGATGTTTATTCACTAACAATCGTGATTTATCAATTTGAAATTTGAAAACATAAAAGACAGGAAAAAATACACGGAGCAGCAATTCACCTTAAGCAACACCAAACTGACATAGTTTGTTACACCAACTTGATTGAGACCATATTGAGTCAAATTTAAGTTATATCAATCAATATGCAACAAATGTGCTAAAAGATAAGGTTTTGCTTGCGTTGTACCAACCCAACCCAAAGAACACGAAACTTTAATAAATTGTCACGGCTATTTCAGTGTGGCTAAAATTCATCACATACATGTAACATAAACCGATATGAAACAAGTGGGCTGCGAGGGAACAGAGTTAAAGAAAGCCTATCACTGATCCGAAAAAAACACCTGTGATTCATAGTTCGCTATCCAAATTCAACATCTCACAAGGGGAACCTATTTCACTGTCAGCAAAACAAAATTCCATTAGTGAAATCGATGGTTGGAGATGTGCGACATCACTGTTATCCATTATCCCAACGACAGTAAGCTTTTGAACGGAGAGGAACATTAATGCCACTGGTCACAGTCCACATAGCAAAACCTGTTCAGTGCTAGTTTTTGCCAACTTCTCCTAGCAAAGCCGATGACGGCAATGATATAAGCTCGAATAATTGCTCTCTCATCGATTCTCCAGGGCCGTATCCTACAAGAAGCGTGTCGGAAGGTCTAATAATCGACACCTAAGAGAGCTCAGCATTCCCGACAATCGACGATGAGTCACCCGTTGATAACATGACAAACTAGACATTTCCTTCGTCGCCCTCGCCAACAGTTTTCTTGCGCCTTCCTCCCATGTCTGCCACCGTCTGCATCGTCAGCGGTAATTGCTCGGCAGAACACGCAAGAACCGGGAATCATTGTAGATCCAAAAAACTACCAGTTGCCTCTTGAAATCATGCGTTTTCTCTGATTGTAATTAACTTCAATTAACTTTCCGGGGAGCATCGTGATTCGGATTCAGCAGCGAGATGAATGGTTCTACTTAATTCATTAATTTTGGAGAAGTTTTTGTTTGTCTCGCCGGTCGTCGTAGACCTAGCCTAGACCATTCCTTGTTGCGTTGTAATTGAATTAAATCGAATTTGTTCCATAGGCGATGGCGGAAGAAAAATCACGTACCTTCTTCGGTTCCAAGTGGTGTATTTGTTGTTGTTTTTCGTTCAATTATTACGCAGCAATACTCGACCTGTTGAGCACGAGGAAGAACAACAGTAGCGCCGAAGAGCTGGACGTCCCCTCTCCGTGATCAAAGAAGAACAAAGAGGAAATTTTTGAAGAGAGTTTCGCAAACCAGCCTCGGGAGAATGATTTTCTCGAACGTCAATCGATTAAGTGGCATGAGTGTGGATATAAATATTTGACTTTGCCCGCGAAGGAATCACTGTGGCGTCTGGTTTACAATCATTGCTCGCCAAAGTACAGAAGCAATGTAGGTATGTTAAGTACTCATCCTC